>JAPTHN010000007.1:56508512-56664613 GCA_026936325.1 Platynereis dumerilii
TTGACGCAGGCCATCAATTGCTCGTGACAGGCTTTTCCCTGCCATGGACCCGAAAATGCAACAATGACCGAGTAGCACGTCCAGTGCCAGGTAGCCTTTATCTCACAATGGACAGATCTCAGCTCTGCTTTTGTGATTTCAGCAGCCCCAGAGGATATATTCCTCGCCGAATCACTGGATGTCCCAGCACTGCATCACCCACCTTTAAACCATTCCTGGTCAATTATACCATTAATGCTATTCTGGTCCATATGTTTTCCACACAGCTAAATGTCACATCCCTGCCCTCCATCTCGTCACAAGCCATGGCAAATTTCACACTGCCCAAGTTCAAGGTGGCAGCCAAAATAGCCAATACCACTTTAGCAAATATGACTCATGGAGTAAAACGTTTAAGCGAAATAAAGCTCATGATCAAGGAGAAAGGAGAGGATTTTTTAGTGCGTTTTGAAGAGCTGGAAAGCTCCTTTCATCTATCAGTCATGTTTAGTAAGCGCCACTGGCTGAGGGCCCTCTCATTTATAGGAAGTCTCTGTGGCTTCCTTTCCTTGCTCCTACTAACTTTCATTTACTGCAGAGGCAGATACAGTACCCACATGTTAACTTCAATGATTATGGCTGGTATGCCCAAGTCCATTAAGTCACAAGAAATTAATCCAGAATCACCCCTACCCAACCCAGCCACAGACCCAGTAGCCCTAGACAGCATGTCCCTTTTCAAGATTACACTGGTTCATGTCTTCACATTCATAATAGCCATGCTAATTATCACGTATATCAGAAAGTGTGTTTACTTTTTCTGCAGAGACGTGGCCGTGTTTCATGACCCACCAGAGACCCGCAAATTCCCTAAGATTGAGATCTTCATGGAGCTTAACTCAGGATCTTCCAGGCTACTCCTGTTCGTTATGACCCTTAGAGCCCATATCTCCAAATTAGCTCTTAAAGGATTGATCTCTCCCACCAGCTTCCAATTCTCCCATCACAAGCTTTACTCCATTGTAAGGCCCAATTGGGACGCTTGCCTGTGCTCCCTTCAGATTGACTCTCTAAACATTGAACTGCCCAGACTCATCAATGTCCCCGTTTACAGACAAAAGAAGCTACAAACTATCATTCAGAGCAAATTTGCAGTTACCATGCTGGCTTCTGACGGCGTTCACATTTATAAGTTAGGAGACAATCTCCAAGAAGTGGTCTAAGCCCAAGAGCTCAATCCCTACACCAACCTAATAAGAGAGCTCAAACAAAGAGAAATGGAATTTCGTTCCTCAGTCAATCTTGAGCAACCCCTTACTCAATCAATCCAAATCAACCCCTCAGCCCCAGACGTCACGCCATCCACAGCAGCACAAGTCAGTACAGGCATACCCCCTGTGTAGCTGAAAAATTCCCCCCCCCCCCAGCTGTACTAAGTGCCCAATTCCCCCCCCCTTCCACCCTTCCAATCCACGCTTACCCAGCACACCCCACTCAGCAGCCCACATCTGGGGTAGCCCAAGTCGCGGCCATGCCAATTCCACATTGTTTGATTAGCAATTTTCAAAACAGTTTCCCAATGCGAACGGATGACCTTGGCAGGTCTGGCTTGTCGCAGAAAATCCTTGATTTACCAAAATCATCACACACAACCTTTCCGCAATGTGTGCCATTCTCCAGTCCTAAATAAACAGATTTATCCCACAAATTCAACAACAGTGCTATGCTTATCGGAATCTATTAATCTGTCAGTACCACTGGCTCTTCATAGCGCCCAGAATTAATGTTTGTATGCCTCCATGAGGCATCATCACATTCACAGAATTGGCATAACAGCCAATCAAGAGTCAAATTGCCCCCATCATCCGACAGATTCCTCGGATCACATTAACATAATTTTCTTTTAACACTAAGTGTCCAATACATAACTAAAATTTCCCAACTGATCACTGCGTGCCCTTTCTGGTACAACACACTCATGGCAGTGTGCTGGCTACGAATTTAGCAACTTTATCAATACTCCATAACACCTCCGCCCATTTCATTGCTTATAACCTTTGTAGAAATGGCCCCAGGCCATGAGTTAACCATATTCTGCACCAGATTTCACTTAAATGCAATTACATTTCCCCCCCCCTCCAGCGCCACAGAATACCGGGTCTACTACCCTTTTTGTGTGAGCTGGATGCCCACATTATGGAACTTTCATTTCTTTTTTTTGCAAGTGGGACTTTCAATTTTGCTTTGGGGGACATTGTCAACATAGAATGCACACATGGCTTGCCCTCTTTGGAGGATTTGGTGGTCCTTAGAAGGACCTGGATTTTTAAGCAATGCTGCTCAGATAATATCAAGAATACATGCTTTTATAGCAAACGATGCCTACGCATATTGCGCACGTCATCTCGGCCAGCAACAACAGTAGCCCTCACGGGTCGAAATCGAATGACGCCCTCTTGAGTAGCATACGGTCGATAGAGTTGCCCATTGGTCTTCCCCCTGAGATGTCCGGTCGCATCGTCGAAGTCGAACCACGGCCACATTCTTTCCAAGCTAGCTCGCCCCACGTACAGTGCGCCGAAGAATTGTCCAGGCCGACCCCATAGACTTCCCCCGAGTGGTTCAACGTGCGGCACTCTTTCTTGGGCGACATCAGCGTAGAAGGGCATCTCGCAGGCATGACAGGTCAATTCCTCTGGAAGTTCCATCTCAGCAGCAGCGGGAGTATGATGACAGCGAGCCATGTTAATCGTTAGCAGTAATTGCAACAATATGACAAGAATGTGGATGGCTTACACTTAAATACCCTAAGACAGGACCCCTCCATACCCTCTTCCCCCCCCTAGAAACTCACCTTGGATGCAATCGGGTTTACGCTTTACCTCAAAACAATGGCACAAGATCCATTGTTCTGACCTAAGATCCACAGTGTCACAAGTTTGTCAGGTCACCTAAACCTGACTTTCCTTGCTACACCAACACAGGTTGTTGTCTTAAGCAGGGCACTGTGACCTGCAACAACAGCCATAACCCTATGGGGCATCAACACCTGTCCCACTGCGACACTAGACCAACAGCCAGCTCAATTACCCTGGCACCTGAGCTGTCACTGCAGACAAGCAGGCACATGCCCCGCTCTGTTTAAACTTTGAAAGTGTCTCATTGTTTTGTTTTGCAAATGTCTATTGACATAATGTAATTCTAAAAAATTTTACAATATTCAACATATATGTATTTTGAGTGTTCAGGTTTATACCTATTTCTTAAGATTCATATTAACTGAAACTTTGGACACATGAATTGCAGGGAATTTCAATTTCATTTCCTTTCACTGACCATTGACAATTGATTTCTCTCCCTGGCACACAGTGTGGCTAGAGTAATTCTTGGAAAACCGCAAAAACAAACAAAATTCACAATTCAAGCAAAAACAAACACCTTTCCTGTCGCAAAATTGATTCTAAAAGCCACATCCCTCAAATCAATGCTGGATGGCATTAAATGCAACACAGTGCGCGAGTCATGGCCCATTGAGGCCAGGACCCCTTTTCTTAGTACCCCATACTCTCATCAATTCTTTTCCATGACAGGTCTGCTGTCAAGCAACCCCCCCCCCCTTTTTTCTTTTTTTAAGGCCAAAATCACGCACTCCAGAGTGCTTACATACGTGGTCCATATGGTGGATTGACAATATGGACTTAATCCCCATTTGCATGGCAATCCAATTCATAATTTTGCATAATACCCTCATGTTCAAGTTTATGCTTACTGCCTTTAATTTAAGTGACAATTGCTTCTGCAGCATGCTCTTCTGTTTAGTGCATAGTTTACTACCACTAGGATTAGAGTAGAATCTGCATTTATGTATTTGGCAGAGAATTCCTTATGGGAGCAGGGAATTCATCTGCCCGGTTGACTTCGGAATGTTTGTTTTGAATCACGCCATTTCTCATTCCCACAATATTCATTCATCTCAGTGCTTTTGTCAACCAGATCGCTGCCAAATTGCCCAAGCGATCAATTGGTCTGACACAGGCACTATTGCATGTCTTTCATAGTTTGCTGTGGTAATCTATTTAGAAATTTGCAATGATTGAACACAAGCATTAATTTGTAATATTAAGCGATGGCAAAAGTAATTTGCAAGTGTTGAGCAATGGAAAAGTAATTGCCAGTGTTAAGCCTTGAAATGCAAAGCAAAAAGTAATTTATAATGTTGAATAATCACACAGTAATTTGTAATAATACGCAATGACAAAAGTAATTTGCAAGTGTTGACAAATGCAACAATGCTTGCCAATGTTAAGACATTAAAAACAACAAAAAAGAAACTGAAATGACAAATTGTTATAGATTCGTGGCACTAAGGCCACCTCTAATTGAAATAATCAACTCTCATAAACAAATATATCAGAATTGTCCTGTGCCAGGACCTACCCCTAATTCTGTCTTTCTTTTTGAAAGCCTACTTTCAGTCACCTTCCCCAGACGGCCAGTCCTCAACCAACACAGGATGGCTTCACCCAGGGCGTCAGGGCATGACTTCAAAGGACCTGCACCCCCCTCCCCCCTCCGGGCACCAACTATGGACCCCCCGAGGATCGACCTGAGCAATCACAGCCGTCCTCCTATCCCACGGGCCTTCTCAGCCGCTGCAGGGCATCCCACCAGCACCCCATTGGTAATGGCTGACCTCAACCATGCATCACCAAGGGCCTTTCTTTCCTTTGGACCAGGGCACCTATCAAGACCACGGTGGCAGGCGCCACTGCTGCCTCGGCCACCAGGCCCAATGCACACCAGGGCATCTCCTCCATGCAGTAAGGAGGAACCACCAAGGCAGACCAGGGCATCTCCTCCATGCAATACGGAGGCCACAATAATGCAGACCAGGGCATCCCCTCCATGTAACACGGAGGATCCACCCCTACAGGCCAGGGCACAGTCTCCGATCACCCACCAGGGCACCATATTGCAGACCAGGGCACAGTCTCCAGTCACCCAACAGGGCATCGTGTCACCAGCTAGGGCACCACCCTCGCCAACCACAGTCAGCACAGCTCGGGGTGATTCGGTCGTGATGTCCCAAGTCACAGGGGCATCTCAGCCTTTCACCCCAGGGGGACACACCAGTCCTGCTGCAGGGCAACAGTCCACCAACAGCCAGAGGGCTCCACCTTCCAGCCACTTCATGGATCCCAGGGCATCATCGATCCACCACAGGGCAACAATGCATCACCAGCCTGGATCTCCACCTGCTATGACGAGGGCTTCACTCCAAGGCTTAATGAGTCGCAGACCCCAAATCATCCAGGCGGCCTTGCGACGTCACAGCAAGCCGACTCGTCTACACCCTCTGCGGTATAGGGCATCACTACCAAGGGCATCTCCGGCAGCTATACACATAAGGGCACCAACTCAACAGGCTCCGGTCGACAGGGAACCACTAGACAACCAGTGGCCATCGTGCAGCTTCAACAGGCCTGCACTTCCTGAAGTTCCAGGAAATGCTGACCCACACGTTCCCATTCCGAGTCCGCCAGGAGCAGCTCCTGGGGTGTCTACACATTCTGACACCCAGGTATCCTACAGGGCGCCATCGCTCTCACCACTGGTCCAAAGACAGTTGATAAGCAAACCAGTGACTCGCAAACGATCAGGCAGTTCTTCGAGCCCACCAACGCTGGCGCCCATCCAGGAATTGATCGAGCCTCGTACAGGGCAGGGCCACCAAGTCGCCAGGGCTCCCCGGACCATCCAGACGAGGCCAGCTTCCGCTCCGCAGCTGCAAACCCAGGGCAGCGTGGTACTGCCGAGCTCGATCAACAACCAAACAACGGACACTGAGCTTCAGTTCGTGGCCTTTACTCAAGGCGAAGCCAGTGTCACCATCATGACTCCAGCAACAATACAACGTACAATTCGTGCAAACATGCAACAATTATGGATTAGTGAAGAGCACACGCTCTTATCTGTCGCAGTAACTGTGCTACTTTCCCCAAGTAATGCTCGAAAGGGAAAGTAGCTCTCTGGAAGTGCCGACCTCCCGAAAGTGCTTCCGTGACAGCTGGACGTCCTGCATCCTGCTACACAATCAGCATCACAAACATTCACCCAGAACTTGACAGTCTCGGTTGTGGTCCTTTGATAATGTTTGTAGCATCTATTCCACAATATGAACAGTTTATCCAACAGAATTAATGATCGGACTGGCCCCCCCTAATGATAGATAGATAGATAGATATGGTAAGTGCAGCCCTCTAAGCCCAGTTCTGGGCGCTCACGAGGGTTGATTGATGAGATGGGAGAGAGAGCAGGAGTCCTCAACATGTTACACATTTACCCCATGTGAGGGATCTTTTACTTGCCCAGCATAGACACTGATACAAGGGGCCGCCAATTTAACGTCTCATCCGAACGACATGATGCATACCCAATATTAAAATACAATTACTCAGTGAATAGCATTCAGCCATTTCCACTTTTGGGACAAGTAGATGTCCTCCCACCCCCCCCCCCTATCTCTGCACGGCTTCCCCCCCCCTCCTTTGATTATTCCTTGTCATGCCCTCATAGCCCGCTACCCAGTATTTTAAGTCCCACATGACAAGACTCACCTTTTGTTAACCATTATGCTATAACTGCCATGATACACACATCGCTATGATTTATGTCATATATATTGATTTCTTGATCTGTTGCATTTACACATGCTGCATTGATATATTGATGTTTTACCAGCATACTTTGATATGTCGATATCTCAAGTCGACATATCAATTTGCTATGTTGAATTGCTATATCGCTATGATGATCTGATGTACTGCTATGTTGATTTAATATATCATGACGTTAATGCCAGTATATTCTCTGTAATCACGATAACACGTACCACTTTACTAGCACGATAATTCATATGCTGGGTCACTGCCTCTAGTAAACTTGTACAGCAGTTAATGACATTCAATTAATTCCGTTGCAAGGCTGCGTCCTGTGCTTCTGGAAGTAATTTATATAATTACGTGGGGCTTCCTCAATGAAGCCTACTAAATGAGGCGACAACAGTCCTATTATGAAACAAGTTATCAATCTGGTGACTTGACTGAGCATATTGTGATACGTTGTATAGTATAATGCAGACCCAACACTTAAATAAGCACCCATTGTGCCCTCCTACGATTGCCAGCATGCATGGCAAATAGGCTAAGTGTTCATGGCAAGCGTGAATTTATTGTTTTATGTATAAAAATTGGAAAAATCAGTTCTCCACGTAAAATGCTCCCGCCAATAAGCGTCATCGCCCCCCCCTTCCCCCCCCAAAGACCCGGGGAGGTACCCCACTTGGGGTGAGGTACTTAAAACTCCCTATAAACATACACACAAGCCAATTATTTCAAAACATCTCCCCAGACAACAGAGTTCAACAGCCACATCCAGTCGGGGGAGAATGTCACAGTATTGGAAATACTGTGTCTTTTACTTAAGAAGTCTTACAGTGCTGAGGATGCAACTGCGGCAGGCAAGCCAACAGTTAAATTACCTTTGATCTACAAGTTCCCCCCCCTTCACATGCCACTAAGCCAGAAGGCTCAAGACTTTCTAGTGGCTCCCTTATTCTTTAGTAACGAATGTCCCAATTGGCTGGCCAAAGTTCGCCAGTAAGTTGAGTTGGCTTTGGCCTGACCCAGGAATCCTCAGTCTGGTCCCCCAGCCCGCTGGACTCCCAGCAAAACCAGACTCCCAGCATTGAGCCCCAAATGCTGGTCCCTCTCCCCTTCCTTTCCTTATGTCCTTAGTCTAAGATCCAGATTCCCTTTAGGGAAGCTGGATCCTTTATTCGGATAGACGTAAGATGTGAGTTTTGTCATGTATCAATGCAATGGTATCAATGCAATTGTTGATTATGTAAAGTGATGTAACAATAAAACCCTTTATTTGAACTGGAGCAATGCCTTGGGTTGTCCATGGTTTGGGGGTCAGGATTAGCCTGGGGGTTAGGATTCATCCTAGGCAAGATCTCAGGTCCTCTCCACTGCCAAGCTAATTGGTCACAAGGACCTAAGTACCCACCTGTAATTAGAAGTAATCTCATGAGTGATCTTCCATGATGGGTCAGTTGGTATCCCCACTGGCTTCCCATCTTTGGGAGTGACACAAGTGTGGGATTCAACTTTAAGTGGAAATCCTGAACTTTCTTGTCCATAATGGGGAACCATCCTGAGTCTGCCTATAGTTGCCATTAGCCTAATTCACATCCAGCCATGGCAAAAAAATGACATCACTTGACCTAGTAGTATGCATCAGGTCCATCCCCCTTTACTCGCATGAAAAAGCATACTTTTTCTATCTGAAGTCATAACTCCTGAAACCATTACCTGAGCTGGATACTTTGCCCTGAATGTCCAATCGACATCTTCTATTGATTTTATATAGAGTTCGCCATTTCTTTTGTTGACAATAGAATCCACAACCAAATGTTTATAGTTTGAAAAATAATTGAATATCGAGCCATGCTTCCTAATGTAGCCCATCATTTTTTCACCATTTCTATCTTCTGGCCCTCATGAAATAGGCCGAATGGTATCTTTGGGGTCATGACATATGATTTCAGGCCAAAATCATTTTGCATAGCTGCTCTGGCAGCCTTGAGGTTGACCTGAAGCTCTTCAACCACCTCTCTCATGAAGGCTGCAGGTACCTTGTCAGTTTTGTTGTCAGTGACTCCAGGAATGCTGCATTCCTCTCTTTAATTCTCTCCACAAATTCCCAGACTTCCCTCTTATTCCTTCCCATTATTGATTGCCTTCATGATATTGTATTCCAGTTGTGAGGTCACTCTGACTATGTCAGGATTGTTTTTTAGTCCGTTTGGCTCTGAAGCAAATCTGACCACCTCTTCCTTTTTGTCTCCTGTGCAGTCATTTTTGATCACAGCTCATTCTAACCTTCCACAGGTATGGCTGATACCTTAATGATTATGCTGTATTGTTTTCACAATTTTCCTGTAGATGTGAGATGCTTTTTTAGCACAAGGAAGTTCATGGAAAATTTTGGTTCCCCACCCTGTACTGCCACACCAAATTCTCTCATACTGCTCGTAAATCGGAGAGGTGTATATACAGGGTTATCATGCACACTCCAATAAGTGAAGTTTTACAATCTTAACATTTCCTCCACATTTATTTATTTATTTATTTATTCAATATATTTATACAGGGTAACAATACAGCAGCGCTGTTTTACAATTGGCCCTGAGAGTATGTACAATGATAAAAACAAGAATAAATAGATATACATATATATAAGTAAACATGTAAATGACTAGTTACAGCGTAAAAACATAGGTTTTAAGAGAAACTTTAAAATCAGAAATATCTTAAAAATCATTTGGCATATTATTACACACATTTATGGGTATGCACTGGGAAGATGCATGAGGTAAATCTAAAACAAAAGTAACTCATCATTATTAACATATATAATTTATTCTCTAATCATTTAAAGACAATGAAAATTGAAATTATAGCATCGAACAAACATGGCCATTGGCTATATAGGATTACCAGTGAGACTTCAGTGGGTAGGACGAAATATAGGGCCTTCTAAATCAAATCAATTTTCCTTATGCTCAATGCCACATGATGTGAAATACCATACAAACTATTATACCTGTGCCCCCCAGGTGCCCCCATATGAACTTTTCAACCTTGGCTAAAATATACAGTTAGTATTATGGGCGCCCCACCCCCCAGAGAACCGCATGCCCCCCTAGGTGCCCCCCACTCGAGACCTCCCAGTTACGCCACTGGTCAAATCTACACTATAGTGTCTGCAAGCAACTGCAAATGATTATGGATCTCTGATATAATGTGAGCAGATTGATGAGGCATGTACATGCATATTTGCAATTAAATCTCAGCTTCAAAAGAACAGGGTATAGATGCATAATAGAAAGACTCTCCTAAAGTATGCATCAAAGTCATTATGGACGTGCAGCAAAAGATGACAAACATCATCTCACTTCAGAATATCTCTTGTAGTCAGGTGGAAACGCCTTCACTCATTTCTAACTTCAAATCAACATGATCAACTATAGAGGTGAAATGACACAGTAATTGTTAAAAAAAAAAAAGGTTTGAAAATTACTGAAAAAAAAAACTAAATTAGTCAAGAGTATTTAGATATAACAGTCATTAAACTGACGACCCTTTGGTAATTTTGAACTCAATTTTTTCACAAAATGTAATCTTACACTGAATTTGTGTTAATGCTACAAATTACATTGGCACACAGCAGCAAACAAACTATTTTTATACGTTTCTGTCTTCAGAGTTCTATTTTTGACTTTCGTAACTCCTTGTTTGTTTTGTCAAACCCTTACATTTTATCAGATTGAACATTGCCAATGTAGCCTGGCATTTGTTTCCAAGACTGACAGGTCTGAGTAGAATATGCTGAGAGTGACATTTTATAAACATGAGGTGAAATGTGAGTGATTTTGATTGGGTTCACCTATGTAATTTCAAAGAAAGATTGGTGTTACAGGCTTTTTGTTAGTATTTCTGGATGACATAGGTTATGCCTTAAACACAGTTTTTAAAGTTCCAGTAACACTACTTTCAAAGCATGGTTATAAAACATGATGTCTTCGGTTAACTGACATTGTGTTTTTCATCCATTCCCCTTGTTCTGAGAGTAAATGAGAATCATCGAAATCTGATCGTGATGCTTTTAAAAAATAAGATCTTCATACTTCAGTTTTATCCGTGTCTGTGCTGAGGTATATATTTTTCAATATTTTCCATGTGGACGAATTTGTGTAACTGCAAAAACGAACATATGGACGAATTTGGCATTCGTGTAAGTCACTGTAGGTGCTAAATAGTGTATTTCACGAATTTGTGGAGGTGTAATTACGAAATTCTTACCCTGAACTTGCCTAAAACTAACACTAACCCCAATTCTAACCCTAAACCCTAATTATTTAGCACTTTCAAGAATGTAAGCAATGGTAGTCATACAAATGAAAAATGCAGCACATACACAAATGTTAGTTTTCACATGACGACGAGTAACATGCTCGTTTTTGCATGTCCACAAATTCGTTTATGATCGTTTTTGCACCTACACACATTCGTGTATGTGCCAAATGTTGAAAAATATATACATGCTGTGCTGATATTAAAACATGTCACAAATATTTAATTCACACTTTTGAAGTTGGTTCATTGGTAGAAGTCCCAGCCTTGGCAAAAATGCACCTATAATTACTGGAGTGACAAAATATATTTTTTCAATTTTCACATGCAGGAGAGCTTTATCATTTATCTGTTATTGTGATATATAGGAAATTTAGGGTGTATATAAACTCTTTGTGCATGAAACAGTTACTAATCTTAAGATGTGGAGTAGCTCTGTTGTCCTCAGAATAGATGACAAGTGTCTCATTCACCGGTGAAGGAAATGCTTGAACAAAAGTCGCCATACAATATTACCAAAAGAAACATCATCAGTAGATGGGTTTTATATACAGCTTTCTTAATCAAAGCGCCCTTTTGCTGCAGCCTGGACATTCCTGGCAAAAGTATTCAGTAGGATACCATATTTATATATATTCATACATTTGGTTATTATGAGGCAGTGGGGAGGACAAAGGCACACAAATGGCACATTATGCAATAGAAAACAAACTGATATAATGAGTTACATTTGTCTCTCCCAAAAGGCCAGCAGGGTTAACTGTTTTCAACATATTACTAAGATATGTCAATGCATATAGGCGACAAGCCAACCTATGTACATTCCTCGATTTATGTAATTATGCATCAGCAGCCGAGACTCCATGAGACAGTCTAGCCACTGGCTGGTTATTGTTTACAGAGCAGACATCACATCTACACATTTCCAAAATATTGCACAACTAGTACAGAAAAATAAAGAAAAGATAACTTGGCAGGTATATGAAGTTCTAGAAGTGTAGAGATGTGCAAGCACGTATATTTGCAATTGACATTTTGTTAACCTCCAAACGTGAGAAAATGGTACGGGATACTTTATGCTGTTCTATAAAACTGTTTCAACAATATTAAAGCTATTAGTGTCAGGTTAGGCTTTTATCAAAATGTTCTATCAGCAAAACTGTGTTGGGCTGCTTCAGAAATCCATTCAAGCGAGAGGACCTGATTGGCAGCAATTCTAGTGAAATGTTGAAGTATGCACGCTAATGCTCGCAACTAAGACAGGCTGCTATAAGTCACTTTGACAGCAGTGAGAAAACATACATGTAGGAATCTGAGTACCTATATCTTTCAGTAGGAGTTGGCAGGACACCCTGTACTGAGGGACTCTGTCCATTGCCAACCGCCATACAAAAGCCATTTGTTCTGATCAGTCCCCTGCAGTCTGTCTAACTGTCACACCAAATTCTCTCAGTGGCGGATCAGAAAGGGCCTAGGGGGACCGAAGGCTACAGCAGCCTGCTTCAGATCTGTTGCGAGTTTGAGTGAGCAGGCTAAAACATTTCACTAGAGATGCTGCCATTCTGGTCCTCGCTTAGTACGCTTACATGCATCTCTGAAGCAGCCCACACAGTTCTGCGGAGTTGTGCAGGGTGCGGACGTGATGGGCAGCGTAGGCCTGAAAGGCAGCTGCCGTAGTGCACTAGATCCCAATTCAATACCCAATTCGACTTGAATTTCGTCAGTATGCAGCCTCGCTCGCTCTCCTGCTTGTACAGCAGACTGTTTTTTTGAAAATTGTTTAAATCATAAATTCATAACGTTACACAAATATTAGCGTTAGGAGACTAGTACACGGTAAATGAGAAAAAGAAAAGCAATATGTGATATAGGGTAGTTTCGCACCTTAAAACTATAAAACTAAAAGTCAGATGATTTTATGCTGAAATACTTCTCTCCATGAAGTTGAAATTATAAACCTAATGCAGACTCATAACCTGCAAAAACATGCTTTCCATTTGTGTATGCAGCCATCAGTTCTACATTTTCACATTTTTGCAAGACAATTTTTGTTGGAAAACTATTAGATTGTAATATATTCTCATATTACTCCGTGAAGATGCATGCACTTTAAATTCTATTTCTCTTTCACAAAGACCCAGCTGAAGATTGCATGGGTCTCAAATTACGGCTTATTTCAGGAACATCAAGCTGGATTTGTCGTTTCAAAGAATTTAGTATAAATATTTCATTGAACGGCTAAAGTGTCTTTAGCTTTTGTCTTGTACAAATTCAGAGGAGAGTAACATCAAATCAAGTATTAATGGTAACCTCAGAATCAAAAGGTGCATTTTTTTGCTTAACCATATTCTTACATTATGGAAAATCACTCTATTATTATTTAATTTTGACTATCCAATTGGCGTTACTGCATAACGCTGATCTTGATAATTAGCACATGTGTAGCATTCAAACTCGTATAGATTCACAAAGAGTCCCTCCATAATAATGGCCAAAAAATCAGGTAAAGGTGACAAGGTCTATTTTAAAAAATGTACCGCTGTATGTTTTATTACATCTTCTTGTACGAATTTGACTCTTTTAAGCAATATCAAGTTTGCATTTGAAGTTGTTGGTTGAGAATCATGAAACAAAAATCGCCCAGCGATGTGAAATATGGTGATTCCCTATGAAAATTACTTCCTTTTCTTTTAAGCCTTGGTATTCTTTGTAGTAGTATTCCGTTTTGGATATCATACTCATTAATTTTTTTATTATGATACAGTGGAGAGGACAATAGTACACAAACAGCAAATTATGCAATGGAAAACACCCTGATATAATAAGTTACATTTGTCTCTGCCAAAAGGCTAGCAGGGTTAACTGTTTTACAGCCAGTTATGTCAATGCATATAGGCGACTAGTCAACCTATGTACATTCTTCTATTTATGCAATTATACATCAGCAGCGGAGACTCCATGAGACAGTCTAGCCACTGGCTGGAAGGTTATTGTTTACAGAGCAGACATCACATCTGCCATTTCCATAATATTGCACAGCAGTACAGAACGATAAGATAATAACAGCTATGTATAGTGCTAGAAGCCAACAAATGTGCAAGCACGTTTTTGAGATCATAGGTACATCAATGAGGTTCCAAGGAAAGTTACAAGTACATCAAATGTGTAATTAAAAATAGTTCTGTTAACTACACTCTAAAAAAGTAAATATAACACAAAAGACACATGATTGCTGTTGGGGATTTTCCTCCATATCATTAAAATTTCGGTTTAAATAATACAGCTGTAACATTTTAAATGTGTGGTTCTTGGTTAAACCCAGACTCCTACGCAAAAAAGCCACTTTGGGTTTCAAAAAAAAAGGTTTTGTCCTTAAATCTTTAGAGTGTATGTTAGTTTGTCAATGTCGGATCATTTTGTTCCGTATTGGGTTAATTTAGTTGTGATAAAACATATAATAGCAAGAAGGAAAGGCAGCGCTTTATACTGACAAAAATTTGGACACTTTTATAATTCTAGCCATCCAACAGCCACAGAGCTATTAAGATTGTGTGTCTTTTTAATGTACTGAAAAAATTTATTAGGTGTGTACATGGATATTTTCTAATTAAATTTCAACTTCAAGAAAATGGGAAGTAGATGTATAAAGAAGCAGTTTGCTGGAAAAAAATACAAGTCATACATTGCGGATACATTACTACAAAGTGTCCACAATTTGACAACATATTTTTGCTGCAGGATATCTCTTGGGATATTCATTTGTATTATATGTCATCACACTTGATGTCTGTCAGTGGAACATTACTCTTACTAAATAATCATCATTACTCTCTTATTCATACATATCTCTCAAGCTGGGCAAATAGTTATGGCCGACAATAAACTGGTAGGGCGAGGATAAATCTGACAATCTCCTGAAAATGGGCCAAACCAGTCAACGAGCAAATTGCATTTTACAAGTATTAAAGCTGATCTATTTGATCTCTTTGAATTCAATTATGTAACCATTTCCATGCAGCAGCATGTATTAGTTTCATGCATGAGTTGTGTCAGTTTACCAAATTACAGTGGCGTCCCAGTATGGCTTCCACTAAACTCATCATCATTTTATAACACACTCATCTCAGTTTCCATTTTCTGATTTCTATTTCTGTCAGTGACAATTTGATCGGAATTTTTTGTGTTATCAAACCCTTACATTTTATCAGATGGTTGCCAACATAGCCTGGTATTTATTTCCAAGAATGACAGGTCTGAACAGATTAGGCCAAGAATGACAGTTTATCAACATGAGATAAGAAATCACAAATTGAATTTTGTCAAGGTCTCAAATAGCAAAATTTGTGCCGTTATTGCATCTCAAAATAAGATGACCAATGCATAATATTTAGACATGCTCAGTAGAGATGTTTGAATCGAATGATTTCTTCAATTCCAAATGAAAGGTCATTGAACAAGAATGTATTTGTTTGAGTGATTTATTCATGAAAAGTACTATCTATTGCAGAACAAAGGAAAGTCAAACTAGTAGCAATGTTTTATGGTTAAATGGCAGAATTGCAGCAATAAAATTGGATAAATTCTGTTTTTATCTTTTTATCTTGTATTTGAAATCTTTCGAGATGGAGTTATGGCTTCACTGGTAAATTTCTTCTACAAGTCAGGGTTACGTTGACACTGAGTGGACAACCAAACAGATAAACCAAATTGTGGGATGGTTCAACTGTTAGAATTTATGGAACCTTGGAGTTTTCTTCAGCAGGGAAATTATTTATTTCACCGTTTACGCGACTGTAATAATTCATTTCAGAAATTCTGGTGTGTGACGCCCCGAATATTCCAATCTAAATCAACCAAGATCCCATTGGTAAAATGCATGTATTACTCCCATGGTATTCTAAACCCGTCTGCTGAGGGATAATATATATACGAAATTCGAAGAAGGTATTGTTATCACTTTGGTCAAAAGTTGTCCGTCCGCCGGGCGGGCGTCCATGTAGGGCGTCCGGGCGGCCGGCGGATTGATAGTTTCCGGGCCAGTACTCAGCCCTTACTGAATGTACATGGATGAAATTTGGTACACATATAGCCTGTATGGTCTAGTAGTGCCTTTTGATGGTCTGATTGATAGAACTTCTGTAATTTTTTAAATATTAAGAGAAATATAAGAAAATTATTATTTTTTGTTTCCGGGCTAGGACTCAGTCCGTATTGCATGCACACGGATGAAATTTGGTACAGGTGTAGCCTGTATGGTGCAGTTGTGCCTTTTGATGGTCTCATGGATGGACACTTCGTACTTTTTGAAATATTGACAGAAATATTAAAAACTTTTTTTTTCATTTCCTGGCTAGGACTCAGCCCCTGTTACATGTACATGGACTAAATTTTTTTTTCACATGTAGGCTTTATGGTCTAGTTGTGTCTTTTCATGGTCTGATTGATTGATATTCTGTACTTTTTGAAATATTGAGAAAAATGTTTAAATTTTTTTTTCATTTCGGGTCAAAACTTGGTCACAATTGCAGGTACATGGATGAAATTTGTTACAAATGTCACCTATATGATAAATTTGTGTCTCTTGTGGGTGTGATTCATTGATATTCTCTACATCTTGAAATATTGACAAAAAAATATTAAAATTATTTTTTGTTTTCAAGCCAAAACTTGGCCATCATTGTACGTCCATAGATGAAAGTTTATATACATTCCCTATATAATATTTCAGTGCCCTTTGTTGGTCTGCTTCATAGTTTCTCTTAATGCTTTTTGAAACATTCTGACCCATACCTCACAACTTATTCCTTGTTTATGCATGAAACTGGCCCATAAATTATTTTGTGTATATTGGTCTTGTAAGGTCTTTCCATCGTTCCACATACTCTGGCATGCAGGTGGCCATATGGCGGGGCATATAGATAAATTCAGAGCAAGATCGGGCCACTATTGCAAATATTACCTGCACTGTGGTTCACATCACTTTTATGGTGTAATGGTGTCCTTTTAAAATGTTGTTTTTTCGCTGAAGGTTTGCTGCTGCGCTGCCTATGTTTTAATATAGCGGGATTAAATATTCCCCTGTCTTGTACAGGCTTAGCGTTCTTATAGCACAAAGTTATATAACCAGTTTTGAAATAAATGTTGAAATAGGGAGCCTGGCAAAATTTTGACATGTTAGCGGTGTTACCATGGCAGTGGATCTGCCCTGATTTTGTTCAGGATTTGCCCTGATTCGTCATTTTCCTTGATGCCAGGGGGAGGGCTACATTTCCCCGCTCTCCTGACCTCCCATGAAATATGCCTATGTGGTCATTACAAGAACTACACACTGGTGTAATGATCAATTCAGTCATACATGACAAAGATTCAAGATGGCTGGGAGGAAGCAAGGCACATCTGGTGCGATGTTCTCATCAGCTGCGGGTCTTTAATAATTCACAGTAATTTGGGGGAAAAGTAATAGAGTTTTCTACACTATGAATACTACAAACCCTTGAGTTGTCACAGACCAGCAAGAGCTTAATACATCTTTTACAGGCTATGTCAATTCACTCGCGAACACTCATTTTTGCTGATATTTCGACAACCACGCACACCTCAATCGTAGCTTGTGATGTTATCATCATTATACACATAATGTCACTAAACACGATCGAGTTGTGTTGTTTAACAAATGTTAAAATATTCCCCAACAAATAATGAATAATGAAACTCATCAATGTAATTAATAACATCAACATTTGTTAACATTAAATGTGGAACTTTCATAACAGAATTTTGGTTGGCTTTTTTGCAATCTTTATAGTTGTGGTTTTTTATTGCATCGCTATCATTGACAACTTATCAGCCATTTCTCTTTGGGTATTCCGATTTTGCAATTTACTGTTTACTCAGCTATACCCTTAGGTTGACAGAGTGTGCTTCTCCATGGCAACAGCAGTCCAACTAACTGACTACTATACATTTACATTGTACAAGAAGCTGCTTTCAGTACAACTAAAGTGTATGGCAAAATAAAGACCCACAATGTCCCTCCATCCTCATGTAAGTTACTATGAACTATATAAGCAATATATCTTTGTATGTAGTTACTCAATTTGTCACTATGGAAACTGCCCTTATCATTCATGGTAAAATTTGATCTGAAAGTGAGCTACATGGGGTTCACTGATCAGACCTACACCAAAAAATGCCTTACACAATGACAAATATAAGCCATTTCTGATGAGTGAACCCCATGTAGCTTGTGGTGAAAATGGGCTTTGAAAGTTTGAATGAGGGAAATTTCAAAATGGCCACCATTTGTTATTGCTCTCTGCACAAGCTCAATAGGCCTGACCATGCTCAGTGAGAACTGGGTGACTCCTGGGCAAGCTCAGTGCCAATTAGGTCAGAGCAAATTTTTCATTGCATTTCTATCTATAGTGCTCGTTCACACAACATGAAAAATATTTTGACTGTAACAGTTATCACAGTATCCTCAAACGGCCTGATTTCAATAAAGACGGACATTTGAGCCATTGGTCACCTGGGCAGCAGCAGCACACTAGCAGATAGTAACCATAATGACATGCATATCCTGTATTATTTTCTGCCACAACCTGTGAATTATTGATAAGGAGGAGCTGATGTGCCTCAATTCCTCTCCCTGAATCTTCATCATACGAGTGAAGTGTTGCCTTTGGTTATCAGCAGGTGTTGCTGAGCCTCTTGCTTTACCACAATATATATCTCTTAACCCAATCACCAAAAGTGAACGATTGATATGCATGGTTTACACTATTTTCACATTAAAGCAGTTGCTCACGTTATGAAAAGTCCAACACCTTCTTTGGTATTTTGTGGTGCTTTACACTATACCTGATTGTTATTTTCAAAGAAAAAACATGATGTCCTCTTTTTCCTACATCAAGCACTTCAAAACCATACATTTAACAGGTTTTCAAACCCTAGTATCATCTCAAATCAATAGCAATGATGCCTGTACTTTTTCCTGGATGAAATTCCCGAACATGCAAAAATATAATGACAGAAACAGGATTTTTTTAAATCTTTATTGCTGTAATTTCTCATCATAAACTACTGTGACTCTTGGCTTCTCTTTGTTTCTGTTTGAAGGCAGAGATAAGACAATTTTTTTAATTATACATGGTGTCGATGTATCCTGCGTTTTATGGAACATTAAATGTGTTTAATCTCAGTGAATAAGTTTCGGTTTCAGTTTAGCCGACCTACTATCAAACTTACGGGCAGAACTCATCAAAATTGTGCTTTGATATATTCATCTGATGTTTATATAATGCCAACCTCGACCTTTGTTCAATTTCTCTGAAACCAATGCCAGGCGATATTGGCAGAAATCTGATGAAATGCAAATATTCAATGACACAAAAAAAGGGAAATCAAACTTCAAATGACAGAAATAGAAATCTGAAAATAGAAACTGTGATGAGCATGTTGTGAGTTTTGTGATCCCATGCCGTGATGGCAATGTAATTTCCAAAACTGATTCAACTCAAGCATGAAACCATAACTTGCTACTGCGGAAAGTTGTTACATAATTGAGAGTGAAGTGATCACAGAGATCAGCTTTAATACCTGTAAAACGCAATCAGTCTGTTGCTGGTTTCAATTTCCTACCAGAGTCAGTGTTTTTCCATAATTGTTGTCATATGCAATCAGTCAGTGGCATCCCTATGAGGGGGGCACATATGCCCTCCATATTGGACCTGCGCCCCCCATGCAGGTTCCCCCGATATGAACTTTCCAACTCTGGCTAAAACATGGAATTAGTATCGTGGGTGCCCCCCAGTGAATCGTGTGCCCCCCCCAGCTCGAGAACCCCCAGTTAGATTCAGATTCAGATATTTTTTATTTCTCTCAAAAGCAAACATCCACAATAATACAATAACGGAGGCCATAATTGATTTTTTTAAGAGCGCAAAATCCCTGAATATTCAATCTCAAATCAAGCATCGCCTCATGGTGCTATACACGTAGCTCAAAGTTTGAAGATCGATGTCTTTGTTTTGTTGATAGTGCATTTTGATGAAAGCATAACCTGACACTAGAACTTTGTTGAAACATTTTTATTGAACTGCATAAAGTAGCCTAACATGCCATTTTCTCACCTTAGAGGTTAACAAAATACCAATTGCAAATACATGTATACGTGCTTGCACATTTCTACACTTCTAGAACTTCATATAGCTGTGAAGTTATCTTTTCTTTATCTTTCTGTACTGCTGTGCAATATTTTGGAAATGGCAGATATGTTGTCTGCTCTGTAAACAATAACCTTCCAGCCAGTGGCTAGACTGTCTCATGGAGTCTCCGCTGCTGATGTATAATTGCATAAATAGAGGAATGTACATAGGTTGACTAGTCGCCTATACAGTTAACCCTGCTAGCCTTTTGGCAGAGACAAATGTAACTTATTATATCAGGGTGTTTTCCATTGCATAATTTGCTGTTTGTGTACTATTGTCCTCTCCAATGTATCATAATAAAAAAATGCATAAATATGATATCCTATACTGAATACTTCTGCACAGAACACCAAGGCTTAAGCAAAAGGAAGTAATTTTCATAGGGAATCACCATATTTCACATCGCTGGGCGATTTTTGTTTCATGATTCTCAACCAACAACTTCAAATGCAAACTTGATATTGCTTCAAGAAGATCTAATTACACACACAGCAGTACTTTTTTTTTTAAATAGACCTTTACTTGACTATTTGCCATGATTATGGATGGACTCTTTGTGGATCTATAAGAGTTTGTGCTTTGCGCTAATTATCAAGACCACTTTACATTTTTATTTAGCAACACCAAATGGATAGTCAAAATGAAATAAGAATACTACATTTTCCATATTGTAAGAACCTGGTTAAGCAACAAATATTCACCATTTGAGATCGAGGTTTCCATTAATACTTGATTTGATGTTACTCTCCCCTGAATTTGTACAAGACAAATTAATAAAGCTAAAGACACTTTAGCCGTTCAATGAAATATTTATACTAAATTCTTTGAAACGACAAATCCAGTGTGATGTTGCTGAAGTAAGCCGTGATTTGAGACCAAGCATTAAGCTAGGCCTCGGTGAAAGAGAAATAGAATTTAAGTACATGCATCTTCGCAGAGTAATATTAGAATATAATACAAAATTAATAGTTTTCCTACAAAAATTGTCCTGTACAAAATGTGAAAATGTAGAACTGATGCATACACAAAATGGAGAGCATGTTATTATTGGTTATATAATTATCAGACTGCATTAGGTTTATACTTCCAACTTCAGAGAGAGCAGTCTTTCAGCATAAAATCGTCTGACTGTCAGTTTAAAGTTTGAATATGTGAAACTACCTTATGGCATATTGCTTTTCTTTTTCTAATTTACCGTATACTAGTCTCCTCACACTAATATTTGTGTAACGTAATGAATTTATGATTTAAACAATTTTCCAATAAGAAAGTAGGCCTAACCTAGAATCATGTTGTAATACAGTAATTGTGATTGTTAAACAAGCAAGCCCACATTATGTTACTGCATGCACCTAACTTTTCTCTGTGCAAAATATTTCGTTCAGTCATAGATCTTTCGGGAGATATTCAAATGTTGCTTTCATTGTCAAAACAACTGAGAGAAGAACAATCTATATGAAAAATATAAACCGCAACATGGGCCCACAAACAGCGATGGAACACCGGACCCCCAAGTCACTGCATACTTTCTTCAAAGCGCAATTTTCCATCCCATTGGTCTGGGGGGGGTAGCCCGGGCCCCCCTGACTGACAACAGTCTGCTGTACAATCAGGTGAGCGAGCGAGGCTGCAGACTGACGAAATTCAAGCCGAATTGGGTATCGAATTGGAATCTAGGGCACTTAGGCAGCTGCGCTGCTGTCCATCAAGTCCGCGCCCTGCACAACTCAGCAGAAGTGTGTGGGCTGCTTAAGAAACGCATGTAGGGCCTAAGCAAGGACCTGATTGGCAGCACCTCTACTGTCCTCTAGTGAAATTGTAGCCTGCTCACTCACGCTCACAACTCACCTTAAAGCAGGCAGCAGCAGCCTCGCGGTCCCCCTAGGCCCCTTCGGATCCGCCACTGAGAGAATTTGGTGTGACAGCAGGACAGACTACATGGCACTGATCAGAACAAATGTTTTTATGTCCTCGGGATTTATCCCAGGACATATCTGTTGTGAGACCCATTTCCTGTCAATCTTCTAATTTAGTCATGGATTGTCAGTAGAAGATTAGCAGTGTACAATTCAGCCTTTCTTGTCAGACTGACGTCACTCAATTGATTCAAAATGTGCTCTTGAAATGCAGTTATTGGTTTTTTTAAATCACTGCTTCCATATCATTTTAGTCAAGTTAGGAGACACAGAAATGTTCTTCTTGTATATTGTTCTAATGATAGGAAAAGCTATATGATATTAGAATAGCACATAGCACTATTAGCACATATATACAATTTATATTAGAGAAGAGATCTATAGAGTGGGCCTATAGCATATTGACATAGCAGACTATATTCTAAGTCAGGATTTCTGTAGAAAAATACATAATTTCTTGAGAGCCTCCCTGGTCCAGTCACTTTCACTTTTTAATACTGATACACACTGTTGATATTATATATTTTTTTATATCATTGATTTAAATATATCGGCCTGTGAGCTCCTGTGCATCTATCTATCTCCCACCCTACTGCATGTGACACCCTCACTAGCCATGTGCTGTCAACTCAGTGACAGGATGCACATGGTCACTGGGGGGGGGGGGGCCGCATGGGGTTGTGGGGGGGCTGCATGGGGTTGGGGTGGCCTCTTGATTGTATCATGTTTGAATGTGTTCAGAGAGTACCTAAAGCATATGCATGATATATTTTTTGGACTTGGCATGTATATGACAAAATCTATATAGATCTATGACATATTCACAGCTGATTAAATGTTTTAAAAGTAAATTTAAAAGGCCAATGGACCATCCAGCTGACTTACATGTTAAACAAGTTCAGATGCCCGAGGACATGGTGCATGCATTGCATGCTATTTTTTGGAACGCGGTTGGCAGTGGATGGAGTCCCTCAGGGTGTCCTGCCAACTCCTACTAATACATATAGGTACTCAGATTCTTATGTTTCCCCACTGCTGTCATTTGCCAAAGTGACTTAACTTCACTTAATTCCCTTCAATCAAATATATCAACTCTCTCAAGGGAAACACCTGTCTAATTCTAGACTTAATTGTGATCTGGAGAATCAGTTGACTTCCACAGACTTGTCATTTAGGCTGATTTAGCAGAAAAGAAAAGTAAATGTTTCATCCATTTTAGATCAGGAATGTTGTCAAACACATTGGCTTATTTTATGCTTTCAGCTGCATTCATTTTCCCATATTTCTTTAAGTGTTTTTACAGGCTACAGCAGCCTGCTTCAGTTGCGAGTGTGAGCGAGCAGGCTACAACATTTCACTAGAGGTGCTGCCAATCAGGTCCTCGCTTACATGCATTTCTGAAGCAGCCCACATAATAGTACAGTTCTGCTGAGTTGTGCAGGGCGCACACTTGATGGGCAGCATGCAGCGCAGACATGAAAGGCAGCTGCCTAAGTGCCCTAAGATCCCAATTCGATACCCACTTCGACTTGAATTTCGTCAGTGTGCAGCCTTGCTCCCTCACCTGCTTGTACAGCAGCCTGTTAATTGTCAGTTAGTGAGAGACCCTGATTACGTAGCTATATGCGTTAGCAAGACATAGGTATTTCACTACCAAATATCATAAACCAATCAAATACCGAGAAAGTACGACATGTTCAAGTTCCTCACCTTACTTGAATCAGTCCTTTTGACTTCGGCTGTAATTAGAAAACATGTATTGGCTTTTGGGCTCAGATGGCCATAATCTTTGAGGGAAATAGGAGGGGACAAAATCCCTTCCCAGGGGCTACAAATTGTGTCGTCTGATAGATTATTTAAGCATTTGAGAAGACACTGATTAAACTGATGCATAATTAAAGCCCTTCACGAGACACAATCACCTGTACACAAAAGTGACAAAGCCCAGAGACCCCATCCTCCATGCTGTCGGGGGTGGTAGGACCTCCCCCTCCAGACAAGCCCCAGGTTTATCTCTATTTGGGTCATATATGACTCACAGGGTCGTGACCCAACAAAACTTGACACACTTGCATCTTTAAAATGTGGTTAACCACATTGCTGAGCTCAGTGAGCTGAAGCTGCTGCTGTGACAAAATTTAACAAGAAAGTTTATAAATATGATCAACTGTTTTGCTATTTAGTAGGCCCTATATTGAAATAAAAACTTGAAAAGCTATTAAAGTTGGCTTAAGTAAGAGGATTTACATTCAAAGCCACAAGAATGTTGAAAGCTGGCCTAAAGCACCCAGTGACACCCCATCCTGTGACACACATCTTGGCCTCTGTGGTCTGCTGCAGAAGAAAGTTCCGAGCAAAACTGGTCGCAGTGGCCAACTGAGGAGGGGGTGAAATATATAACATTGGGGCTTGGGTGAAGGGCGTATGGAATCACTAGCCCTGAAGACTGAAGGATGTGAGACCCCCATATGCAGGTCTATATTCATGTGCAACATTGAATTTCCAGGACGACCATATGGGCTTGGAGTTTTCCTTGACAAGAAATTATTTATTTATCTGTAATGTCGGTTTTAAATATGTCTGTAGAATAATTATGCTACATCATAAAATATTAAATGCATTTCTCAATAAAAAAATAACAACAAATTTACAAAATACCCCGCCAGAAATTTTTTATTTTAGTACTGCTTGACTTTTTAATTTTTTTTTTTTAACTGGACAAGAAATCTGTTTTTGAAAAAAAACTCCAATTAAGGCCTCCCCAAACATCTTATTGTTGCCCCCCCTAAACAGGGCCGGATTAAGGTAGCTTGAGGCCCTAGGCTGAACCTCAATAATTATGAGGCCCCCTTGCTGGACCTGATCTGAGACCGCCAATCACCATAGAATTTTCCCTGTGACTCCCATTTTTCTGTTTGCAGCACAGGAGCTTCAATGTTGCACTGTTATAACTAATATTTCCCTTGAGGGGAAGTATAGATCTATAAGTTCAACAGTGCAACATTGAAGCTCCTGTGGTTTGTGGGCTAAAATTTGTATTTAAAAATTGTCATAAAAGCCTTTAAAAATGGACTGCTTGATTGCAAAAGAGTTCTTTACAAAATAACATGCGCAAGTAATAACAAAACCAGAAAGAAATCAGTCTCTGTTTTTGCTGCGTTTGACCCTGTTCTGCTTGATGGTCCAATTTCATGAGACTACGAAGCTCCTCTATTATCAACTTTACAATTATTTCGATTGCAAAAATTTGGGCAAAACATTGTACTTTAATAATCCGACAGGAAAATATCTGCAATAAACATCTCAATATTTCCAATAATCATGAAAATACCTTCAATAATTGTGAAAAATGTGCCCCAAAGCCAAAAAAATTTACTAAAATCGCCAACCAAAAAAAAAAGGAAAATTCATTTATTCCAAGATAATAGCACGTTTTCATCCAAATTTGCACCAATATTTCTGACACAGTCAAAGAGATTTCAGTAGGTCGGGGTATGCGGCCCCCCTAAACTTCGAGGTGCGATTAAACCTACTTTTAATAGGCGATTATTTGAATGCTAATGCTGTCAGGAAGGGATCACTTGACTCTACTAATAACTAGTGAAACAAATGTCTACCAATTTTAATAAAGGAGTT
The DNA here is from genome assembly GCA_026936325.1 of Platynereis dumerilii. Taxonomy (NCBI): domain Eukaryota; kingdom Metazoa; phylum Annelida; class Polychaeta; order Phyllodocida; family Nereididae; genus Platynereis; species Platynereis dumerilii. The sequence continues at coordinate 56,534,232 of JAPTHN010000007.1, forward strand.
ATGGCCATTTTTGTAAAAAATTCAAATGGCCTTCTTACCCCACCCATCGGGCAAGAAGCCCCCCTATTATAATCCTATAGCAATTTTTTTGCGAGCGCATTCAGCCTAAAAGTTATTTCTTAGGGTGCTTCTATCCTTTTTAAGGCATCTATTCCCCTTTTTCTGAATTTCTGAATTTTTTCTGTTCATACTTTTATTTTTTGCTATATTTTGCCCTGTTTCAATTTTGGGGCAAATTTTTTCTATTTTAATTAGCTTTTCTATCAAGATTTAAGGTAAAGTACGCATTATTAAATGGTTCCTGAAGCAGCTTCGACCCCCCAGTGAAGGGGGCCTCGTGCCCCACACTGTAAAATTTGAAATTTTGAGTTAGCTCAAATGATTGAGTGAGATGGTTCCACAATTTGTTCGAGCCATGATAGCTTGCCGTTTTGAGTTATGTTAATCTTTATGTTGTTATAACTTGCAAACAACAAACCATCTTGGCTCAAAGGAATTGTGCAACCATCTCATTCAATCAATTAAGCTAAGTCAAAATTCAAAATTTACAGTGCATATCATGTGGGGCCTCTCAACCCAAACCCGCATATTTTAATTTGACCTCTATATTTTGAACTAAAATGCAAAAAACATGATCCAAATCATATTTATGTGATAGTCATAAAATGAAGCAATGCATATATCCATTATACTTTGAAAAGATTCCAAAGTTATTTCTGACAACCCCTTTCACCTAACCCGGGCTTCTTGCCCCGACCTACTCTAGTGGTGGGAATGTTTACAATGATTGAGTAATTTTATTACAATAATTGTAAATTTTCATTATGGCATCAATTTCAGTAATAATCATACCAATTTGTACATAATTGCAGAAATTTCTTCGGTTTACGAAAAATTTCTGAGACTATTGCAGAAATGTTAACGATTATCATTATTGCTGAAATTTCTTCTGTTATTCCCATATTTGACATTTCTGTAATTATGGTACTAATTGTAGGAATATCATTGAATTTCTGAGACAATCTTACAAAATTTTAATGATTTCTCTGTAAAATTTCTGCTGGTGTAATTGTACGATTGACTCCAGAGCAGCTTCACAATATTATGATACCCTTTTAAAAACACGTATTTCTAGATTGCGTGATCCGAGATTATAAATTTGGCGCCCCTTAATATGCATATGAGCCCAACTTGTCCTCTCTTGATTTTTCTCAATTTATTTTGACCTAATTCTCAAATTTAGTCAAATTTTATTTTTATTTTTTTCTCCAAATGTGCCCCTGAGGTGAGAGGCCCTAGGCTATAGCCTACTCAGCCTAATGGATAATCCAGGCTTGCCCCTAAATCATTTGTTTGCTCTTAAAAAAAAGTGTAGTTATTTTTAAACACAGAGCTCTGTAAATTTAGGCTGAATTTGGAAAATTGAGCCGTACTTGGTCAGGGTTGTAATTTGGTGGGGGACATTTTTGACCCCGTCACTGCGGGAGACACAATATGAAATGTCCCTCCACTCTTTTGTGTGAAAAAAAATGAATTGTGGCAATGGCATTTGGGCTCAATTTGGTAGGGAGACGTGTCCCCACCATGCTTCTTTTATTATTCTACTAAAGTCCAGAATTCATGAATGTAGAAAAGCCTAACCGACTTTGTTTATTCACGGATCAATGACCGATTCGGACCACATTTTCCACAAAATTATGCCCTTGGTGCAGCGACAATAAAAAATAAACTCCTAACATAAGGGGGAGAACATTACAGCTCTAGCAATTGATCTGAAGAAATCTTTTTTTTTTTCTCAGTGCCAGAGTGGACCTATGATGTCATAGGTGGATACTCCATTGCCTAGCACTGGAGGATCATACCCTTAATTCATGGATGCTTTACGCTACTCCTCCCAAACTACTCAATGCCCACACCTAAAACTTTGCAAGCAACATTATTTCACTTCTTACAACAACCATAAGTGCTTCTGCTTTCTCAAACTGTTCATATTATATACTTATTAATCATTTATGCACGCCAGCCACGCCTATCAATCTTCTCCAATGTTGTAGTATTACTTGTTCTGTTTTCCCTGGACTCCTTCTCTCATTATACCCATTATCACGGGTACTATGCTAGTATGTAAAATTGATGCAATCAATGATGCCATAGGTCAAACTGGCCAATAGCATCCGTTGTGGACAGTTTCATCATAGCCTTGCAGTTACATCATTGCCAGAGTGACCAATAACATCACAACAACTCAGGTGCAAGGTTTGACAACTTCAGGGGAGGGGGCACTCTGCTCAGAAGCTGTCAATTGATCCTTATGTCTGCATACTCACTCCCTTGAACTGTGGTAACCAATAAAACAATATAGAATTAAAGTAATTGTTGGAAGTTTTACACTGAAGGGAGGGCAACAAAACTGCAAACAGTAATCAAAATGCTTGACTCGACAGCTCCCATATCAAATCCAGATTAGATCAGAAGCATGTTGGTGAACAACTGTGCTTAATTTCCAGTTATCCTATTAACCATGCTTGGTCGAATTTCAGGCAATTTTAGTATCACCAAATAACCATTCCCCCCCCCTCCCGCTCAACACCTGAGTTTGCAGTGGCATCATTGGCTCATCTGGCCATGACATAATTGCAAGGCTATGATGAAGTTGTCTACATGAAATGCTATTGGCCAGTTTGACCTATGGCATCATAGCTTGCACCAGAGTTGTATAGGTTCCAATGGAGTCTACAGCTTTGACATCATAGGTCCACACTATGAAAAAAATTGATTTCTTCAGAGCAATTGCGAGAGCTATAAATAATCAGGGGGGCTTGAAGTTTTCCATGATGCAAAATTTTCACAATACGGTAACGGTAAATATCTATATATCACAAAAGTGTCTTTCCTCCGATGTATATTGGAGGCCTGTACACGTATGATCTTTTATACTCAAAGGCCACTTGTCTGACTGCTATATTTATCACGGGTAAATTCAACTTAAATAATAAAGTTCAAAAGTACCCATCAACTTCATCAAGAGCTTCTGACTCCTTAATAAATTTTTCCTCTTTCTGTTGAATAAATCCGGCAGGTGGAGCTTCAAGTCAGCGATCCAACCGTTTTCGCCACCTAGTGCATTAATTGGATACACAGGTAACAATACAGGTGAGCAGCCAGGTGTGACAGCATAATAGTCCACATTGCGTTTGGTTCGCAAAATGTGAGCTATTTCACTGGTTAATTGGTACGTACAAGTTAGACAACAGTTAAATGGTTGTTTATCTTCTATACAATTTTATTCCAGTAAAACTAGAGATCTAGGTAATTTGACTTATTACAGGTAGTAGCAATGTTAGCCTTTATCATGTTTGTTATCTGCATGAGTGAAAATACAGCATGTTGTGGAATTCCCCTTTACAATGTGTATAGAGTTCATGAAAATGTAATTCAGTTACTTCACATTCGTGAGAATGTTTTAATTATCAATAGTGCATTGTTTAAGGTCTGTAGACTGTAGCCTAGATCAGGCTATTACCTGAATTAGATAAAATCTCAACTTGCAATTGTGTTCCCATATATTGTCATAGTCATAGAGTTATCAGCATGTCCCATTGTGTTTAGTTGGCCTAATCATTGATTACATGTAGTTCAATTTAGTTGACAACTAAACTGCTAAACTTGCATTCCAATCTTGGCTGTCAATGATTGACAACAAGATTGGCATACAAGTTTAGCAGTTTAGCTGTCAACTAAATTGATCTACATGTAATCACTTGGTCCCGGGATCAGATTTTTGCTCTGGCTACCTGGAGTCAGTGGCGTAGCTAGGTTTTTTCTCTGGGGGGGCAAATGACCCTTAATTTCCCCAAAATTTAATCGAAAACGTGGGATACGTTCAACACGGTCCAGAACTTTTGACGAACTTTACTGAAATCTCAAAGAAAGTATACAAAACGTTGAAAACACTTTGAATATGATGAAGCTAGTTATAGTAGCAATTTGTAAAATAATAGAATAAGTTGCTAGCATCCAGCGTAGGACATAATTTCGTGATAGATAGGTTGCATATTTTAGAAACTCAGCAACAATAAAAAACACACAAGTTTTTGAAAACTTAAAAACTAACTTGTTACATATTGTAATTTAATTTTTCACTGACATCAATTTACATCAGCATTTTTAATGTAACTGAGCTCAAATTAAAACTTCTTTAGAAAAGGGAGCAAATTTTATAAAGTGGAGCTTGATCTGTTATGACAAAGACTCCTTTCTGTCATCCATCATTTATCAAACATGGGAGTCTGCAGACCTGTATTCACAAAAAAAACCAAGGCAGGCAGAGACAACCTTGAAAAAGCCATTGGCCATTTGAAGAAAATGTTTTGCCAAGGTGTTGTGAGCAATGAGCATGAGCAATAAGCAGGGAAAAAACTTCAAAAAGTTAAATTAATTGACAGCTATTAAGATCAGAAAATTGGTCTGAAAATTCCTGATTGATTGCATCAAGCAGTGCTCAGTGAATTTTGTTTTTGAATTCTCTAATTCTACATAATTCTGCATGTTCAAGTTCATCATCAGCATTTTCTCCGGTCATTCTTCAAATTGATCTGTCTATTGAACAGTTGATTTCAAAAGTGTTACTAAAATCTTCATTCTTGTTTGTTGCTGTAGGCCAAAATATTATTAATAAGCTTGTATGTTAGGAGTGAAATCATGCGGATCATAAAGACCAACTGGATATACATTACTAGTCCAATTTAGATAGATAATGAATACCTAAATTTTCACACTAATATGCACAAAACAAGTCTCTCCTACCGGTTCCTGTTTCTTTGTCAAATAGTCATACTTCGAAGTTTCAAATAAAGTGTCCACAAGAATTTCAACTGGATTTCCCCAAAAACGACTTTTCTATTCAGTTTCCTTCACTGTTTTCCCCCTTTCTGCCCTATTTTCCATGTATATATTTTTCATTATTTTGCATGTTCACGAATTCGTGGAGGTGTAAAAACGAGCATGTACGAATTCGTGGACATGAAAAAACGAACATAGGTGCTCGTGTACATGTAAAAACTAACACTCGTGAATGTGCTTTATTATTCATTGTGTATCTGCCAATACTAACATTCGTGGAAGTGCTATATCATTAGGGTTTAGTGTTAAAATTAGGTTTAGAGTTAGTTTTAGCCAAGTTAAAGGTTGCAATGTTCGTAATTACACATACACAAATTCGTGAATAGCAATATTTCACACTTAAACGAATGCCAAATTCGTGTATATGCTCGTTTTTGCAGGTTTACAAATTCGTGTACATGCCAAATAGTGAAAAATATATACCTCTATTTTCCCATCTATTTCCCCCACATTTCACAATTTTTTCTCAATTTCCCCATGTTTGCTCATTTCCCCTTTTTTTCTCAATTTCCCATTTTTTTGCCCCCCCCTGCCTGGAGTCCTAAGTGGTGGATCCTACTATCATCCTAGTGATGCGGACCGGAACGGACCACCACCCACTGGTCCAGAACCGCCCGGTCCAGAGGTGAGGTGGTCCTGTCCAGGGTATACCGGTACATACCCGTTGGCGATTTCTGTGCAATTTTTGCCTAAAATCTCAAAAATGTTAGAAAAATTAAGGTTTAAAAAAGTTAATTTCTAATTTTTTTTGGCATTTTAACGAAATTTCCCTGTATCGGTAAGTACCGGTACAGACAACCTCTGGACCGGTTTTTTGCAACTGGGGGGGGGGGCGGTCCGGCACTAAAGAGGTGATGGTACTGGACCGTAGCGGTGTAAGCGGACCGGTCCACATCACTAGCGGATCCAGAGAAAGTGAGGGGGGCGGAAGGGGGTTGGCTGGGCATCATATACATTTACATGCACATATCGCTGCATAATTTCAAAACGCTATTTTCGTCTCAGTAGGCTTGGGAGGGGGCCCCCCTGGATCCCGTACCGATCCTGGAGTTAACGTTGGAAAGTAGTTTCACTCATCCTAGCTTAATTGGGAAGTCGTCCTCCTGTATTAATTTGCCTACGCAGTGCATATATACAGTAAAGCCGTATTGCAGTGATAAAAACTCCCAATGATGATTATTAATAAGTACTTATATTAAAACTGTATTTATAATGCCATAGAGGTGTACATATTAATATTTGCTGGGGAATGGGGACTCGATTACCATTATGGCAAATAATCAGATACTGCAGCTTTCCTTAAACAGCCCTTGTGTTCAATGTTAATTTTGGGTGGGGGGGGGGCGGCCCAAATCTTTTTTGCGATGTCAACATAATGCTGACCCGAGTGAGACACTGCTCGCAGAAATTTGGCATATTTGAACATACTATATTTACCAAATCTTTTTTGCGATGTCAACATAATGCTGACCTGAGTGAGACACTGCTTGCAGAAATTTGGCATATTTGAACATATTATATTTATCAAATGTTTCGAGAAGAGATTCAGTTTATAGTCTCATTTATTATAAACTCATTCAGGTTCAATTCTATTTTCAGATGATGTGAACTGAATCTCATGCAGGAACTCTGAGAAATTACTGAAGTCATGTCAGGGTCAGCACCTGGGCCTTGGATAGTCAACCATGTTGCGGCAGTACCAAGTGAAGGCGCTATTTTCCAGTGTAGCCGCCTTTGCGATGATCTCAATGGTCGTTTTGTATGTGCACGTTGGAGAGGAGACAGAACGGGTGAAGAAGCAAATAAGACATCATCACATCGATGATATTGATCTTCAAAATGTAGTTGGAAACGACAAGGGCCGGAGTGCCAATGCCTTGAGGAATGCCCTCGCGGATGCCCGCGGCCTCAGAGCAGTGACGGTGCCGAATAATAAACAACATAAAGCTCATGTTCATAGTTTCAAAGAAGCCCACCAGGTGATGCCGGGGGATAATCCCATCGCTGCTGATCCACTTAAAGGCAGAATCTTCGCACAAGTTGAAAGGACCGTAGCTGTAGGACTTGCGATCACCACCAGAGGTCAGCAAGGTTTGACACCAGGTCGCGCTCCGACAGAACTTCCATTCTTCCGAAGACTGCTGTTATCCTTTTGCCACACGCTCAGCCATGGATTCGAGTACAACTTTTACCTCGCTCACGATTACAATGATCCGTACTTTCACTTCAATGGCTCTCACACAGTCTTCGAGGATTATTTTTACGAATTTGTAGATAGAAATTGTCCTGCTGATGCTAACGTCTCTCTTCATTTGGTTGAAGTCGCTCATGCAGGTCATCCTGCTTGGGCTCAAAACGATGCCATGATGGCAGCTTACATGGACAACATGGCTTATTACTACAGAGTAAATGATGATACAGCACTTGAAACCAACTCATGGACAGAAAATATGATTGAAGAATTATTGCGATTGAGGCCTCCGAATGTTGGTGTTGTTGGCCCATGGTTTCGTGATGGTAACATAGCCATCTTGACTCATGACTTTGTTCATCGGACTCATGTCGAAATATTTGGATTTTATTATCCGAGAGTTTTCACTGATTGGTTTGCTGATGATTGGATAACAGGAGTATACTGGCCAGAGAGGTGTCGTAAGGTGGCAGGGGTCCGCGTCAAACATACCATGGAGATGGGAAGTCGGTATGTTGCACATTATGAAAAGGCCAATCAAGTTGAGATGGAAGTTCGGATCGGAAAATCTTTAATCAATCGCTGGATCATGGGTAGCAGTGCTGCCACCTGGCCTAAGAATTCTACATATGTTGTGTCGATGGCTCTCAATGGTGACAATTCCCACGATTTATTTGGACTTCTTCGATACTGCCAATTATTGCCAATCATATTGCCAGGGTGGAGGGTGAGAGTTTACATAGAAGAAACAACAAATGGGACAACTATTCATGGAACTGTTCCAGCGTTAATGCAAAAGAAGTTAAAGAAAATGGGTTTAGAGATAGTTTATGTTGACCGAGCTACTGCTGAAAAATTCCCACCTACCATGTGGAGGCTATTTATTGCTGATGATACTAAGATAGATCGCTTTTTAGTGAGAGATCCAACTTTGAGACCCACAGAAAGGGAGACTGTTGCTGTTAATGATTGGGTCGCTTCCGATAGACCTTTCCATTGCATCAGAGATCATCCTGTCCATGCTGAAATTCCACTTACGACAGAATTAATAGGTGGGAAGCCTGCTGCGTTGCTGAAACTCTCAAATAAACCCTGGAAAACATTGATGCATGGCACGAAATCAGATGAACAGTTCATGAATAAGGTCATCTGGCCGTTAGTTAAAAGTGACTGCTTATGTCATGACAGTGTATCCTGCAAATTATACCCGTTATCCAAACCGTATCCAGTATTGCGCAACGACAATGAATATGTCGGTCAACCGTATGACGACAATGACCAAGCAATTGAAGCAGACACCAGGTCATGGAATGATAAGTACAATTCGCCAGACTGTGTGTATCTCGAAAACACAGGCTTCAAGCCAAAAGCCCTCCGAGCCGTTCTTCGTACCAGACCTGTGCTGTGGTCTCAGGATTATCATGTCACTCCAGTCATGGATATGAAGAGTTTATTAGGCCCTATTGGGATTAAAATCCATGACAACAGTCTTTCTTACTATTGTGGACACTTTGGAACATGTGCCAAGAAGTTGAAGGTGATAACGCGTGAAAATGGTATGAGATTGACTCCTGAAGTTATCCAGCAGTTTTACAATGCTTACAAAGATGATATAGAAATGCAACAAGTCACTGCTTTTGTCTGTACCTTACCCGTAGCAATGTGTGAAGCATTTATACCTTTTAACAAGAGCATTGTTGTCATTGCGAACATTCGTTATGAACAGGGTCGCCCGGAGCCTGAGAAGTGGCACACATTAAATGACAATCTGCGGACTATCGCTAATCACAAACACAGCGTATTGGCTGCCAACAACTTGTATGATGCAAAATATATGCAATACTTCTTAGGGAAAGAGTATGACCCTCCTGTGATTCCTAACTATTGCGCTTACTTGAAGGACACTTACAAACCTACAAAGAAACATTACCTAGTCACACCCATCCACAGCACTGAATTAGCCGATAAGTTTTATGTGGAATTTGATGAAGCACTAATACGGCACAAAGCGGACCTCCTTGCTTTACCCCTGAGACAGATGTATCCTCAGTATCTCTTCAGTGACTTGGCCTCTCATCCTGCAATGATATATGTGCCGTACCAGGTTAGTATTTCTGTGTAAAAAACATAAAATATGAAAGTTTACTACAGTTTGTCACGTCAAGCAGAGGACAGACGTTTGCCTAAATATCTCAGCAACCACAAGCCCCACTGGAGAAATACACATACCTGTGTATAGCTTAGCTCATTTGTAATATGAATATCTCATTATTTGTCTGATATTTGACAATTTATGTAAATGGCAGTCAAATTTCGAAAAATGTTGACATTTGTGATGCTGCCAATCTCACATACAATGGGTGGTGACGTCACAAAAGTGCACTGCAGCACCACTCCAGATTTAGTTCTTGTCAATTTGGTATTTTCTGAACCTCCTATATCATTTTGGTGATTTTTATGGCCACTACAAACTAAGCTAAATTTCTGTCTCAATGCTTGATGTGACAAACTGTAAATCACAAAACAGCAAGATCAAAAAGCGCACTTGGTAAAAATAAATTATTAGTGTCAAGCTGACTTAGTTGGAAAACTTTCTTTCCTAATTATTGTAATATAGATGTATTTAGATGAAAAGTTTGAATGATGTCATTTAATGTTTTTCTGATGATTTTAAATGCGGGCTTGACTGTCGTAATCTTGAAAATGACATTCAATAATAACTGTCGCATGGTCTTATTTTTTTTTAATCTTTTCCTTCTAACATTTGCTGAATTGATCCCTCTTTTCTCTTTTCTAGATAAATTTGCGTTTTTAAGTCATTGAGATTAGGTGTAATATTTTACACTTATCTAAATTGTTCTACTTTCAGGTTTCAATGGTCTCCCTGACTGAACAGTACAGAATGTCCATTCCGATGTTCTTCCCGAGCTTGGATCTCCTCGTGAATTGGCATTTGGAATTCCAAGTGGTCAAGCAGAGGACATGGGCAGGATACAGAATGCAGAAAGCAAAAGGATCTCTCATCGAAGGAAATATGGCAAACGTACCAGATCCCAATGATGACACGGACGAAGCTAGTATCCGATATTGGCTCCAGATGGCAGACTACTACCAGTGGCCCCACCTAGTGTATTATGACTCAGTCGATGATCTGGTTCAGAAGATATTAAAAACTAATCTGACTGAAGTGAGTGAAAATATGAAGGCATACAATATTCAAGCTCGCGAAAAAATTAAGGAGCAGTGGTCGAACGTTCTTTTAAAAATAATGCCAAAAACCACATAAAAAATATCCCTATGATAATGTATAATTTATTATTATAAATTCCCCCGTTAGGGGAATTTATATTGTTTTTGTTTGGTTTTTTTTTCATCATCCTATTTTTTTTTTTTTTTTTTTTCTTATTTTTCGTCAACATTTTGACAGGCTGTATTTCGGAAACTATTGCCAGTAACCACCTGAAATTGCAGAATAATATTGCTTTTGCTGAACTATTTTATATAATGGAATTACAGAGCGTAATTTTTAGTGAACTGGTAATTACGCAGCAAATGCATAAAAAAATTTTGTTCACGGTTTAAGAAGAACCAATGAGTGAAATTACACCAAATTTTTACACAATCATCTCTAAAGATATACGCAGTGCGGAAAGGCGGCTTTTGGCAATATCTCTAAAAGTTTTTTTTATATGAATTTTTCAAATAAGGGAATTCCCAAAATTGCTACTAAAATTTTCCAAAAACTAGGAAGAAATGCTCCAATCAAGCTGAAATTGTATGCAGTTACAGTCATACTATAGTGTAACAATCCACTAGAATTTCAACTTTCTAGCGTTAACGGTATCGGCGCTATAGCACAACAAAAACGCTATTTTCAAGCGCCGATAACCCGGCCCCTATTGAAGCTACAGAAAAATAAAAAACACCAGCAGAAAGCTCTGTTTCTTATCTTTCACATGGTATATAGCATTCTACTGTAGCGCCGTCTTTTAAAAATCGCGGTGGACCCTGAAAATTTCATCTCACTTTTTTCCTCCCCAAATGCTTCTTATGCCTGGAAACACTTTTTCCTGGCCATATGCCAATTTCATCGCTTCTCATACTTCACTGGCAGCACATTTTCTTTGTTGTAAATGCTGACCCAATTACATTTCTGTGTGAATCATCAGATGGGGAAGGTAGAAGGGAAGGGGCAGGGGGATGTAAGGGGCAGGGGGATGTAAGGGGGCTGGGGAGAGGAAGGGAAGGGGGAATTTATCTTTGTAATTGTGCACAATTACAGGTGTACTAGTATTAATGTTCTGTTTTTTGCATGATGATAAAGTTCATCAAAACTATTTGAAGCGGTTCTTGCCACATCAGATTCATGTTGTTTTTAGAATTATTGTATCAGTAATTTCGCTTATAAATTACCTTTGAGTTATCACATTTAATTTAAAGCTGATCTTTCTTGAATTATTTGCCAAACTGTATGGAATTTTGAGAAATTTCAAATGTTATTGTCATTTCATTGAGATGATTATTGTAATTTTAAGTTTTGTACCCTAAATGATATACATGCTGATTTTGAAAATGTTTAAAATTTTACACAATGGTGCTTCCAACATGAAACAATCTATATTGAGATTTTATTTAATGTTAATCAATGTGATAGACAGTGCATTTATGTTTGTAAATATTTTTGAATGTCGTCTCATGTCCTATGGTGACTTTACTGTATAGAGCAGATATTTGTAGATACTGCACATATGTATATACATTCCATTGAAAATACCATATTTTCAATTGAAACGACAGCCTGTTCAAGTAAAAGTGCCTCAAACGCACTTCAAACTGATTAAATGATTGATTCTTGTTTTTAATTTAGCAATTGTTACAATGTCTTTTGATGTAATTGCGGGATGTACTGAAAGATGAATGTGTCACTTTCATTCATCTTCTGATCTTTTGTCTGAATGCAGTTGCTGATCTGGGGTAGGGGTTGTACAAAGCGCCCCCTCCCCCCCAAATTGAGATCTGTAGAAAAATTTTAGATCTAAAAATTCTCTAAATTTTTTGTTCATTTTTATTTGCATCCAACATTTTCTACATCTGACCCTGAACTGGATCATATGGAAATTTATTTTCCAGTAATGAAAGGGCTCCTTTCAATTATATTTACAATTTCAGGGTTTAGTGTCTTTCCAACTGGGATGCTGGAAGTCCTTGACCTTGTCGTGACCTTGAAGACAAAATTTAATGTATATTCCCTTACTGGTGAATCTTGTGTTTTTAGTTCTATGCTACAGGTATATTATCTAGTTAAGTATTTCAATATCAGAATCGACAAAAATCAAAGGCAAGGTATATCGAGTAGGGGTCAACGCCGGTTCGATAAATACCGACCGAACCGGTACAGTCTGGTCGGTTCCCGAATCGGTTTTCAAAGCAGCACTTTCTGTTGGGTTCAATAACGCTATATCCAGCTCAAAGAGTAGTTTTATAGTCGAGATTTGACAGAAAATCAGGGGCGGACTGGCCTATGTGGCAAAGTGGCAGCTGCCACGGGCCCATACACTCAGGGGGGCCCACACAAGGTGGCAAAAAATATAAAACAATTCAAGAAAAGAGTGAAATTTGCAGCGAAGTTCCTGATTGTTTTTTGCAACCACACTAACTGAAAAGGACAGTGCCCTGTCATGTGAGGGGCCCCCACCCTAATCATAACAATTTGCCAAATTAGGCCTGTAGTATTTTTTTCTGTTTTTAAATATCACTAATAGTTGGGATGCAGGGGCCCGTTGACTTATTTTGCCACGGGGCCCATAACGCCACCAGTCCGCCCCTGCCTGAGAAAATGTCCACAAAATCATGAAATGAACTCGAGCATGGCGTCATCTTGACGTCCGCTCTGATGCGAGATCCGACTTTCCGGGCCAAAAATTCGGTTTGCCGGGTTGCGTATTTCTAAAATGCGGATCGGCCCGAGTTTGCGGACTGACGGTACGAATCGTGTATCGATCAAGTGTATCGATGATACGTATCGTATCGAATGTCGGCAACGATATAGAGGGCTAATATCGAGTGTATTGATAAAATCTGTGCACTAAACTCCATATGTCAGCATTGGTTAGCTGAAAGTTTAGACAGGAATTTATTTTTATCAGGTTAGTGGGAAGTGGTTAGTGGTTATAGGGAGAACTATCTCTGGAGAGTGTAGCACAATGGTAATGTGCTGAGCTGCTAATTAACCTCTGTGACTCTGGTTTGAATCTTGGCTTGGGTGCCACTGTCGGAAAGAAGTGTTAGGGGCGTCTGAGCCATATTTTGATGGCCTCTGCTTTGGCTCGGTCTCGGATGTCTTTGGGCCAATGTTGGAAGAATTGCATGGGACCATCCTCATCCTCAAGGCGACATTTGGATGGCCTCGGTCTGGGAGGCTCTTGCTTCGGCCTCATATGTCCCAGCCTCTTCTACATCACAGTCTGTCATGAAGACTTCAAATTAAAACTAGTATTCAACCTTTAAAAAGGTTAGGCAATGATTCGACCTCAAATATATGAGTAAAACAAATTATATGAGACTATGTCGGACTATTATGGTAGAGACCCTGTAAGCTGAAGTTTCTACTTATATTATGTCGTAAAGTAGACACACTTAGCCCATGCAAAATTTGAAGAAAATTGTCCATGTCAATCACAAGATATAGCCATTTACCCCTTTTGGGGGTTACTACCTAAAACCGAAACTGTTCATCCAGTAACATCCATTAAGTACAAGCCTAGATCCAACATAAACTTGACATTCCATTTTAAACAACCAAATTCCTCAAAATACGTATTTACCCCCTTTGACCTTGATTACGAGGGTAAATTATCCTATCCTGTAACGTTTTCTCTTTTAACATGTGCCTGAGTCAATATCCCATACGTGTGCAAAATTTGAAGTAAATCGTCCATGTCAGTCACAAGTTATAGTCATTTACCCCTTTTGGGGGTAATTATTAAAAACCGAAACTTTTCATCCAGTAACATCCATACGAATAACCTAGACCAAACGTGCAACTAATATTCCATTTTAAACAACCAAGTTCTTCAAAATATGTATTTACCCCCTTAGAACTTGATTACGAGGGTAAATCACCCTATTCTGTGAATTTTTTCCTTTTAGCATGTGTCTGAGTCAATGTCACAAACGTGTGCAAAATTTGAAGTAAATCGTCCATGTCAATCACAAGTTATAGTCATTTACCCCTTTTGGGGGTAATTACCCAAAACAGAAAGTTTTCATCCAGTAAAATCCAACCGGATAGCAGTAGACCAAACATACAGCTGATATTCCATTTTGAACAACATAACTCCTCAAAATATATATTCACCCCTTTTGGCATTGATTACGAGGGTAAATACCCTATGTTGGCAATACTGTTAAAATTATTTGTTTAATATGTGCCTGAGTCAATATCCCAAACGTGTGCAAAATTTGAAGTAAATCGTCCATGTCAATCACAAGTTATAGACATTTACCCCTTTTGGGGGTAATTACCCAAAACAGAAACTTTTCATCCAGTAAAATCCAACCGGATACCCGTAGACCAAACATACAGCTGATATTTCATTTTGAACAACATAACTCCTCAAAATATATATTCACCCCTTTTGGCATTGATTACGAGGGTAAATACCCTATGTTGGCAATACTGTTAAAATTATTTGTTTAATATGTGCCTGTGTCAATATCCCAAACGTGTGCAAAATTTGAAGAAAATCGTCCAGGTCAATCACAAGTTATAGACATTTACCCCTTTTTGGGGGGTAATTACCAAGCTTCGGGCAACAAGGATTACATAATACAGAAACCATTAATATATTACCAGACTATCATTGAAATCCTTTCATTAAAACCAAAGTTTTACAATGCTTTCACTCTTGGGGCAAAACACCCTATTTTCAACACCCCATTACATAGTTACCCCTTCACATAATCAAAATATAAAATATCACTTACCTTGAATGGTTAGTCAGGCTACCTATCAGTGAAAGAACTGAGTTTCTAGCTTGCTTAGTTTTTCTGGAAACCTGTGCAAACCTGTTTTAGTCAAATTGGGGTAATTACCCCCTTACCCTCATTGCACAAAAACAATTATGGGTTACAAATGTTGGGATACATGTTTATATATATATTCCAAAGTTTCAAATTGATTCTTGTAATATTAAAAAAGTTATTCCACTTTTAAGTTTTCCAATTTTCGACTTTGAGATGACCTGTGACCTTGAGTTCAAGGTCAAGGTCAACCATCTTCTCCCAAAATGAAGTACTAACCATGGACTATATATGTACCAAGTTTCAAGTCTCTAGCACAAAAACCTACTGGCCAAGAAAATAATAATAATAATAATAACTAGCAGTCAACCTTTGAAAAGGTAGGATATAAATCGACATGGAATACGTGGGCTTGCAGGCAAAAGATTGAACAATTCATACGAAAAATCAATGGAAACACATAACCAAATATACCATTGAAAACACAAAAACTGCTCAAAATACTTGTTCATCCCTTTTGGCATTGATTTTCAGGGTAAATTACCCGGTGACATCAAAGTCAAACTTGAATTATGTCCCCATGTCAAGATACTAAACCTGTGCAAAATTTGAAGAAAATCATCCAAGTCAATCAAAAGTTATGAATATTTACCCCTTTTTTGGGGTAATTAACTAAAAACGGCCATTTTAACTCAAAAACATCAATGGTGTGAAGTAAAGTCCCAACCGATGCCTGTTATACCATTGCAAAGATAAGAACTGCTCAAAACACATATTCACCCCCTTCGATCTGGAATATGGGGGTAAATAACCCCATGACATCCATATCGTACTTGCATTATGTCCCCATGTCAAGATACTAAACGTGTGCAAAATTTGAAGAAAATCATCCAAGTCAATCAAAAGTTATGAATATTTACCCCTTTTTTGGGGTAATTAACTAAAAACGGCCATTTTAACTCAAAAACATCAATGGTGTGAAGTAAAGTCCCAACCGATGCCTGTTATACCATTGCAAAGATAAGAACTGCTCAAAACACATATTCACCCCCTTCGATCTGGAATATGGGGGTAAATAACCCCATGACATCCATATCGTACTTGCATTATGTGCCCATGTCAAGATACTAAACTTGTGCAAAATTTGAAGGAAATCGTCCAAGCCAGTCAAAAGTTATGACTTTTTACCCCTTTTTGGGGTAATTACCTAAAAACGACAATTTTTATCCAGGAACATCCACAGCACGAAGGAAAGTCTCAAACGATGCCTATTGTATCATTCAATACACAATAACTGGTCAAAACACATATTCACCCCTTTCGATCCAGAATAAGGGGGTAAATTACCCTTGACATCAAAATCATACTTGCATTATGCCCCCATGTCAAGATACTAAACTTGTGCAAAATTTGAACAAAATCGTCCAAGTCAATCAAAAGTTATGAATATTTACCCCTTTTTTGGGGTAATTACCTAAAAACGGCAATTTTAACACAAAAACATCAATGGTGTGAAGTAAAGTCCCAACGATGCCTGTTATATCATTGCAAAGCTAAGAACTGCTCAAAACACATATTCGCCCCTTTCGATCCTGAATATGGGGGTAAATTAACCCATGACATCAAAATCATACTTGCATTATGTTCCCATGTCAAGATACTAAACTTGTGCAAAACTTGAAGGAAATCGTCCAAGTCAGTCAAAAGATATGAATATTTACCCCTTTTTGGGGGTAATTACCTAAAAATGGCAATTTTAACCAAAAAACATCAATGGTGTGAAGTAAAGTCCCAACCGATGCCAATTGTACCATTGGAAAGACAATAACTGCTCAAAATACATATTCACCCCTTTCGATCTTGAATATGGGGGTAAATTACCCCATTACATCAAAATCGTACTTGCATTATGTCCACATGTCAAGATACTAAACATGTGCAAAATTTGGAGAAAATCGTCCAAGTCAATCAAAAGTTATGACTTTTTACCCCTTTTTGGGGTAATTACCTAAAAACGACAATTTTTATCCAGGAACATCCACAGCACAAAGGTAAGTCTCAAACGATGCCTATTGTATCATTCAATACACAATAACTGCTCAAAACACATATTCACCCCTTTCGATCCAGAATAAGGGGGTAAATTTCCCCTTGACATCAAAATCATACTTGCATTATCTCCCCATGTCAATATACTGGACTTGTGCAAAATTTGGAGAAAATCGTCCATGTTAATCAAAAGTTAGAGTCAATAACCCCTTTTGGGGTAATTACCCCCAAAACGTTATTTTTATTTTATAATGTGACTGTAATTCATGAATACTATATACACACCAAGTTTCATTAATTTCCCTCCATTCAAACCAAAGTTAAAAAATGTTTTCACTTTTTGGACAAAACACCCATTTTTGAAAGTCCAATAACTCAGAAACCCCAAGTTTGATCAAAATATAAAAAGTGTCTTACCATGGATGAGCAGTCAGGCTATCAATTACAGCAAAAACTGAGCCTCTAGCCATTATAGTTTTCTCTGAAAACATGAGCAACTGGTTTTTGTCAAAGGGGGTAAATACCCCTTTACCCTCATCTCCCAATAAACGATATAGGCCAAAATTGTAGCAACACATGTTTATATAAAGGTTCCTAAGTCCTAATAATCTAACAATGATATTAAAAGAGATAATCCACTTTGAAATTTTGGAAAATTTGACTTTGAGATGACCTGTGACCTTGAGTTCAAGGTCAAGGTCAACCATTTTCACAAAAAATGAAAGTACTGACCAAGGACTACCTATGTACAAAATTTCAAGTCTCTAGCACAAAAACTAACTGGCAAAAAGTGGCCAAATAATAATAATAATAATAACTAGCAGTCAACCTTTGAAAAGGTAGGATATAAATCGACATGGAATACGTGGGCTTGCAGGCAAAAGATTGAACAATTCATACGAAAAATCAATGGAAACACATAACCAAATATACCATTGAAAACACAAAAACTGCTCAAAATACTTGTTCATCCCTTTTGGCATTGATTTTCAGGGTAAATTACCCGGTGACATCAAAGTCAAACTTGAATTATGTCCCCATGTCAAGATACTAAACCTGTGCAAAATTTGAAGAAAATCATCCAAGTCAATCAAAAGTTATGAATATTTACCCCTTTTTTGGGGTAATTAACTAAAAACGGCCATTTTAACTCAAAAACATCAATGGTGTGAAGTAAAGTCCCAACCGATGCCTGTTATACCATTGCAAAGATAAGAACTGCTCAAAACACATATTCACCCCCTTCGATCCGGAATATGGGGTAAATAACCCCATGACATCCATATCGTACTTGCATTATGTCCCCATGTCAAGATACTAAACCTGTGCAAAATTTGAAGAAAATCTTCCAAGTCAATCAAAAGTTATGAATATTTACCTCTTTTTGGGGGTAATTATCTAAAAACGGCAATTTTAACCCAAAAACAAAAATGGTGTGAAGTAAAGTCCCAACCGATGCCTATTATACCATTGCAAAGATAAGAACTGCTCAAAACACATATTCGCCCTTTCAATCCAGAATATGGGGGTAAATTAACCCATGACATCAAAATCATACTTGCATTATGTGCCCATGTCAAGATACTAAACTTGTGCAAAATTTGAAGGAAATCGTCCAAGCCAGTCAAAAGTTATGAATATTTACCCCTTTTTTGGGGTAATTACCTTAAAATGACAATTTTCACCTAAGGACATCTGTATTGTGAAGTAAAGTCCCAACCGATGCCTATTATACCATTGCAAAGATAAGAACTGCTCAAAACACATATTCACCCCTTTCGATCTTGAATATGGGGGTAAATTACCCCATGACATCAAAATCGTACTTGCATTATGTCCACATGTCAAGATACTAAACATGTGCAAAATTTGGAGAAAATCGTCCAAGTCAATCAAAAGTTATGACTTTTTACCCCTTTTTGGGGTAATTACCTAAAAACGACAATTTTTATCCAGGAACATCCACAGCACAAAGGTAAGTCTCAAACGATGCCTATTGTATCATTCAATACACAATAACTGCTCAAAACACATATTCACCCCTTTCGATCCAGAATAAGGGGGTAAATTACCCCTTGACATCAAAATCATACTTGCATTATGCCCCCATGTCAAGATACTAAACTTGTGCAAAATTTGAAGGAAATCGTCCAAGTCAATCAAAAGTTATGAATATTTACCCCTTTTTTGGGGTAATTACCTAAAAACGGCAATTTTAACACAAAAACATCAATGGTGTGAAGTAAAATCCCAACCGATGCCTGTTATATCATTGCAAAGCTAAGAACTGCTCAAAACACATATTCGCCCCTTTCGATCCTGAATATGGGGGTAAATTAACCCATGACATCAAAATCATACTTGCATTATGTGCCCATGTCAAGATACTAAACTTGTTCAAAATTTGAAGGAAATTGTCCAAGTCAGTCAAAAGTTATGAATATTTACCCCTTTTTGGGGGTAATTACCTAAAAATGGCAATTTTAACCAAAAAACATCAATGGTGTGAAGTAAAGTCCCAACCGATGCCAATTGTACCATTGGAAAGACAAGAACTGCTCAAAATACATATTCACCCCTTTCGATCTTGAATATGGGGGTAAATTACCCCATTACATCAAAATCGTACTTGCATTATGTCCACATGTCAAGATACTAAACATGTGCAAAATTTGGAGAAAATCGTCCAAGTCAATCAAAAGTTATGACTTTTTACCCCTTTTTGGGGTAATTACCTAAAAACGACAATTTTTATCCAGGAACATCCACAGCACAAAGGTAAGTCTCAAACGATGCCTATTGTATCATTCAATACACAATAACTGCTCAAAACACATATTCACCCCTTTCGATCCAGAATAAGGGGGTAAATTTCCCCTTGACATCAAAATCATACTTGCATTATCTCCCCATGTCAATATACTGGACTTGTGCAAAATTTGGAGAAAATCGTCCATGTTAATCAAAAGTTAGAGTCAATTACCCCTTTTGGGGTAATTACCCCCAAAACGTTATTTTTATTTATAATGTGACTGTAATTCATGAATACTATATACACACCAAGTTTCATTAATTTCCCTCCATTCAAACCAAAGTTAAAAAATGTTTTCACTTTTTGGACAAAACACCCATTTTTGAAAGTCCAATAACTCAGAAACCCCAAGTTTGATCAAAACGTTATTTTTATTTTATAATGTGACTGTAATTCATGAATACTATATACACACCAAGTTTCATTAATTTCCCTCCATTCAAACCAAAGTTAAAAAATGTTTTCACTTTTTGGACAAAACACCCATTTTTGAAAGTCCAATAACTCAGAAACCCCAAGTTTGATCAAAATATAAAAAGTGTCTTACCATGGATGAGCAGTCAGGCTATCAATTACAGCAAAAACTGAGCCTCTAGCCATTATAGTTTTCTCTGAAAACATGAGCAACTGGTTTTTGTCAAAAGGGGGTAAATACCCCTTTACCCTCATCTCCCAATAAACGATACAGGCCAAAATTGTAGCAACACATGTTTATATAAAGGTTCCTAAGTCCTAATAATCTAACAATGATATTAAAAGAGATAATCCACTTTGAAATTTTGGAAAATTTGACTTTGAGATGACCTGTGACCTTGAGTTCAAGGTCAAGGTCAACCATTTTCACAAAAAATGAAAGTACTGACCAAGGACTACCTATGTACAAAATTTCAAGTCTCTAGCACAAAAACTAACTGGCAAAAAGTGGCCAAATAATAATAATAATAATAACTAGAAATCGGGTAACCGCGATGCGGTGACAAAACTTCACCAATCATATAATTATTGCCAGTGAAATTTATGTGAGAAAACACAGAAATGATATTGGACATGAACTTGAACATGAACATGAACTCGAACATAAACTTGTACATGCAATTGCATGCGTCTTGCACATGTTACATAACACGCAATATCACACAATATCACATGCAATATTATGCAATATCAAATGTAAAGTTACATTTAATGTATTAAACATACAATATCACTTGCAATATCATGCAAAATCATATCACATGTAATATTAATTTATCACCTGTAATTTTGCATGTTACTTAGAATGTACATAGTGCGCACAGATAATTATGGAAGTACTTATAAACTATCTGTCTGTGGACTAGTTGTGATGTGACAGATAGTCAGCAGACAGATAAACCCTTACTGTAACATGTCAATCGGTTTGTGGCCATACACTGACTGATTCGCTGACTAATTCGCTGACTGATACACTGACTGATACACTGACTGATACACTGACTGATACACTGACAGATACAAAGATATTTGACCAAAAACATGTAATTTTGAGGGTTGGGCGTTCTTTTAAACCATCAGAGTTACAAGAAAACATTCAGAGAATGAAAACTAGAGGAAAATTTGAGCTTGCCGAATATTATATACAGAAAATAACTTGGACCAGTACATGGACCAGTACATGGACCAGTACATGGACCAGTACATGGACCAGTACATGGACCAGTACATGGACCAGTACATGGACCAGTACATGGACCAGTACATGGACCAGTACATGGACCAGTACATGGACCAGTCAAAAGACCAGCGCATTGACCATGCATCAACCAGTACATCAACCAGTGCATCAACAAGTGCATCAACAGGAACATCAATCAGTAAATCAACAGTACATCAACCTTGGAATTTTAGGAATGCATTGGCTAAGATACTTCTAGTCCTGAAAACAAATAGAAATGACTGCAATTTCTGAAAACATACATTTTTCAGGGTCTGGCGATCTTTTTAACCATCAGTGATACAAGAAATTGTTCAAATATATAAACTAGAGGAGAATTTGTGCTTTCCAAATCTATTGTCAGTTTCTCCGTAACTTTATTAGGACCGGAGATAAGGCCGATTGAAATTATGGTACAATTCAGAAATGTGGACTTCAGAAATTTCTGAAAAAATGTAGTTTTTCACTTAAAATTACTCTAGAACCTAAACGGTTCAATGGAAACATATATAACTTGGCAGGATTATGTGAACGAAAGATGAAAGTATGCTCAAATAGCTTCAATGAAATAAAATGATTATTTCCTTGTCAAAATGGTGATAAATTGTGAAAATTTGACAAAAAACATGAAATTTTCAGGGTCCGGCGATCTTTTAAACCGTCAGAGCTACGACAAAATGTTCAGAAAACGAAAACTAGAGGAGAATTTGGCCTTTCCAAATCTGTTTTCATATTCTCTGTAACTTAATTAGGGCCGGAGCTACAGCCGATTGAAATAACGCTATAATTGAGAAATGTGAAAAAATATCGTAAATTTTTCCCTAATTTTTTGACCTTGTGACCTTTACGGTCTAACGTAGGTTAAGCTGAGGACCTTGAAAATTTATACGATGCCTCTAGACTATTGTAGCAAGTATGTGTGACATTTTTGTAACAATATTTTGATTCCTTGCCTGTGTAAAAAAATCAAATGTCAAAAAAGTAAAATTTTTCAACATGTTTGACCTTGAATTTGACCTTGAAAATAAGTTTCTAGGTCAAAACCAATATGATTTTCAGAATCAGGATGGAAAAATGGGGGGATCAATTAATTATTGTAACTCTCTCGAATCGATATTTCCATGTCAAAAACGCAATAATTTGTTGTTTTTTAAAAGTCTCCGGTTTGCGATATTTGGAATTTTGTAGAAAATTAAGGTAGAATGTTAGAGGACTTTGGGTTAGATATTCTAAATGCACATATTTTCGTCTGTCTAGAAATAATATATCAAGGTGATATCATGAAAAAAACATAATTTTCAGAATTTTTGAAAATAAGCACTTTTTGCACTTTGAAGAGCCAAATGACCTTGAAAAATGAGGTCAAGGTCAAATTTGAAGGTGGTTATGGGGGTTTTGGGGGCTACTTTGGGGGGGTTCACTATACATTGTTATGGCCTAATATCGATATTTCAGGGTGAAATTACCAAGGTCACTGGTTTGGATGACGCGGTTGTTATTCAAAATTACATAACTCAAAAACAAAGCATGACATCATCACAAAAATAACTTCTTACCATGGGCCAGACATTCAGGCATCACATTGCATCAATTTCGATACCGTGTGGCTTACAGATTTTGCTATCATGCGTGACAATCTGCAGCACTAAATATGGACCTGTGCAACCTTGACCTTGACCTACTTTCATGAAATTGGGTCAGATTATGTAATGTACTTGTACCACATAGAACCTGTGTGGAAAATGAAATACGCATGTAATTGCCTGTGATATGCTCTTGAGAAATATATGAAAAAACGAACTTTGAAATGGCCTGTGACCTTGAAAAATAATTCAAGGTCACTGAAACTGGGTCAGTGTAATATGGTCATGTACTGCTATACATGTGAATTTTTTGAAATTTTTTTGAAGAAATTTCCGTACAGAAAAAAAAAAATAATAATAAAAATATTTACGAAAACAAGAAACTTCACCTATGTAATAGGTGAAGTTTAATAATATCAAAGAAAACAATATAAATCTCCTTAGAGTCGATTTATAATAACTAGATGGCTATAACTGACCATGGTCAGTGATGAAGAATTTACCAATATATTTATTATTTAAAGGTATATTGTATATGTTTATGTGTACAGACTATTGTGTGAATGCTCATGCTTAATTTAGTTTATTTAGTTTAGTTTATTTAGTTCAGTTTAGCTTATTTAGTTTAATTAATTTAGTTTAGTTTATTTAGTATAGTTAACTCAGTTTGGTTTATTTAGTTAAGTACATTTAATTTTGTTTTATTGACCACTTGACAAGAAAAAAACAAATATGAACATTCAAGTACTTAGCATCATAGATATAGTAAGATCAGTTTAATGTATCACATTAACACAATAGGTCCATGCAACTTTTATACTGATTTTGTATTTCTTCATTGCAAAATTGACTTCTTCTAGCTCAGGGCACTAATTTGGTTATAATAGGTAAAGTTGAATTTTTCAGGGTTGACCGATCTTTTTAACTATTGATGGTACACCAAAATGAACATTAAACAAAATAAAGAGGAGAATCTGAGGTATTCAGAACTGCTTTCATCATTCCTATACCTTAATTAGAACCGAAGATAGAACCGATTGAATTAATGACAAAAATGTGAAATATCACCAAAAAATTGACTCTGAAAATGTCAAGTTTTGAACATTATTTTGATCTCAAAGGCAAACGGTTTACAGCAGAGACTTGAAATTGCACACACTACTGTAAAAGTGTTAGGATTACATCTTCAGAGAGTATTATTTTTTTTGAAGATTGCCTTCTATGTGAAAAAAATGTTAAAGTGTAAAATCATGACCAAAAACAGGAAATTTTCAGGGTCCGGCGATCTTTTTAACTAGCAGAGATACGTTAAAATGCATAGAAAACAAATACTAGAAGAGACTCGGGGCTTTCGGAATATACTTTCAGTTTTTCTCTAACTTAATTAGAACCGGAGATAAAGGCCATCAAACTTTGGGTACAAGTGCAAAATTGGAAAATGAGCAGTCAATTTAGCTGTCATTTTTTGACCTTGTGACTTTTATTATGCAATGTACATTAATCCGAGGAACTTAAAACTTTGCAAGGGTCCTCTAGGGTACTGTGGCACCAAACACTGAAGAGATTGTGGAAATTCCTCAATTATTTCCTAGTAAAAAAAATTTGGTATCTCAAATATCCAATTTTGCCAAATATTTGACCTTGAGTTTGACCTTGAAAATACCTTTCTAGGTCAAAACTAATATTTTCCCCAGATTGGCAATGTGTGACAAAGGGGGGGTCATTTAATTGTTGGAACTGTGTAGGACCAATATTTATTGCTCAAGAGGGCAAAAATAGGCTGATTTTACATGTTGCGCGGTATGCAATATTTGGCATTTTTTTATAAATCAGCATGAAGAGATAGATCAATTCCGATTTCAGGATTTAAACAATCCAGCTGCGGCTATAAGAGTCTATAATATGATCCCGATATCTTTGAAAAAACATAATTGTTGGAATTTTTGAAAATGTAGTGAATTTTAACTTTGACGGGTGGTATGACCTTGAAAAATGAGGTCAAGGTCAAATTTGAAGATTGATATGGGGTGTAAATGGGTATATTTGGGGGGGTTCATTATACATTTGCATTACCTAAAATGACTCCTTCATGGATTTTGAACTCATGCACCTCAAATTTAGCAAATACATCATTCCAAAATGGCCGCCATTCCGTAAATAATTGCAATATCAAAATTAAAAATATACACTGCACTGGCCCGTACCATAGGTCAACTTTTGGCACAATCAGCATGCTGCTATCATTTATGGTTTTTGCCGAACTCGAAACAATTCGAAAATTACTGAAATATTCAGTGTGGCCTATTCCGCTCTAAGGATTTTGATTAATTTTGCTTCAATTTATTGCTCTTTACAGTTCATTCAGTGAAAGTAAAGTAAATTACACTGGACTATAAATTTATTGAGATATAGTATATTGAAATATACAAAAATTCACACTAAAAAGGTCCTATATACCTTAAAAATAAAAATTCAAACTCAGGACCGGAATACAGTAGTCTACAAGTATACAGGTACATTCACAAAAATAATCAAGAAAATCGGAGCAAATTTTTTCCGGAAACTATAATAATAACTAGATGGCTATAACTGACCATGGTCAGTGATGAAGAATTTACCAATATATTTATTATTTAAAGGTATATTGTAAATGTTTATGTGTACAGACTATTGTGTGAATGCTAATGCTTAGTTTAGTTTATTTAGTTTATTTAGTTCAGTTTAGCTTATTTAGTTTAATTTATTTAGTTTAGTATATTTTAGTATAGTGTACTCAGTTTGGTTTATTTAGTTTAGTACATTTAATTTGTTTTATTGACCACTTGACAAGAAAGAAAACAAATATGAACATTCACGTACTGAGCATCATAGATGTAGTGAGATCAGTATAATGTATCACATTAACAAAGTATGTCCATGCAACTTTTATACTCATTTTGTATTTCTTCACTGCAAATTGACTTCTTTTAGCTCAGGGCACTAATTTGGTTATAATAGGTAAAGTTGAATTTTTCAGGGTTGACCGATCTTTTTAACTATTAATGGTACACCAAAATGAACATTAAATAAAATAAAGAGGAGAATCTGAGGTATTCAGAACTGCTTTCATCATTCCTATACCTTAATTAGAACCGAAGATAGAACCGATTGAATTTAATGACAAAAATGTGAAATATCACCAAAAAATTGACTCTGAAAATGTCAAGTTTTGAACATTATCTTTATCTCAAAGGCAAACGGTTTACAGCAGAGACTTGAAATTGCACACACTACTGTAAAGGTGTTAGGATTACATCTTCAAGGAGTATTAATTTTTTTGAAGATTGCCTTCTTTGTGAAAAAAATGTTAAAGTGTAAAATCATGACCTAAAACATGAAATTTTCAGGGTCCGGCGATCTTTTTAACTAGTAGAGATACGTTAAAATGCATAGAAAACAAATACTAGAGGAGATTACGGCCTTTCCGAATATGTTTTTAGTTTTTCTCTAGCTTAATTAGAACCGGAGATAAAGGTGATCAAAGTTTGGCAACAAATGCGAAATTGGAAAATGACCAGTCAATTTAGCTGTCATTTTTTGACCTTGTGACCTTTATTATGCAATGTACATCAATCCGATGAACTTAAAACTTTGCAAGGGTCCTCTAGGGCACTGTGGCACCAAACACTGAAGAGATTGTGGAAATTCCTCAATTATTTCCTAGTTAAAAAAATTAGGTATCTCAAATATCCAATTTTGCCAAATATTTGACCTTGAGTTTGACCTTGAAAATACCTTTCTAGGTCAAAACCAATATTTTTCCCATATTGGAAATATGTGACAAAGGGGGGGTCATTCTATTATTTGAACTGTGTAGGATCAATATTTATTGCTCTGGAGGGCAAAAATAGGCTGATTTTGCATGTTGCGCGGTATGCAATATTTGGAATTTTTTTATAAATCAACATGAAGAGATAGATCAATTCCGATTTCAGGGTTCAAACAATCCAGCTGCCGGCTATAAAAGTCTATAATATGATCCCGATATCTTTGAAAAAACATAATTGTTGGAATTTTTGAAAATGTAGTGAATTGAAACTTTGACGGGTCATATGACCTTGAAAAATGAGGTCAAGGTCAAATTTTAAGATTGGTATGGGGTTTAAATGGGTATATTTGGGGGGGTCCATTATACATTTGCATTACCTAAAATGACTCCTTCATGGATTTTGAACTCATGCACATCAAACTGAGCAAATACACCATACCAAAATGGCCGCTATTCCATAAATAGTTGCAATATCAAAATTAAAAATATGTTATGCACTGGCCCGTACTCTAGGCCAACTTTTGGCACAATCAGCATGCTGCTATCATTTATGGTTTTTGCCGAACTCGAAACAATTCGAAAATGACCTAAATATTCAGTGTGGCTTTTTCCGCTCTAAGGATTTTGATTATTTTTGCTTCAAGTTATTGCTCTTTACAGTTTATTGAGTGAAAGTAAAGTAAATTACACTGGACTATAAATTTATTGAGATATAGTATATTGAAATGTACAAAAAAACACACTAAAAAGGCCCTATATACCTTAGAAATAAAAATTCAAACTCAGGACCGGAATACAGTAGTCTACAAGTATACAGGTACATTCACAAAAATAATCAAGAAAATCGGAGCAAATTTTTTCCGGAAACTATAATAATAATAAGAAGAATAATACCAAAAACAATAAGAATTTACCATATATGGTAAATTCTTAATAAGAAGAATAATACCAAAAACAATAAGAATTTACCATATATGGTAAATTCTTAATAACTAGATTCCGATAACCGCTAGCGGTAATAAAACTTCACCGAGCAGTTGGTGAAAATAGTCTAAATATGTTTAAGTATAAAAATAAACAAGTATACGAACAAGTATATGAAGGTATATTGTACATGTTTAAGCAGCTTGCTCAGTGAATGCCCATGTTTAGTTTAGTTTATTTAGTTCAGTGGGTGAAAATAGTCTAAATGTATATAAGTATATAAACAAGTATATAAACAAGTATATAAACAAGTATATAAGCAAGATATAAAATAATATATAAAATATTATATGAATGAAATATAAAATAGTATCAAAAATATTGTATAAAATGGTACAAAAAATAACATAAAAAATGTACCTTATTTATTTGTGATATATTGCAATGCACAAGTTAATGAAGCTAGCGGACAGCCCCCCCTTTCCCGGTGAATGCATGTTTAGCTTAGTTTATTTAGTTTAGTTTAATTTATTTAGTTTACTTTAGTTTAAAATTAGTTTATTGACATCTTTTAGGCAATTACTACACAAATTTTAGTAATCACTGGTGTTCCAGTCTGAGTACAGTCATTCGGTTAGGTGAGGAAAAGATGAATTTTTCAGGGTTGACCGATCTTTTTACCTGTTCACGACACAACAAAATGTACACAAATTAGAATAAGTGGAGAATCTGAGCTTTCCAAAACGGCTTGTATCATTCATATGACTTTATTAGAAACCGAGATAGAGTTTATTGAAGTAATGGTAAAGATATGAAATTTCACCGAAAAATTGACTCTGAAAATATCAAGTTTTGAACTCCAAATTGCTCCCAAAGGTAAACGGTTTGAAGGAGAGACTTAAAATAGCACAAAATACTGTAAATATGTTAGGACTATATCTCGAAATATTATCAAATTTTTTGAAGACTGACTTCTTTGTCAAAAAAATGTAAATTGGTGAAATCTTGACCGAAAACATGTATTTTTCAGGGTCCGGCGATCTTTTTAACTAGCAGAGATACGTTAAAATGTATAGAAAATGAATACTAGAGGAGAATTTGGGCTTTCTGAATATGCTTTCAGTTTTTCTGTAGCTTAATTAGAACCGGAGATACAGACCATCAAAGTTTGGGTACAAGTGTGAAATTGGAAAATGAGAGGGTCAATTTTGCAGTAATTTTTTGACCTTGTGACATTTATTGTGCAATGTAGGTCAATCCGATGGACTTAAAACTTTACACATTTCTTCTAAGGTATTGTAGGACTGACCTATGAAAAGACTGTAAAAATCCCTTCATTATTTCCCACTTAAAAAAAATTAAATATCTCAAATATCCAATTTTGTCAAATATTTGACCTTGATTTTGACCTTGAAAATACCTTTCAAGGTCAAAATCTATAATTTCTACAGATTCGGGGTGTATGACTTAGGGGGGGTCATTTCATTATTTGAGCTATGTAGGATCAATATTTACCTCTCTAATTGGCAAAAATAGGCTAATTTTTCATGTCGCGCGGTATGCCATATTTGGAATTTTTTTATAAATCAGCATGAAGAGATAAATCAATTCCGATTTCAGGGTTCCAACAATATAGCTCCTGGCTATTATACTTTAAATTATGAACCCAATATGCTGGAAATAACATAATTGTTGGAATTTTTGAAAATCGAGTGATTTGAACATTAAACAGGTCAAATGACCTTGAAAAATGAGGTTAAGGTCAAATTTGAAGGTGGCTATGGAGGTTTTATGGGCATATTTGGGGGGGTTCACAATACATTTTATTGGCCTAAAATCGATATTTCAGTGTCAAGTAATCAAGGTCACCAGTTTTGACGACGCGGTTGACACTAAAAATTCCATAATTAAATAACTAAGCATGATATCATCATAAAAATGATCGCTTGCCATGGATTAGTCATTTACTGTAACAATTGGCTTGAATTCTGCAATTTTCGAAGTTGCTTATATAGAGATCAGGCGCGCAAACCTCTGAGAGTAAAAATTGACCTGTATGACCTCGACCTTGACCTATACTTTTGAAAATTAGGTCAGTTTATTTAGTATAAGTCTATTATATATAGTTTATTAGGAAACTGTAATTGATCAGTTATTACATGAGTAATGGTCTATTGAAATATAGAAAAAATGTATTTCAAAGGGGTCAATGACCTTGAAAAATAGGTCAGAGGTATAGGGTTACATTGGACAATTTAATAAGTTACATAGGACTACGTACACAAATTATTTGAAAATTTTTCGAGAACATTTTTCGGAAAGAAAAATAACTAGATTCCGATAACCGCTAGCGGTAATAAAACTTCACCGAGCAGTTGGTGAAAATAGTCTAAATATGTTTAAGTATAAAAATAAACAAGTATACGAACAAGTATATGAAGGTATATTGTACATGTTTAAGCAGCTTGCTCAGTGAATGCCCATGTTTAGTTTAGTTTATTTAGTTCAGTGGGTGAAAATAGTCTAAATGTATATAAGTATATAAACAAGTATATAAACAAGTATGTAAACAAGTATATAAGCAAGATATAAAATAATATATAAAATATTATATGAATAAAATATAAAATAGTATCAAAAATATTGTATAAAATGGTACAAAAAATAACATAAAAAATGTACCTTATTTATTTGTGATATATTGCAATGCACAAGTTAATGAAGCTAGCGGACAGCCCCCCCTTTCCCGGTGAATGCATGTTTAGCTTAGTTTATTTAGTTTAGTTTAATTTATTTAGTTTACTTTAGTTTAAAATTAGTTTATTGACATCTTTTAGGCAATTACTACACAAATTTTAGTAATCACTGGTGTTCCAGTCTGAGTACAGTCATTCGGTTAGGTGAGGAAAAGATGAATTTTTCAGGGTTGACCGATCTTTTTACCTGTTCACGACACAACAAAATGTACACAAATTAGAATAAGAGGAGAATCTGAGCTTTCCAAAACGGCTTGTATCATTCATATGACTTTATTAGAACCCGAGATAGAGTTGATTGAAGTAATGGTAAAGATATGAAATTTCACCGAAAAATTGACTCTGAAAATATCAAGTTTTGAACTCCAAATTGCTCCCAAAGGTAAACGGTTTGAAGGAGAGACTTAAAATAGCACAAAATACTGTAAATATGTTAGGACTATATCTCGAAATATTATCAAATTTTTTGAAGACTGACTTCTTTGTCAAAAAAATGTAAATTGGTGAAATCTTGACCGAAAACATATATTTTTCAGGGTCCGGCGATCTTTTTAACTAGCAGAGATACGTTAAAATGTATAGAAAATGAATACTAGAGGAGAATTTGGGCTTTCTGAATATGCTTTCAGTTTTTCTGTAGCTTAATTAGAACCGGAGATACAGACCATCAAAGTTTGGGTACAAGTGTGAAATTGGAAAATGAGAGGGTCAATTTTGCAGTAATTTTTTGACCTTGTGACATTTATTGTGCAATGTAGGTCAATCCGATGGACTTAAAACTTTACACATTTCTTCTAGGGTATTGTAGGACTGACCTATGAAAAGACTGTAAAAATCCCTTCATTATTTCCCACTTAAAAAAAATTAAATATCTCAAATATCCAATTTTGTCAAATATTTGACCTTGATTTTGACCTTGAAAATACCTTTCAAGGTCAAAATCTATAATTTCTACAGATTCGGGGTGTATGACTTAGGGGGGGTCATTTCATTATTTGAGCTATGTAGGATCAATATTTACCTCTCTAATTGGCAAAAATAGGCTAATTTTTCATGTCGCGCGGTATGCCATATTTGGAATTTTTTTATAAATCAGCAAGAAGAGATAAATCAATTCCGATTTCAGGGTTCCAACAATATAGCTCCTGGCTATTATAATTTAAATTATGAACCCAATATGCTGGAAATAACATAATTGTTGGAATTTTTGAAAATCGAGTGATTTGAACATTAAACAGGTCAAATGACCTTGAAAAATGAGGTTAAGGTCAAATTTGAAGGTGGCTATGGAGGTTTTATGGGCATATTTGGGGGGGTTCACAATACATTTTATTGGCCTAAAATCGATATTTCAGTGTCAAGTAATCAAGGTCACCAGTTTTGACGACGCGGTTGACACTAAAAATTCCATAATTAAATAACTAAGCATGATATCATCATAAAAATGATCGCTTGCCATGGATTAGTCATTTACTGTAACAATTGGCTTGAATTCTGCAATTTTCGAAGTTGCTTATATAGAGATCAGGCGCGCAAACCTCTGAGAGTAAAAATTGACCTGTATGACCTCGACCTTGACCTATACTTTTGAAAATTAGGTCAGTTTATTTAGTATAAGTCTATTATATATAGTTTATTAGGAAATTATAATTGATCAGTTAATATATGAGTAATGGTCAATTGAAATATAGAAAAAATTTATTTCAAAGGGGTCAATGACCTTGAAAAATAGGTCAGAGGTATAGGGTTACATTGGACAATTTAATTAGGTCACATAGGACTATGTACACAAATTATTTGAAAATTTTTCGAGAACATTTTTCGGAAAGAAAAATAACTAGAGACCGGGTAACCGCGAAGCGGTGACAAAACTTCACCGCCTATAATCGGGGTGTTATTGGTACAATGTAACTAAAGTAAGGGTATTAGGTTATGGGTCCGACTCCAAGCAATCTTTCAGAGCCACTTTCAGCCCTCAAAATCAATTTCCTGTGACGGGGCAATTTTTTCTTGAAAAATGCAAAAACGGAGGTTTTTGGCAATTTGGGGGCTCAGAAATGATGCCATTTTCATCATTTTTGCAGGAAATGCTGCTCTACTAGTGAGGATTAGTAATGTGTCAAGACATTTGGCCCGAGTACGTTCAGGTTGATTCTGACCGGAAGGCCCATTTTCCTATCTTTTAGCATGCGAATGCCGTAATGGACCCACATAGGCCTATGCAAAGGCCTAGAATCACAAAACCATGCAATTCTAGGGGGAAGGGGTCCAGAAAGGCATTAAACTGCCACCGGCACCCCCACAATGCGGTGTTTCAGCTTTTCCCGCCAAAAAATATGCGGTTTTTCTGTTTTGACCTGTTTCCGGGGCAATCCCGGTCCATGTCACAGCCATAGTGATGCTAATCTACTCCATTCTAACCAATTTCCATGCTATTTACTGGCCTGCAGCCTCAACTTCAAAGTTCACCTGCATTAAGTCAGCCAATCACAGCACAGCTTTTTGTTTACTGCGGGACTCGAAACCATAAGACATGTGTCGTCTGCTAGAATGGAGTCTTCTGCAAGTATTTCAGCTTGCAGGTTGCTTATATAACATAGAGAAGGCTTGAATTAGGTATATTTTGGCTTTCTACAGTATTAGACCACAGGAGTTTCAGCAAAAAGCATAATTCAAAGGGGGGGGGGGGGTGCACCGTAGGATAATTGATGGTTTTGATGACGCGGTCAATATTTAAAATTATGTAACTGCATAACCAAACATGGGATCACCACAGTTATAACTTACAGCACTGGCCCGGCCACCAAGCCAGCTTTTGGCCTCACTTTGAAAACCCTGGGGCTTACGGTTTCTGACATCTCGTGCGACAATCGCTTAGTACTAAAAATGGCCGTAGCCATCTTGGACCTGGACCTGCGTTTTCGGAAGTCTCACTTTGTAACTTGCAAAAAGCATGTGGAACCTAATAAAAGTGACAGAAACGAAATCCGGGCGTAACCGGATGAGATTTGGGCATTTCAAAAGTATGGAAAATCTGACTTCAAAGTGCTCTGCGACCTTGAAAAATGAATCAAGGTCGGCGAAACCGGGTGGGTGTCATACGGGCATGGTGGGCTTCCTTCATGAATTTTTTGAAAATTTTTCGAGGACCTTTTTTGGAAAGTACGAACGCAACTTGAATACTAGATTTCGATAACCGCTAGCGGTAATAAAACTTCACCGAGCAGTTGGTGAAAATAGTCTAAATATGTTTAAGTATAAAAATAAACAAGTATACGAACAAGTATATGAAGGTATATTGTACATGTTTAAGCAGCTTGCTCTGTGAATGCCCATGTTTAGTTTAGTTTATTTAGTTCAGTGGGTGAAAATAGTCTAAATGTATATAAGTATATAAACAAGTATATAAACAAGTATATAAACAAGTATATAAACAAGTATATAAACAAGTATATAAACAAGTATATAAACAAGTATATAAACAAGTATATAAACAAGTATATAAACAAGTATATAAACAAGATATAAACAAGATATAAAATAATATATAAAATAATATATAAAATATTATAGGAATAAAATATAAAATAGTATCAAAAATATTGTATAAAATGGTACAAAAAATAGCATAAAAAATGTACCTTATTTATTTGTGATATATCGCAATGCACAAGTTAATGAAGCTAGCGGACAGCCCCCCCCTTTCCCGGTGAATGCATGTTTAGCTTAGTTTATTTAGTTTAGTTTAATTTATTTAGTTTACTTTAGTTTAAAATTAGTTTATTGACATCTTTTACGCAATTACTACACTGGTGTTCCAGTCTGAGTACAGTCATTCGGTTAGGTGAGGAAAAGATGAATTTTTCAGGGTTGACCGATCTTTTTACCTGTTCACGACACAACAAAATGTACACAAATTAGAATAAGAAGAGAATCTGAGCTTTCCAAAACGGCTTGTATCATTCATATGACTTTATTAGAACCCGAGATAGAGTTGATTGAAGTAATGGTAAAAATATGAAATTTCACCGAAAAATTGACTCTGAAAATATCAAGTTTTGAACTCCAAATTGCTCCCAAAGGTAAACGGTTTGAAGGAGAGACTTAAAATAGCACAAAATAATGTAAATATGTTAGGACTATATCTCGAAATATTATCAAATTTTTTGAAGACTGACTTCTTTGTCAAAAAAATGTAAATTGGTGAAATCTTGACCGAAAACATGTATTTTTCAGGGTCCGGCGATCTTTTTAACTAGCAGAGATACGTTAAAATGTATAGAAAATGAATACTAGAGGAGAAATTGGACTTTCTGAATATGCTTTCAGTTTTTCTGTAGCTTAATTAGAACCGGAGATACAGACCATCAAAGTTTGGGTGCAAGTGCGAAATTGGAAAATGAGAGGGTCAATTTTGCAGTAATTTTTTGACCTTGTGACATTTATTGTGCAATGTAGGTCAATCCGATGGACTTAAAACTTTACACATTTCTTCTAGGGTATTGTAGGACTGACCTGTGAAAAGACTGTAAAAATCCCTTCATTATTTCCTACTTAAAAAAATTAAATATCTCAAATATCCAATTTTGTCAAATATTTGACCTTGATTTTGACCTTGAAAATACCTTTCAAGGTCAAAATCTATAATTTCTACAGATTCGCGGTGTATGACTTAGGGGGGGTCATTTCATTATTTGAACTGTGTAGGATCAATATTTACCTCTCTAATTGCCAAAAATAGGCTAATTTTTCATGTCGCGCGGTATGCCATATTTGGAATTTTTTTATAAATCAGCATGAAGAGATAAATCAATTCCGATTTCAGGGTTCCAACAATATAGCTCCTGGCTATTATACTTTAAATTATGAACCCGATATGCTGGAAATAACATAATTGTTGGAATTTTTGAAAATCGAGTGATTTGAACATTAAACAGGTCAAATGACCTTGAAAAATGAGGTTAAGGTGAAATTTGAAGGTGGCTATGGAGGTTTTATGGGCATATTTGGGGGGGTTCACAATACATTTTATTGGCCTAAAATCGATATTTCAGTGTCAAGTAATCAAGGTCACCAGTTTTGACGACGCGGTTGACACTAAAAATTCCATAATTAAATAACTAAGCATGATATCATCATAAAAATGATCGCTTACCATGGATTAGTCATTTACTGTAACAATTGGCTTGAATTCTGCAATTTTCGAAGTTGCTTATATAGAGATCAGGCGCGCAAACCTCTGAGAGTAAAAATTGACCTGTATGACCTCGACCTTGACCTATACTTTTGAAAATTAGGTCAGTTTATTTAGTATAAGTCTATTATATATAGTTTATTAGGAAACTATAATTGATCAGTTAATATATGAGTAATGGTCAATTGAAATATAGAAAAAATTTATTTCAAAGGGGCCAATGACCTTGAAAAATAGGTCAGAGGTATAGGGTTACATTGGACAATTTAATTAGGTCACATAGGACTATGTACACAAATTATTTGAAAATTTTTCGAGAACATTTTTCGGAAAGAAAAATAATAATAATAATAATAATAAAAATATTTACGAAAATAAGAAACTTCACCTATGGTATAGGTGAAGTTTAACTAGATTCCGATAACCGCTAGCGGTAATAAAACTTCACCGAGCAGTTGGTGAAAATAGTCTAAATATGTTTAAGTATAAAAATAAACAAGTATACGAACAAGTATATGAAGGTATATTGTACATGTTTAAGCAGCTTGCTCAGTGAATGCCCATGTTTAGTTTAGTTTATTTAGTTCAGTGGGTGAAAATAGTCTAAATGTATATAAGTATATAAACAAGTATATAAACAAGTATATAAACAAGTATATAAACAAGTATATAAGCAAGATATAAAATAATATATAAAATATTATATGAATAAAATATAAAATAGTATCAAAAATATTGTATAAAATGGTACAAAAAATAACATAAAAAATGTACCTTATTTATTTGTGATATATTGCAATGCACAAGTTAATGAAGCTAGCGGACAGCCCCCCCTTTCCCGGTGAATGCATGTTTAGCTTAGTTTATTTAGTTTAGTTTAATTTATTTAGTTTACTTTAGTTTAGAATTAGTTTATTGACATCTTTTAGGCAATTACTACACAAATTTTAGTAATCACTGGTGTTCCAGTCTGAGTACAGTCATTCGGTTAGGTGAGGAAAAGATGAATTTTTCAGGGTTGACCGATCTTTTTACCTGTTCACGACACAACAAAATGTACACAAATTAGAATAAGAGGAGAATCTGAGCTTTCCAAAACGGCTTGTATCATTCATATGACTTTATTAGAACCCGAGATAGAGTTGATTGAAGTAATGGTAAAGATATGAAATTTCACCGAAAAATTGACTCTGAAAATATCAAGTTTTGAACTCCAAATTGCTCCCAAAGGTAAACGGTTTGAAGGAGAGACTTAAAATAGCACAAAATACTGTAAATATGTTAGGACTATATCTCGAAATATTATCAAATTTTTTGAAGACTGACTTCTTTGTCAAAAAAATGTAAATTGGTGAAATCTTGACCGAAAACATATATTTTTCAGGGTCCGGCGATCTTTTTAACTAGCAGAGATACGTTAAAATGTATAGAAAATGAATACTAGACGAGAATTTGGGCTTTCTGAATATGCTTTCAGTTTTTCTGTAGCTTAATTAGAACCGGAGATACAGACCGTCAAAGTTTGGGTACAAGTGTGAAATTGGAAAATGAGAGGGTCAATTTTGCAGTAATTTTTTGACCTTGTGACATTTATTGTGCAATGTAGGTCAATCCGATGGACTTAAAACTTTACACATTTCTTCTAGGGTATTGTAGGACTGACCTATGAAAAGACTGTAAAAATCCCTTCATTATTTCCCACTTAAAAAAAATTAAATATCTCAAATATCCAATTTTGTCAAATATTTGACCTTGATTTTGACCTTGAAAATACCTTTCAAGGTCAAAATCTATAATTTCTACAGATTCGGGGTGTATGACTTAGGGGGGGTCATTTCATTATTTGAGCTATGTAGGATCAATATTTACCTCTCTAATTGGCAAAAATAGGCTAATTTTTCATGTCGCGCGGTATGCCATATTTGGAATTTTTTTATAAATCAGCATGAAGAGATAAATCAATTCCGATTTCAGGGTTCCAACAATATAGCTCCTGGCTATTATACTTTAAATTATGAACCCAATATGCTGGAAATAACATAATTGTTGGAATTTTTGAAAATCGAGTGATTTGAACATTAAACAGGTCAAATGACCTTGAAAAATGAGGTTAAGGTAAAATTTGAAGGTGGCTATGGAGGTTTTATGGGCATATTTGGGGGGGTTCACAATACATTTTATTGGCCTAAAATCGATATTTCAGTGTCAAGTAATCAAGGTCACCAGTTTTGACGACGCGGTTGACACTAAAAATTCCATAATTAAATAACTAAGCATGATATCTTCATAAAAATGATCGCTTGCCATGGATTAGTCATTTACTGTAACAATTGGCTTGAATTCTGCAATTTTCGAAGTTGCTTATATAGAGATCAGGCGCGCAAACCTCTGAGAGTAAAAATTGACCTGTATGACCTCGACCTTGACCTATACTTTTGAAAATTAGGTCAGTTTATTTAGTATAAGTCTATTATATATAGTTTATTAGGAAATTATAATTGATCAGTTAATATATGAGTAATGGTCAATTGAAATATAGAAAAAATTTATTTCAAAGGGGTCAATGACCTTGAAAAATAGGTCAGAGGTATAGGGTTACATTGGACAATTTAATTAGGTCACATAGGACTATGTACACAAATTATTTGAAAATTTTTCGAGAACATTTTTCGGAAAGAAAAATAACTAGATTCCGATAACCGCTAGCGGTAATAAAACTTCACCGAGCAGTTGGTGAAAATAGTCTAAATATGTTTAAGTATAAAAATAAACAAGTATACGAACAAGTATATGAAGGTATATTGTACATGTTTAAGCAGCTTGCTCAGTGAATGCCCATGTTTAGTTTAGTTTATTTAGTTCAGTGGGTGAAAATAGTCTAAATGTATATAAGTATATAAACAAGTATATAAACAAGTATATAAACAAGTATATAAACAAGTATATATATAAGCAAGATATAAAATAATATATAAAATATTATATGAATAAAATATAAAATAGTACCAAAAATATTGTATAAAATGGTACAAAAAATAGCATAAAAAATGTACCTTATATTTGTGATATATTGCAATGCACAAGTTAATGAAGCTAGCGGACAGCCCCCCCTTTCCCGGTGAATGCATGTTTAGCTTAGTTTATTTAGTTTAGTTTAATTTATTTAGTTTACTTTAGTTTAGAATTAGTTTATTGACATCTTTTAGGCAATTACTACACAAATTTTAGTAATCACTGGTGTTCCAGTCTGAGTGCAGTCATTCGGTTAGGTGAGGAAAAGATGAATTTTTCAGGGTTGACCAATCTTTTTACCTGTTCACGACACAACGAAATGTACACAAATTAGAATAAGAGGAGAATCTGAGCTTTTCCAAAACGGCTTGTATCATTCATATGACTTTATTAGAACCCGAGATAGAGTTGATTGAAGTAATGGTAAAAATATGAAATTTAACCGAAAAATTGACTCTGAAAATATCAAGTTTTGAACTTCAAATTGCTCCCAAAGGTAAACGGTTTGAAGGAGAGACTTAAAATAGCACAAAATACTGTAAATATGTTAGGACTATATCTCGAAATATTTTCAAATTTTTTGAAGACTGACTTCCTTGTCAAAAAAATGTAAATTGGTGAAATCTTGACCGAAAACATGTATTTTTCAGGGTCCGGCGATCTTTTTAACTAGCAGAGATACGTTAAAATGTATAGAAAATGAATACTAGAGGAGAATTTGGACTTTCTGAATATGCTTTCAGTTTTTCTGTAGCTTAATTAGAACCGGAGATAGAGTTGATTGAAGTAATGGTAAAAATATGAAATTTATCGAAAAATTGACTCTGAAAATATCAAGTTTTGAACTTCAAATTGCTCCCAAAGGTAAACGGTTTGAACGAGAGACTTAAAATAGCACAAAATACTGTAAATATGTTAGGACTATATCTCGAAATATTTTCAAATTTTTTGAAGACTGACTTCTTTGTCAAAAAAATGTAAATTGGTGAAATCTTGACCGAAAACATGTATTTTTCAGGGTCCGGCGATCTTTTTAACTAGCAGAGATACGTTAAAATGTATAGAAAATGAATACTAGACGAGAATTTGGGCTTTCTGAATATGCTTTCAGTTTTTCTGTAGCTTAATTAGAACCGGAGATACAGACCATCAAAGTTTGGGTACAAGTGCGAAATTGGAAAATGAGAGGGTCAATTTTGCAGTAATTTTTTGACCTTGTGACATTTATTGTGCAATGTAGGTCAATCCGATGGACTTAAAACTTTACACATTTATTCTAGGGTATTGTAGGACTGACCTGTGAAAAGACCGTAAAAATCCCTTTATTATTTCCTACTTAAAAAAAATTAAATATCTCAAATATCCAGTTTTGTCAAATATTTGACCTTGATTTTGACCTTGAAAATACCTTTCAAGGTCAAAATCTATAATTTCTACAGATTCGTGTTGTATGACTTAGGGGGGGTCATTTCATTATTTGAACTATGTAGGATCAATATTTACCTCTCAAATTGGCAAAAATAGGCTAATTTTTCATGTCGCGCGGTATGCCATATTTGGAATTTTTTAATAAATCAGTATGAAGAGATAAATCAATTCCGATTTCAGGGTTCCAACAATATAGCTCCTGGCTATTATAATCTAAAATATGAACCCGATATGCTGGAAATAACATAATTGTTGGAATTTTTGAAAATTGAATGATTTGAACATTAAACAGGTCAAATGACCTTGAAAAATGAGGTTAAGGTCAAATTTGAAGGTGGCTATGGAGGTTTTATGGGCATATTTGGGGGGGTTCACAATACATTTCATTGGCCTAAAATCGATATTTCAGTGTCAAGTAATCAAGGTCACCAGTTTTGACGACGCGGTTGACACTAAAAATTCCATAATTAAATAACTAAGCATGATATCATCATAAAAATGATCGCTTACCATGGATTAGTCATTTACTGTAACAATTGGCTTGAATTCTGCAATTTTCGAAGTTGCTTATATAGAGATCAGGCGCGCAAACCTCTGAGAGTAAAAATTGACCTGTATGACCTCGACCTTGACCTATACTTTTGAAAATTAGGTCAGTTTATTTAGTATAAGTCTATTATATATAGTTTATTAGGAAATTATAATTGATCAGTTAATATATGAGTAATGGTCAATTGAAATATAGAAAAAATTTATTTCAAAGGGGTCAATGACCTTGAAAAATAGGTCAGAGGTATAGGGTTACATTGGACAATTTAATTAGGTCACATAGGACTATGTACACAAATTATTTGAAAATTTTTCGAGAACATTTTTCGGAAAGAAAAATAATAATAATAATAACTAGATTCCGATAACCGCTAGCGGTAATAAAACTTCACCGAGCAGTTGGTGAAAATAGTCTAAATATGTTTAAGTATAAAAATAAACAAGTATACGAACAAGTATATGAAGGTATATTGTACATGTTTAAGCAGCTTGCTCAGTGAATGCCCATGTTTAGTTTAGTTTATTTAGTTCAGTGGGTGAAAATAGTCTAAATGTATATAAGTATATAAACAAGTATATAAACAAGTATATAAACAAGTATATATATAAGCAAGATATAAAATAATATATAAAATATTATATGAATAAAATATAAAATAGTATCAAAAATATTGTATAAAATGGTACAAAAAATAGCATAAAAAATGTACCTTATTTATTTGTGATATATTGCAATGCACAAGTTAATGAAGCTAGCGGA
This sequence comes from Platynereis dumerilii, assembly GCA_026936325.1. Taxonomy (NCBI): domain Eukaryota; kingdom Metazoa; phylum Annelida; class Polychaeta; order Phyllodocida; family Nereididae; genus Platynereis; species Platynereis dumerilii. The sequence goes on from JAPTHN010000007.1 coordinate 56,575,915, forward strand.
CAGCCCCCCCTTTCCCGGTGAATGCATGTTTAGCTTAGTTTATTTAGTTTAGTTTAATTTATTTAGTTTACTTTAGTTTAAAATTAGTTTATTGACATCTTTTAGGCAATTACTGCACAAATTTTAGTAATCACTGGTGTTCCAGTCTGAGTAGTCATTCGGTTAGGTGAGGAAAAGATGAATTTTTCAGGGTTGACCGATCTTTTTACCTGTTCACGACACAACAAAATGTACACAAATTAGAATAAGAGGAGAATCTGAGCTTTTCCAAAACGGCTTGTATCATTCATATGACTTTATTAGAACCCGAGATAGAGTTGATTGAAGTAATGGTAAAAATATGAAATTTCACCGAAAAATTGACTCTGAAAATATCAAGTTTTGAACTCCAAATTGCTCCCAAAGATAAACGGTTTGAAGGAGAGACTTAAAATTGCACAAAATACTGTAAATATGTTAGGACTATATCTCGAAATATTATCAAATTTTTTGAAGACTGACTTCTTTGTCAAAAAAATGTAAATTGGTGAAATCTTGACCGAAAACATGTATTTTTCAGGGTCCGGCGATCTTTTTAACTAGCAGAGATACGTTAAAATGTATAGAAAATGAATACTAGAGGAGAATTTGGACTTTCTGAATATGCTTTCAGTTTTTCTGTAGCTTAATTAGAACCGGAGATACAGACCATCAAAGTTTGGGTGCAAGTGCGAAATTGGAAAATGAGAGGGTCAATTTTGCAGTAATTTTTTGACCTTGTGACATTTATTGTGCAATGTAGGTCACTCCGATGGACTTAAAACTTTACACATTTCTTCTAGGGTATTGCAGGACTGACCTGTGAAAAGACTGTAAAAATCCCTTTATTATTTCCTACTTAAAAAAAATTAAATATCTCAAATATCCAATTTTGTCAAATATTTGACCTTGATTTTGACCTTGAAAATACCTTTCAAGGTCAAAATCTATAATTTCTACAGATTCGCGGTGTATGACTTAGGGGGGGTCATTTCATTATTTGAACTATGTAGGATCAATATTTACCTCTCAAATTGGCAAAAATTGGCTAATTTTTCATGTCGCGCGGTATGCCGTATTTGGAATTTTTTTATAAATCAGCATGAAGAGATAAATCAATTCCGATTTCAGGGTTCCAACAATATAGCTCCTGGCTATTATAATTTAAAATATGAACCCGATATGCTGGAAATAACATAATTGTTGGAATTTTTGAAAATCGAGTGATTTGAACATTAAACAGGTCAAATGACCTTGAAAAATGAGGTTAAGGACAAATTTGAAGGTGGCTATGGAGGTTTTATGGGCATATTTGGGGGGGTTCACAATACATTTTATTGGCCTAAAATCGATATTTCAGTGTCAAGTAATCAAGGTCACCAGTTTTGACGACGCGGTTGACACTAAAAATTCCATAATTAAATAACTAAGCATGATATCATCATAAAAATGATCGCTTACCATGGATTAGTCATTTACTGTAACAATTGGCTTGAATTCTGCAATTTTCGAAGTTGCTTATATAGAGATCAGGCGCGCAAACCTCTGAGAGTAAAAATTGACCTGTATGACCTTGACCTTGACCTATACTTTTGAAAATTAGGTCAGTTTATTTAGTATAAGTCTATTATATATAGTTTATTAGGAAACTATAATTGATCAGTTAATATATGAGTAATGGTCAATTGAAATATAGAAAAAATTTATTTCAAAGGGGTCAATGACCTTGAAAAATAGGTCAGAGGTATAGGGTTACATTGGACAATTTAATTAGGTCACATAGGACTATGTACACAAATTATTTGAAAATTTTTCGAGAACATTTTTCGGAAAGAAAAATAATAATAATAATAATAATAAAAATATTTACGAAAACAAGAAACTTCACCTATGGTATAGGTGAAGTTTAATAACTAGATTCCGATAACCGCTAGCGGTAATAAAACTTCACCGAGCAGTTGGTGAAAATAGTCTAAATATGTTTAAGTATAAAAATAAACAAGTATACGAACAAGTATATGAAGGTATATTGTACATGTTTAAGCAGCTTGCTCAGTGAATGCCCATGTTTAGTTTAGTTTATTTAGTTCAGTGGGTGAAAATAGTCTAAATGTATATAAGTATATAAACAAGTATATAAACAAGTATATAAACAAGTATATAAACAAGTATATAAACAAGTATATAAGCAAGATATAAAATAATATATAAAATATTATATGAATAAAATATAAAATAGTATCAAAAATATTGTATAAAATGGTACAAAAAATAACATAAAAAATGTACCTTATTTATTTGTGATATATTGCAATGCACGAGTTAATGAAGCCAGCGGACAGCCCCCCCTTTCCCGGTGAATGCATGTTTAGCTTAGTTTATTTAGTTTAGTTTAATTTATTTAGTTTACTTTAGTTTAAAATTAGTTTATTGACATCTTTTAGGCAATTACTACACAAATTTTAGTAATCACTGGTGTTCCAGTCTGAGTACAGTCATTCGGTTAGGTGAGGAAAAGATGAATTTTTCAGGGTTGACCGATCTTTTTACCTGTTCACGACACAACAAAATGTACACAAATTAGAATAAGAGGAGAATCTGAGCTTTCCAAAACGGCTTGTATCATTCATATGACTTTATTAGAACCCGAGATAGAGTTGATTGAAGTAATGGTAAAGATATGAAATTTCACCGAAAAATTGACTCTGAAAATATCAAGTTTTGAACTCCAAATTGCTCCCAAAGGTAAACGGTTTGAAGGAGAGACTTAAAATAGCACAAAATACTGTAAATATGTTAGGACTATATCTCGAAATATTATCAAATTTTTTGAAGACTGACTTCTTTGTCAAAAAAATGTAAATTGGTGAAATCTTGACCGAAAACATATATTTTTCAGGGTCCGGCGATCTTTTTAACTAGCATAGATACGTTAAAATGTATAGAAAATGAATACTAGAGGAGAATTTGGGCTTTCTGAATATGCTTTCAGTTTTTCTGTAGCTTAATTAGAACCGGAGATACAGACCATCAAAGTTTGGGTACAAGTGTGAAATTGGAAAATGAGAGGGTCAATTTTGCAGTAATTTTTTGACCTTGTGACATTTATTGTGCAATGTAGGTCAATCCGATGGACTTAAAACTTTACACATTTCTTCTAGGGTATTGTAGGACTGACCTATGAAAAGACTGTAAAAATCCCTTCATTATTTCCCACTTAAAAAAAATTAAATATCTCAAATATCCAATTTTGTCAAATATTTGACCTTGATTTTGACCTTGAAAATACCTTTCAAGGTCAAAATCTATAATTTCTACAGATTCGGGGTGTATGACTTAGGGGGGGTCATTTCATTATTTGAGCTATGTAGGATCAATATTTACCTCTCTAATTGGCAAAAATAGGCTAATTTTTCATGTCGCGCGGTATGCCATATTTGGAATTTTTTTATAAATCAGCATGAAGAGATAAATCAATTCCGATTTCAGGGTTCCAACAATATAGCTCCTGGCTATTATACTTTAAATTATGAACCCAATATGCTGGAAATAACATAATTGTTGGAATTTTTGAAAATCGAGTGATTTGAACATTAAACAGGTCAAATGACCTTGAAAAATGAGGTTAAGGTCAAATTTGAAGGTGGCTATGGAGGTTTTATGGGCATATTTGGGGGGGTTCACAATACATTTTATTGGCCTAAAATCGATATTTCAGTGTCAAGTAATCAAGGTCACCAGTTTTGACGACGCGGTTGACACTAAAAATTCCATAATTAAATAACTAAGCATGATATCATAATAAAAATGATCGCTTACCATGGATTAGTCATTTACTGTAACAATTGGCTTGAATTCTGCAATTTTCGAAGTTGCTTATATAGAGATCAGGCGCGCAAACCTCTGAGAGTAAAAATTGACCTGGATGACCTCGACCTTGACCTATACTTTTGAAAATTAGGTCAGTTTATTTAGTATAAGTCTATTATATATAGTTTATTAGGAAATTATAATTGATCAGTTAATATATGAGTAATGGTCAATTGAAATATAGAAAAAATTTATTTCAAAGGGGTCAATGACCTTGAAAAATAGGTCAGAGGTATAGGGTTACATTGGACAATTTAATTAGGTCACATAGGACTATGTACACAAATTATTTGAAAATTTTTCGAGAACATTTTTCGGAAAGAAAAATAATAATAATAATAATAATAATAATAATAAAAATATTTACGAAAACAAGAAACTTCACCTATGGTATAGGTGAAGTTTAATAATAATAATAAAAATATTTACGAAAACAAGAAACTTCACCTATGGTATAGGTGAAGTTTAATAATAACTAGATTTCGATAACCGCTAGCGGTAATAAAACTTCACCGAGCAGTTGGTGAAAATAGTCTAAATATGTTTAAGTATAAAAATAAACAAGTATACGAACAAGTATATGAAGGTATATTGTACATGTTTAAGCAGCTTGCTCAGTGAATGCCCATGTTTAGTTTAGTTTATTTAGTTCAGTGGGAGAAAATAGTCTAAATGTATATAAGTATATAAACAAGTATATAAACAAGTATATTCTGCACCAAAATTTGTGAGCCAATCAGATGATGCGAGATCAATCACGTGTCACGCCAATAAATAACGATATTGGTGTGTGGAAAGCGTTATTGGCGCCTTAAAGCTATATTGGCGTCCTCAGTGCACATGCACTTGAGTGAATGCAGTACAAAATCCTTTATCAATGTATTCTTTGATTGTTTTGACTTCTTTCTAATCAAATTCTCAATTGCCATTGAAGGGAACACAATACCTCTTCTAGCACCAAGGTGATAATTGCCATCAAGGATAAATTGACCAAATTCCAATTGAAACTTGTGCCACTTCATGAGTGAAACTTTAGCAGTTTTTAAAAAAATCAATCTACTTGAATAAGCGGCAATTAAAGCAAGATGACCCGATTGCAATGCAATGAATACCAACTGTCTGCTGTACAGATTAGAAAATACACAGATAATATTTTTTCAAACTTAAAATAATAAATCATAGAAATAATTGAAGAATTTAAATGACATGAAAGTAGTGAAATAAACGCATTTAAAAACTTAAAAAAAAAAACGAATAAAAGTGCTTAATAGAGTCAAAATGATAAAAATCATGATAATAAGAGGAAGATAGATATTGTGACACCCTAGCTCGCGCCTATGTACATTTTGAAAGTTCAAAATATTGAATGACTTCACAACTTCAAAGTGGCAGAAAATGGTCAAATCTTGACGGAAATTAATGAAACTGGTACCAAAATGATCAGAAAAATGCCAATTTACCTACTAGTAACACTAAGAAGGAGCTCAGAACAACCAATTCATCAAAACGAGCGTGTTTTGATGAGCGATAATGTGCGCCGATTCAGTTCCGAAACATGGAATTTAGCAGTTCAACTTCACATGTTGTCAAATCGCCTAAAAGCCACGTAGAACAGTCAAATTTAGACTAAAATGAATCTTACACTTTCTCCAGTCAACTTCCAGCCATTGTCAGGATGAAACAACCACTTGTCTGGTCAAGAAAACCATTTTCGGCTGCCAAAGTTCAGGCGCGAATTGGAAAGATCCAAGATGGACTCATCCAAAGTTTCTTGACCCTGCTCCCCCTATTGACAATGGACTCAATCCAAAAAGTTGATAAATAGGGGGCAGGAACCACCGTTTGAGTCAGTCTTGACTCAACTGTCCAAGGCCAAGGACCAAGGCTCAACAATGGAAAATGAACTTATTCTGACTTTCTAAATTTTCTAAGACAATTCAAGACCCAACCAACTACTTCCAACTACATTTCAAGTTATCTGACAGTTAGGAAAATAATTTTGTTATTTTCCTTGGTTACGGGCACTATAATCTGGGATCAGGGCACCATATTCTGGGACCAGGGTACCATATTCCAAGACCTTGACCAGGGAACCATATTCCGGGACCAGGGTACCATATTCCGGGACCAGGGTACCATATTCCGGGACCAGGGTACCATATTCCAAGACCTTGACCAGGGCACCATATTCCGGGACCAGGGCACCATATTCCGGGACCAGGGCACCATATTCCAGGACCAGGGCACCATATTCCGGGACCAGGACCAGGGCACCATATTCCGGGACCAGGACCAGGGCACCATATTCCGGGACCAGGACCAGGGCACCATATTCCGGGACCAGGACCAGGGCACCATATTCCGGGACCAGGACCAGGGCACCATATTCCGGGACCAGGACCAGGGCACCATATTCCGGGACCAGGACCAGGGCACCATATTCCGGGACCAGGACCAGGGCACCATATTCCGGGACCAGGACCAGGGCACCATATTTAGGACCGCAACCAAGGCACCGTATTCCAGGACCAGGGCACTGTATTCCAGGACCAGAGCACCATATTCCAGGACCAGGGCACCATATTCCAGGACCAGGGCACCATATTCTGTGTCCAGGACAAGGGCAGGACCAGATAATAATACACGCTACCAGCTGATTGATTTCCGAGAGTGGCAAGACTTTCGTTTCAAGAGACAATAGTAACAGATATCCAGTTTAACAGAAAGCTAACTCTTATCAAGACAAGCAAGACTCAATAATCCTGACTCTTATGAATTTCATCTCATTTTACATAGACTCAAAGAAATCAAGACTGCTTATTTCTGAACTTCCATCAATAATTATTCAAGTTAGCAATAAAGGCTGAAATCTCCCTAAATCTGAGTTTCGTCTCCAGTTACCGTAGCTTGCGCGTAACATTTTGGTGGCAGTGGTGGGATGTCTTTGTAATAGGCATCCAGTGAAACGAACAAGCCTACAAGTTTTTGACAAGAACTTTATTTGAACTTATAATTGGAGAAGTGAGAGAAACTCAGTGAACTTGTCATGGAGGGAGTACAAACAAGGAGTAAAGCCAGCCTTAGAACAGACACTAGAAGCCTGAATCTTGCAACATCCCCGGAAGCAGGAATCCCGTTAAGGACATCCAGATCCCCGCAGGAGGGTGGTCAAGACTTCCTGTTCAACGACTCAATGGTGAACCAGTACAGGGATGTCGACGATCGGAATTTTGCAACGCCTACATGTCCTGCTTCCCGAACAGATGACAGCTGGCTGCCAGGAAGACGTTACTCTGACCTTGAGTCACAAAGGCAAAGATCCGCTTGCAACCGGGATTCAGTAGTCCCTAATTATCAGACAGATGGGAACCGGTCTCCTTCATTGATTCAAGCTGCTTCAAGGTCATCATCTAGAGTCATGAAAAATTTGCGATATCAAGAATATGATCCTTTTCACCGCAGTAGATTGCCAAGGAATGACAGATACTCCTATCCTGAAAGATGCAGCTATGGGGAGTCGCAGAGAAGCCAGTCGAGAGTCATGGATTCAGCGCCTGCAATGAAAATATCCCTACCAACTTATGATGGAAAATCAAGGTGGCAAACTTTCATCAGACAATATGAAGCAGTGACTTTTCAATGGGCGGAAAAGAAGAAGCTACAATATCTCCTGGCTAACTTGAGGGGCGACGCTGCAGAGTTCGTCTTTGATCTGGAGCCTTATAATTTGGAAGATTACTTCGATGTTGTCAATGAGCTGGAGAAGCGATTCATGACTCATGAAACCCGGGAGACACATGTTCGTCAGTTTTACAGCCGAAGATTTCAACGCGGGGAGAACATCCGAGAGTTTGCTTCTGATTTAAAATGCCTTATCCGAAAGGCCTATCCTACAGGAATTAGCTGCAGAGTGATGGAAGACATGCTCCTAAAACAATTCTTTGATGGCTTCGATGATGAAGACCTACATTACTATGTGCAGTACTTGAAATCGCCGGAGAGTCTTGACAAAGCTGTAGAACTTGTCTACGAGTACGACGACTGGAGGGATATCCAGCGAGAAAGCTCTCGTTCAAGGAAGACATCGACCTGGAAGGAAGGCAATCACAAACGAGAGACGTCAGACAAAGAAAAAGTCAGATTTGTCAAAGAGAAGTCTTCTGAGGCATCCAATCTTTCAAGAGGGACACTAACAGAGCTGACGGAAGCTGTGAGTTCGATGTCACAGATGATACAGAAGTTAATTGAAAAGCAGAATCAGACCAACTCAGGACCAGGGAAAGTTCAGCAAAGAAATTCTGAATGTTACAAGTGCAGCCGAGGAGGACACTTCGCACGACATTGTCCAACGCGGACTGAAAATTTGAAAATGGTTCATACCACTGAAGAGGAGGATGAGATTTCCTCGGATATTGGTTCGAGAAATTTAAACTAGAGAAGGTCATTTCTATCGGCCCAGAAATGACCTGTGCAGTCTCAACGAGAGAGGTTACGGACAGCTCCAGGGAAGTTTCAAGGGGAGCTTGTCCTGCAACAAAAACAAATAAGAAACTCAAAAACAAAGTCAGGAAACATGAAGGAAAATTGGAGGAGTGCAGGAGGAAAATTCTGAAAGTTGCAGAAGCAGGTTCAGGAAAGCTGAAGGTACATGAGAAGTGTACGGCTGGAACAGCAAGGTTGATTGTTTCCAACGTGGAGGAAGTCACCCGTCCAGAACCTACTGAGGGTCTGACAACTGAAACAGATGAGGAGCACAGGAGGAAGCGTCATGACAGTCCCCAAGAAGTTTCTGAAAGGAATAACCAAGAAAATTCTAGTCAGGAGATAGAAAAAGTTGTCCCAAGAAGTGAGCAACCAGAACAACATAAGTTCAAGAAAGAGGAAGGTTCCAAGTCAATCTCAGAGGGAAACAAGGTTTCCAGGACTTCAGGATGTGAAGAGTCGGAACCAAGTTCACCGGGGTCGGGTGAGCTGGAATGTGAAACAGAGGAGAATAATTCTGGAGATCCAGGACGATCTGGGAAGTTACAAGTTATTAGAGATCCAGCATCCAAGAAGACGCCAAGGAGTTCTCACTCCGCACAAGCAGAAGAAGAAACTGATGGGAAAAATCCTTTTATAAGGCAGTTGCGGAAGTTTCTCATCGGGAAGAAATTTCTGGTTAGGACAAATCACAGTCCATCATAGATAGATCTTTGAGGACTGACTTGTGATGACTGAAACTAAGAATCTCTTCTTCAAAGAAATCCATACTGCGATCTTCTCTCTTCAGGACCACTGAAAGAAACCAGTCTTGATAATTAGCATCTCCAAGATTACATTGATTACAGAATTTAAGAAAATGCATACTCTGGAACACGGGAGAAATTTAACTTGAGATGTCTATAAAATGGAAAATGCAACTTCGAATGATCTGAGGCCAAACTTTGGAGGTCACTAAAATGGAAAATTTAACTTCAGATGTCACTAAAACGGAAAAAACTAACTTGAAATGTTCGGAACGCTGGATACCCAAACTTCAGATGTCACTAAAACGGAAAATAATTAACTTTTGATGTTCGGAACTTTGGGACAACAACTTCACAAGTCTCTTAAACAGAAAATCCCCTGAGAAGTTAACAGCCTTCAGAATTATATTTCACCAGTGAAGTATAATTTTAGGAGAGGGGAGTGTGACACCCTAGCTCGCGCCTATGTACATTTTGAAAGTTCAAAATATTGAATGACTTCACAACTTCAAAGTGGCAGAAAATGGTCAAATCTTGACGGAAATTAATGAAACTGGTACCAAAATGATCAGAAAAATGCCAATTTACCTACTAGTAACACTAAGAAGGAGCTCAGAACAACCAATTCATCAAAACGAGCGTGTTTTGATGAGCGATAATGTGCGCCGATTCAGTTCCGAAACATGGAATTTAGCAGTTCAACTTCACATGTTGTCAAATCGCCTAAAAGCCACGTAGAACAGTCAAATTTAGACTAAAATGAATCTTACACTTTCTCCAGTCAACTTCCAGCCATTGTCAGGATGAAACAACCACTTGTCTGGTCAAGAAAACCATTTTCGGCTGCCAAAGTTCAGGCGCGAATTGGAAAGATCCAAGATGGACTCATCCAAAGTTTCTTGACCCTGCTCCCCCTATTGACAATGGACTCAATCCAAAAAGTTGATAAATAGGGGGCAGGAACCACCGTTTGAGTCAGTCTTGACTCAACTGTCCAAGGCCAAGGACCAAGGCTCAACAATGGAAAATGAACTTATTCTGACTTTCTAAATTTTCTAAGACAATTCAAGACCCAACCAACTACTTCCAACTACATTTCAAGTTATCTGACAGTTAGGAAAATAATTTTGTTATTTTCCTTGGTTACGGGCACTATAATCTGGGATCAGGGCACCATATTCTGGGACCAGGGTACCATATTTCAAGACCTTGACCAGGGAACCATATTCCGGGACCAGGGTACCATATTCCGGGACCAGGGTACCATATTCCGGGACCAGGGTACCATATTCCAAGACCTTGACCAGGGCACCATATTCCGGGACCAGGGCACCATATTCCGGGACCAGGGCACCATATTCCAGGACCAGGGCACCATATTCCGGGACCAGGACCAGGGCACCATATTCCGGGACCAGGACCAGGGCACCATATTCCGGGACCAGGACCAGGGCACCATATTCCGGGACCAGGACCAGGGCACCATATTCCGGGACCAGGACCAGGGCACCATATTTCGGGACCAGGACCAGGGCACCATATTCCGGGACCAGGACCAGGGCACCATATTCCGGGACCAGGACCAGGGCACCATATTCCGGGACCAGGACCAGGGCACCATATTTAGGACCGCAACCAAGGCACCGTATTCCAGGACCAGGGCACTGTATTCCAGGACCAGAGCACCATATTCCAGGACCAGGGCACCATATTCCGTGACCAGGACCAGGGCACCATATTCTGTGTCCAGGACAAGGGCAGGACCAGATAATAATACACGCTACCAGCTGATTGATTTCCGAGAGTGGCAAGACTTTCGTTTCAAGAGACAATAGTAACAGATATCCAGTTTAACAGAAAGCTAACTCTTATCAAGACAAGCAAGACTCAATAATCCTGACTCTTATGAATTTCATCTCATTTTACATAGACTCAAAGAAATCAAGACTGCTTATTTCTGAACTTCCATCAATAATTATTCAAGTTAGCAATAAAGGCTGAAATCTCCCTAAATCTGAGTTTCGTCTCCAGTTACCGTAGCTTGCGCGTAACAATATGTTTTAAATAGCAAGATAGATAGTAAGATAGATAGTAAGATAGATAGCTAGATAGATAGCTAGATAGATAGCTAGATAGATAGCTAGATAGATTGCTAAATAGTTTTCTAAATATGTTGCGCTAAATAGACAATTTGCAGTCTACTTTAAAAAATAAAATAAAATCTCAAATAATCTTTTTCAAATTCCTTTCTGCAGAATCATGTTATACACATTCATAAATGTCTAAATTTGTTAAACAGGTTTTAATTAGGGATGTTTTAAGAATCTGAATATGAAAACAGGCAACTCTTTTACTTACAAACATGTGCAAGTCTGAAAATTTTGGTGCAGAATATAACAAATAGTGGATGTTGAGTCGACCAATATTGAGTTTTATTGGCCTCAGCAGGTAAGGCAACTCTTCGGCCAATAAAACTCAATATTGGTCTCCTCACCATCCACTATCTATATAATATAAACAAGTATGTAAACAAGTATATAAACAAATATATAAACAAGTATATAAACAAGTATATAAACAAGCATATAAACAAGTATATAAGCAAGTATATAAGCAAGATATAAAATAATATATAAAATATTATATGAATAAAATATAAAATAGTATCAAAAATATTGTATAAAATGGTACAAAAAATAGCATAAAAAATGTACCTTATTTATTTGTGATATATTGCAATGCACAAGTTAATGAAGCTATGCGGACAGCCCCCCTTTCCTGGTGAATGCATGTTTAGCTTAGTTTATTTAGTTTAGTTTAATTTATTTAGTTTACTTTAGTTTAAAATTAGTTTATTGACATCTTTTAGGCAATTACTACACAAATTTTAGTAATCACTGGTGTTCCAGTCTGAGTACAGTCATTCGGTTAGGTGAGGAAAAGATGAATTTTTCAGGGTTGACCGATCTTTTTACCTGTTCACGACACAACAAAATGTACACAAATTAGAATAAGAGGAGAATCTGAGCTTTCCAAAACGGCTTGTATCATTCATATGACTTTATTAGAACCCGAGATAGAGTTGATTGAAGTAATGGTAAAAATATGAAATTTCACCGAAAAATTGACTCTGAAAATATCAAGTTTTGAACTCCAAATTGCTCCCAAAGGTAAACGGTTTGAAGGAGAAACTTAAAATAGCACAAAATACTGTAAATATGTTAGGACTATATCTCGAAATATTATCAAATTTTTTGAAGACTGACTTCTTTGTCAAAAAAATTTAAATTGGTGAAATCTTGACCGAAAACATGTATTTTTCAGGGTCCGGCGATCTTTTTAACTAGCAGAGATACGTTAAAATGTATAGAAAATGAATACTAGAGGAGAATTTGGACTTTCTGAATATGCTTTCAGTTTTTCTGTAGCTTAATTAGAACCGGAGATACAGACCATCAAAGTTTGGGTGCAAGTGCGAAATTGGAAAATGAGAGGGTCAATTTTGCAGTAATTTTTTGACCTTGTGACATTTATTGTGCAATGTAGGTCAATCCGATGGACTTAAAACTTTACACATTTCTTCTAGGGTATTGTAGGACTGACCTGTGAAAAGACTGTAAAAATCCCTTTATTATTTCTTACCTAAAAAAAATTAAATATCTCAAATATCCAATTTTGTCAAATATTTGACCTTGATTTTGACCTTGAAAATATCTTTCAAGGTCAAAATCTATAATTTCTACAGATTCGCGGTGTATGACTTAGGGGGGGTCATTTCATTATTTGAACTATGTAGGATCAATATTTACCTCTCAAATTGGCAAAAATAGGCTAATTTTTCATGTCGCGCGGTATGCCATATTTGGAATTTTTTTATAAATCAGCATGAAGAGATAAATCAATTCCGATTTCAGGGTTCCAACAATATAGCTCCTGGCTATTATAATTTAAAATATGAACCCGATATGCTGGAAATAACATAATTGTTGGAAATTTTGAAAATCGAGTGATTTGAACATTAAACAGGTCAAATGACCTTGAAAAATGAGGTTAAGGACAAATTTGAAGGTGGCTATGGAGGTTTTATGGGCATATTTGGGGGGGTTCACAATACATTTTATTGGCCTAAAATCGATATTTCAGTGTCAAGTAATCAAGGTCACCAGTTTTGACGACGCGGTTGACACTAAAAATTCCATAATTAAATAACTAAGCATGATGTCATCATAAAAATGATCGCTTACCATGGATTAGTCATTTACTGTAACAATTGGCTTGAATTCTGCAATTTTCAAAGTTGCTTATATAGAGATCAGGCGCGCAAACCTCTGAGAGTAAAAATTGACCTGTATGACCTCGACCTTGACCTATACTTTTGAAAATTAGGTCAGTTTATTTAGTATAAGTCTATTATATATAGTTTATTAGGAAACTGTAATTAATCAGTTATTACATGAGTAATGGTCAATTGAAATATAGAAAAAATTTATTTCAAAGGGGTCAATGACCTTGAAAAATAGGTCAGAGGTATAGGGTTACATTGGACAATTTAATTAGGTTACATAGGACTATGTACACAAATTATTTGAAAATTTTTCGAGAACATTTTTCGGAAAGAAAAATAATAATAAAAATACTTACGAAAATAAGAAACTTCACCTATGGTATAGGTGAAGTTTAATAATAATAAAAATATTTACGAAAACAAGAAACTTCACCTATGGTATAGGTGAAGTTTAACTAGATGTCGATAACCGCTAGCGGTAATAAAACTTCACCTAGCAGTTGCTGAAAATAGTCTAAATATGTAAAGGTATATAAACAAGTATATAAACTGGTATATAAGCAAGTATATTTTAAATTATATAAACAAGCATATAAGCAAGAATGAAAATAGCATATAAGCAAAAATGTAAAATAGTATATAAAATAGTACTTAAAACAATTTACCATATTTTTTTAAAGGTATATTGCACATGTTTTTGGTAAGGTGAGGAAAATATGAATTTTTCAGGGTTGATCTTTTTACCTGTTGATGCTAGAACAAAATGTACATCAATTAGAATAAGAGCAGAATCTGAGCTTTCCAAAACTGCTTGTATCATTCATTTGGCTTTATTAGAACCAGAGATAGAGCTGATAGAAATAATAGTAAAAATATGAAATTTCACCAAAAAATTGACTCTGAAATATCAAGTTTTGAACTTCAATTTGCTCCCAAAGGCAAACGGTTTGAAGGAGAGACTTGACATTGCACACACTACTGTAAATGTCTTAGGACTATTTCTCCAAATATTATCAAATTTTTTGAAGACTGACTTCTTTGTCAAAAAAATGTTAAATGATGAAATATTGACTGGAAACATGAATTTTTCAGGGTCCGGCGATCTTTTTAACTAGCAGAGATACGTTAAAATGTATAGAAAATGAATACTAGAGAAGCATATGGGCTTTCCGAATATGCTTTCAGTTTTTCTATAGCTTAATTAGAACCGGAGATACAGACCGTCAAAGTTTGGGTACAAATGCGAAATTGGAAAATGAGAGGGTCAATTTTGCAGTAATTTTTTGACCTTGTGACATTTATTGTGCAATGTAAGTCAATCCGATGGACTTGAAATTTAATAAATTTCTTCTAGGGTATTGTACAAGTAACCTGTGAAAAGATTGTAAAAATCCCTTTATTATTTCCTACTTCAAAACAATTTAATATGTCAAATATCCAATTTTGTCAAATGTTTGACCTTGATTTTGACCTTGAAAATACCTCCCAAGGTCAAAATTTATATTTTCTCCAGATTGGCAGTGTGTGACTTAGGGGGGGTCATTTAATTATTTGAACTACATAGGATCAATATTTACCTTTCCATATGGCAAAAATAGGCAAATTTTACATGTCGCGCAATATGCAATATTTGGAATTTTTTTATAAATCAGCATGAAGAGATAGATCAATTCCGATTGCATGATTTAAACAGTCCAGCTACTGGCTATTATAAAATATAAAATGAACCCGATATGCTGGAAAAAACATAATTGTTGGAATTTTTGAAAATCGATTGAATTTTAGCTTAAACAGGTCAATTGACCTTGAAAAATGAGGTCAAGGTCAAATTTGAAGGTGGCTATGGGGGTTTTATGGGTATATTTGGGGGGTTGACAATACATTTTAATGGCCTAAAATCGATATTTCAGTGTCAAGTAATCAAGGTCGCCAGATTTGACGACGCGGTTGATACTAAAAATCACATAACTCAATAACCAAGCATGATATCATCATAAAAAAAAGCGCTTCACCTGCGTCACTCATTTACCGCAACAATTGGCTTGAATTCTATAAATCAGGAAGTTGCTGATATAGAGATCTCGCGTAACAACCTCTGAGAGTAAAAATGGACCTGTATGATGTTGACCTTGACCTACATTCTTGAAATTAGGTCAGTTAATATAGTATAAGTTTATTATACATACTTTATTGGGAAATTGTAATTCATTAGTAATTACATGAGTAATGGTCAATTGAAATATTGAAAAAATGGACTTTAAAAGGGTCTATGACCTTGAAAAATAGGTCAAGGTCATTTATCTTGAAATTGTATTCTTAGATTATTGTAGGCTATGTACATGAATTATTTGAAAATTATTTGAGAAAATTTTTCGGAAAGAAAAATAATAAAAAAAAATAACACCGATACTAAGAAACTTCACCTATGTGTAGGTGAAGTTTAATAATAACTAGATGTCGATAACCGCTAGCGGTAATAAAACTTCACCTAGCAGTTGCTGAAAATAGTGTAAATATGTAAAGGTATATAAACAAGTATATAAACAGGTATATAAACTATTATATAAACAAGTACATAAACAAGTATATAAACAAGTATATAAGCAAGAATGGAAATAGCATATAAGCAAGAATGTAAAATAGTATATAAAATAGTACTTAAAGCAATTTACCATATTTTTTTAAAGGTATATTGCACATGTTTTTGGTAAGGTGAGGAAAATATGAATTTTTCAGGGTTGATCTTTTTACCTGTTGATGCTAGAACAAAATGTCCATCAATTAGAATAAGAGGAGAATCTGAGCATTCCAAAACTGCTTGTATCATTCATGTAGCTTTATTAGAACCAGAGATAGAGCTGATAGAAATAATGGTAAAAATATGAAATTTCACCAAAAAATTGACTCTGAAAATATCAAGTTTTGAACTTCAATTTGCTCCCAAAGGCAAACGGTTTGAAGGAGAGACTTGACATTGCACACACTACTGTAAATGTCTTAGGACTATATCTCCAAATAATATCAAATTTTTTAAAGACTGACTTCTTTGTCAAAAAAATGTAAAATTATGAAATCTTGACTGGAAACATGAATTTTTCAGGGTCCGGCGATCTTTTTAACTAGCAGAGATACGTTAAAATGTATAGAAAATGAATACTAGAGAAGCATCTGGGCTTTCCGAATATGCCTTCAGTTTTTCTATAGCTTAATTAGAACCGGAGATACAGACCGTCAAAGTTTGGGTACAAATTCGAAATTGGAAAATGAGAGGGTTAATTTTGAAGTAGTTTTTTGACCTTGTGACATTTATTGTGCAATGTAGGTCAATCCGATGGACTTGAAATTTAGTGCATTTCTTCTAGGGTATTGTACAAGTAACCTGTGAAAAGACTGTAAAAATCCCTTTATTATTTCCTACTTTAAAACAATTTAATATGTCAAATATACAATTTGATCAAATGTTTGACCTTGATTTTGACCTTGAAAATACCTCCCAAGGTCAAATTCAATATTTTCTCCAGATTGGCAGTGTGTGACTTAGGGGGGGTCATTTAATTATTTGAACTATGTAGGATCAATATTTACCTCTCCATATGGCAAAAACAGGCAAATTTTACATGTCGTGCGATATGCAATATTTGGAATTTTTTTATAAATCAGCATGAAGAGATAGATCAATTCCGATTGCGGGGTTTAAACAGTCCAGCTACTGGTTATTATACATAATAAAATGAACCCGATATGATGGAAAAAACATAATTGTTGGAATTTTTGAAAATCAAGTGAATTTTAGCTTAAACGGGTCAATTGACCTTGAAAAATGAGGTCAAGGTCAAATTTGAAGGTGGCTAAGGGGGTTTTATGGGTATATTTGGGGGGGTTGACAATACATTTCAATGGCCTAAAATCGATATTTCAGTGTCAAGTAATCAAGGTCGCCAGTTTTGACGACGCGGTTGATACTAAAAATCACATAACTCAATAACCAAGCATGATATCATCATAAAAAAAAGCGCTTCATCTGCGTCACTCATTTACCGCAACAATTGGCTTGAATTCTATAAATCAGGAAGTTGCTGATATAGAGATCTCGCGTAACAACCTCTGAGAGTAAAAATTGACCTGTATGATGTTGACCTTGACCTACATTCTTGAAATTAGGTCAGTTTATGTAGTATAAGTTTATTATACATACTTTATTGGGAGATTGTAATTCATCAATAATTACATGAGTAATGGTCAATTGAAATATTGAAAAAATGGACTTTAAAAGAGTCTATGACCTTGAAAAATAGGTCAAGGTCATTTATCTTGAAATTGTATTCTTAGATTATTGTAGGCTATGTACATGAATTATTTGAAAATTATTTGAGAAAATTTTTCGGAAAGAAAAATAATAAAAAAAAAAAATAACACCGATAATAAGAAACTTCACCTATGGTATAGGTGAAGTTTAATAATAAAAATATTTACGAAAATAAGAAACTTCACCTATGGTATAGGTGAAGTTTAATAATAATAAAATCAAAGAAAACAAGATGATTCTCCCGATAGGTCGAATCATAAATAGTTTAAGAGACTTTCATTAAGCTTTGATAAAAGATGCAAAAAAGTATTTTATGGACTTAGTAATTCCCTATTTGAAATTAACACAAACTCCTGCAATCTCAAGTCAATGGTGCCCCATGCACTCTCCCCTATGCAGGGAAAATAAATACATTTGTCACAGCAAGCTTGAGCAAACTTTGGGGTTAAAAAAATTGACCAAGAAAACGGTTAGCGCAGTGATATAGAGGAGGGTTAGACGAACATTTTGATGTATCAAACTAAAATAGTCTGCTGGGAATTTTTTGAGATATTTGAGTTTTCAATTTCAGGAGTAACTGTCTGGAAATATTGTCATTCATCGTGATTGTTCAATAAATGTAAGTTAAATCTATCTGTTTTTGTGTTTTATTGGTTTGTTTGGGATGCTAGATGTATGGAAAGTAATTGAAATTTGCAATTTAAAAAAAAAATAAAAAATTTCCAAGATTTAAAAATAAAATAAAATAAAAAAAATTTTCAATTGGACTCTTTTTTTTTTCAAAAAGAGGAGATCGGGCAACTTCTGTTTTTCAAATTTGTAAAAATTTTTGTTCCAAGTTTGTTTTTTTTTCCCCTGGTTCATCTTCTGCCTTTTGCTTGCACCCCCTGCCAGTAAAAAG
The DNA here is from genome assembly GCA_026936325.1 of Platynereis dumerilii. Lineage (NCBI taxonomy): Eukaryota > Metazoa > Annelida > Polychaeta > Phyllodocida > Nereididae > Platynereis > Platynereis dumerilii. The sequence goes on from JAPTHN010000007.1 coordinate 56,594,523, forward strand.
TTGTCTCACACAAGTAAAATCACCTGCACTAGCAATATTTTCACTATGTGGAACCAATCACCGGGAACCACTGGGCGGGTTTTTATGCCCCGGGAGGTGGTTATGCCCCACTCTCCCCTATTCAACTGAAGCTGCAGAGGTAAACAGCACGTCAATTCTCAGCAACCACAATAACGACACTTCACTTGCTGCAATTCAGAACCATCTTTCTCTGCCATTTCCAAACCATGCATAAAGTAGACTTAACTATTTCACCAGCATTGCTACATATTTCGCCATCATCACTGCCACTTGAGCCAGGCTTTGAATCCGCGGATTCTTGTTTATTTATCACACCCTATTCTTAACATGGAATCTCCCTCAAAAAGTGCTTAGAATCACCAATTTTTCCTGCTAGGTACTAAGACAAAATTCATTATTCAGAATTAAATATATACAGTCATTGTAACAACAGAAAGTCAATACCACTTCATTCAGACTGACAGTGTGATGAACCTATACATGTAACAGTAAACACTTCTTGAAAATGTTTAAAATATGCTCTCTTTTTTTCAGCTAGTCCCAAGTTTCATCAGACAGTCAAATAATTGTAGTAGAATCTACTTCATTTTTGAACTATATGGTGTATTATTGAGGTTTTTATGTGTTTTTATGAGAAATTTCACCACTGTGAAACAAGTACTTTGCAACCATGTTAAGTGTAGCCAATGTCGAGTGAATCATCAGAAAATGCATGGAAAGAGTATTTGTAAGAATCTTTTGAGATTACATGTCAAAAATGCAGTAGTTGTACATTTTTGCATTAACTGCATTTTACCTGATTTTCTGAATTTATGATATTTTTGTTGTGAAATCGATCTGTACTATTAAAGATTGATTGGTCTTGGATGCTAGATAACCTGCAACAATATTAAACATCTTAACATCCGTTTTAAGTACCAAAATATATTGATCATGAAAATTACTGTGTATTGATAGTTTTTAATGTTATTTTTGTATATTGTCAAATTCTGAAGATTTTTCATGTAATGTTAGAGGATTCAACTTCATTGTGAAGTAGATACTTACCAACATTCCATCCATGTGTTGTCCAAAAATTTGAATTAGGGACCGTTCAGAATTTATGACTGGGGGGGGGGTGGGAGTTTTGGCCGAGGGGGTACTAACTTTTCACACGTGTTTCAAGGGGGGGTATTAATTTTTGACAACACTTCGAAGGGGGGGGTAAGAAATTTTAACAAAGAAAAAATGGTAAAAAACACGCATAAACTCATTTTATTTGGACTTTTTTACGCGCAAAAGTCCGCGAAATGACGCGAATCTGTATGCATGGCCCTGGATAACAGTATATATATGTGTATTGTTTTGTATGTCTAGGGGGGGTACTAAAAATTCGCGTGAAACCTAAGGGTGGGGTACTAAAAATCCGCATGAAACTCAAGGGGGGGTATCAATTTTTGACGGGAAGTTCCAGCAAAACTCCCACCCCCCCCCAGTCATAAATTCTGAACGGTCCCTTAACTTTGTCTAACCTTTTACCAAGTCATGAAATGTTTCTTTCACAGGGGCAAAATTTGTGATAAAATGCATAAAAAAACTAAACAAAGCTTGATGAAATGACATGATGACACCGAATCTGCTAAAATTTGCCTTCTTACTAGAATTATGAAACTAACACAACCTGGCATTTCATACACTTTCTCGAACCTCCAGCCTGAAATGTTTACTGTTATAGTTTTATCACACCCTGACAGTCTTGATGAAGTGGTACATACTTTTTGCAGAGACAATGACTGCATATTTCTACTTTTGAATAATGACTTTCATCTTAGATATTACTACACAGGAAAAATAGATAATTCTGAGCATTCTTGGATCAAGATTTCATGCTAAGAACAGAGTGTGATAAATAAAAATACTAAAACTCCAATAACTAAAAAAATTCCCAACAGATTTTTTAGTTTGTTACATCAAAATGTTCGTCTTACATTTCTCTACATCACTGCTATAACCGTTTTCTTGGTCAATCTTTTAAACCCCAAAGTTTGTTCAAGCTCGCTGTGTTGGGTGACAGGTGAGGAGGAGATTGGAAAGGCTGGCAAACACCTTGGACAAACAGTTTGAGCCATGACCTGGCAAGGGAGATCTAATTTTTAAGAGGAGCAAAGTTGTGGCATTTTTATATGTTATAAATGTGAATGTCTTTGACGAGTAAGTGAAATATGTATGGCCAGTACCACTTTATGTGTAAAAAGGAAGGGTCAGTGGCCTGAATGAGCATGAAATATGGTGTATTTAGGGGGGGAGGGCAACATGCAGGATGAATCTTTGAATTGCCAGTGAAAAGCAGGACATATGAAGTGAACTTCCAAGCTCACCACCAACCATTTCTCGAAACATAACATTCTTGATGATGTCTTTACAAATCTATCCCTTACCCTTAGTGAGACACTAACGGTATCTATTGTCAGACTGGAACTTAAACATCTTAAAAACCTTCCTATATTCAGGGCCGACTGGCCTATGTGGCAGAGCGGCAGCTGTCATGGGCCCAACCACTAAGGGGGGCCCATGCAATGCTCCAAAAATTTTAAAAATCAAGAAAAATGCTAAAATGTCCGGCTCTGTGATGAAGTTTGTTTTTTTATGCTGACATGTGTTGCCACCTAGTGACTATAGCGTGCTATTCTGCGAGCTCCTGCGAGCGGTCCACATCATTTCAGTCTGAGGAACTCACACAATTTTGTCTGGAAGAAACCGGGGCTGTTTCTTAAAATGCTGATGGCCTTGTCTACTTCCTTAGAGAATGTGATTGCCGAGTCTGACTCCGGTATACATCAGTGTTGAATAAAAATTTTAGCATACAAAATCAACTTTTGTGCCAGGTGCCAGCAGCATGCGGTTCTCATTTTCACCTACTGGTTAGGGCCCCAATGTGAACGGACTCTGTAGGAAAGGGCCCTTCAACCTTGGTATAAATGGAGTAATTCCGAAAATAGGCCCTTCAACCTATTTTTCCACGGACCCGAAATGTCGCCGGTCTGCCCCTGCTTATATTCCAATTGAGAGTTTCTAGAAAAATGTAAATAATTTGTTCTGAGGATGCATTAGATCTTGTGCAACATGTGCAGCTAACGCTTGGCTAAGGCCTTTGATCTGTGTAGAGGCATCTATGGCTTAAATGAGGCATTGTCACCATCTATCACAAGAGGCGTGGCCACTGTTTGGCATTGTTTGGCATATCTCCATAAAGGATCAAATGGAGATCACTGCTTTCCAGTTTTGACAATCAGTGCACAATGTCTGCACAAGTATGCACATCAGTGAAATTCATCATTTGCGGTGTTTTCATCTTCATCATGAATTCAGCTTCCGCCGCAACTCTAACCACAGGTAAATGAAGAAGTTTTACTTTTACAATTCATGGAGGTTCCTTATAAATCTAACTTTAATTTATTTAATTTTGAAACAATCTCAGCAGCAGCTATTTGAGTAGCATACTTTGGTATTTAGTTATACAACTGTTTTTATTTGTTTCATAAGGGCATATACAAAGTATGCAAATTTAAAAATAGTTTTTTATGCTTATGTATTCGTTGAAGTCTACCATTGTATCTGGCATGCATGGTAACCCAGATTATTTAGTTGTGGCCTCATTAATTCAAAATCAGGACATTGTGAAGAGTTATGAAGCATACATTGTACAAGCATGCAGTGCAGTTGCTTTTTTGTAGGGACCATTTCAGATCTGTGTTATAAGCTCCAAATGAGGAAAGATTTTACAGTGGAGGTCCCTAACTAAAGGGGCTATTTGTCATCAATTTATGTGTACTGCAGTGGTGGAGCTTCTTGAGTTTCTGGAGGGGGCCACTAGGAAGTTGGCCTTGCAGATATACTTTCCCTATAGCAGGAGTACCCTCCAAATTTACCTCCAATATTAGTAAAGTACTCATTAGGGTGGTCCACATTCCTATGGGAAAAATCAAATCTCCAAAAACCCCCAATTTGAAAGTAGAAATTGATGACCACATAAGTAAAACAAACACATGCAAAATTTCAGCCAAATCGGTTAATATTTAGAGGTGGCACAAAGCCCCTGAAGTTTATCATGTAGTTCCCAATTTGTGGGCCTGAAAAAATTGTCAATTTCCCAGACCTCTCTCCGAAGTAAATATTTTTTTGCGGTTTTTTAGTATATGATAAAGTTGGCACGGCAAAGTAATATCTGGGGGTTATTTTGGATTTATTATTCATAGTAAGTGAAATATTTGCCTGTTTTTATGAAAAAATGCTTGAAAATTGACCTATATAATATCTATGCTGACCTTCCCTAAAAATTTTTAAGTCAGAAAGAATATCAGGACTAGATTGGGCATCCTTGACATACTAGAAAAAAGGTTATTTGATCAAAATAATTGGCCATTATTGCAAAATTTGCAATTAACAATAATTTTGAGGTCTACTGCAGGTCAATCACATGTTAAACTTCAACGGCTTTGTGCCACCTCTAAATATTAATTGATTTTGCTGAAATTTTTACTCAATACCTTCTATCGATATAAGATCACAATGCAAGATTCAAATCAGGGAAATTTAGAAGAAAGTGTTTTTGGACCACCCTAGTACTCATGCTACAGAGAAGGTAACTGTGACTACAATTTACAAATCAAGTATAGGTATATTTGCCCCTATTTATGCTCAGCAGTCAGCAGCTCCATCACTGCATGACCTTGGGAGTCAATCAACCATGACTGTCATGGTTGAGTGATTGGGGACCATACCCAAGGCACACCTGGAGCATAATATTATCTTATAGAGATTTCCTTCAAAAATTATATAGCCCAAGTGTATAAAGATTTCAGACAATATAAGACAAGTGAAAAAAGAAAACACTGTATGAGAACATTAGATATTCAACTTCTCACAAACTGGCCAGTCTAAAAGTGTAATAATCCAAATATAACGCAAGCCACAATTCGTTTGTTGTTATGGAAATAGAAATTTCATGTTCATGACAAAGAATATAAAAGGGCTTCTCATTGCTTGGTTTGCTGTCAATGTTAATAACACCTGTAATTAGGCATGCCTAATCAATATAGTAATCATGAGGTAACGTGTATTAGGTTTGTTAAATCACACACTCACAGTGATACATTGGAGGTATAGATGTAACTACACATACATATAACATTATTTGAATATTTGGAAAATAAAACCTCAGGTCCCTACAATTCTTTTTTTTAAGAATTTCTTGTTCTGCAACTGGAATGGAGTTTTAGGTTGATGTAAAATAAATGTTTTAAATAGCATAGGCTGCAAGGTGACAAACCCCTAACATTTTTCACCTCTTCGATGCACTAGGATCTGTACTTTCAGGGAAATTTTCTGAAATATTACATTTTTAGATTTTTGTACGTAGTATGTTCTTAGCTTCTTTTTTTTATAATATGGACAATTATTTTCAATGTGGAATTATTATTCCTTCAGATATTTTGGAATGCATATCCAAATATTGTACAAAGGCAATGAATTGAAAAGCTCTGGAAACAACTTCACTTTATCACTTTTATTACAGTCTGTCAATTTGATATGCAAAAATAATGGACTGTTGCACTGTGAAATGAAACTTAGTGGGTCATCACTCATCATACTGATGACTTGTCATGATCATAACTAAAACTGTCAATGTTAATTTATTGGAGACATGCAAACGGAAGGATTATGAATCTGAAATTTACTCTAAAATCAGTTATGACAAATCAAATGGCTTTCTCTTGTTCATCACTAATTAAACCGCCTCTATGATGCCCATGTTGAATATAGAGAAGATGACACTTCATTGGCTGTCACAAAGTGCATTTTTCACAGTGAACTGCTTCTCTCTTTTTTTTGCACAACTATAACTGCAATGAGATCGGCCAAATGTCATTTGAAATGTGATAAGAAAATGATCGTGTTTATCACAACAGCTTCTCAAAAATACTCTCAAACACACTAAATAGTGACGTAATCACACACCCAACCCATGCACTCTTGCACCTGCCAGGTGCATATCCTCCCTTTGCGGGGTTCATTTACACTTACCCTGCCAACAGCACTATAAAATGACGGAGTTTTATGAATATGCTAATCTTTTACAGCTTTTTCCTGGAGTTTAAAATCGGTGATTTAAATAATTTTTGGTGGTTTTCTATAAAGAAAATACTTAGAACAAAAAACAAGTTGCTTTTACAGTAGACGAACGACGAGTTCTTACATTCTGCTGCAATTGGGCCTCAATGACTTCACAACAAGTCCTATCAAACACATTGAAATGAGGTGTCAATTTGTCATTGGGCAACTTGTGACCTCATACGAGTGTGGAGTAGGGTGCATCGTGACATCGTCTGCCCCCTAAAAATTAAAAAATTGACATATTCATTTGCACTTTTACCATACTGTTCCTTTGCCTGTAGAAACATATTCTGCAAAATTTCAATAAGATCGGATGTGGCACATTTGTGTTACAGCTCTAGCAATTGATCTGAAGAAATCACTTTTTTTTCTTAGTGCCAGAATGAACTATGCTGTCATAGGTGGATGCTCCATTGCCAACCACTAGAGGATATGCAAAATTGGTGCAATCAATGATGCCATAGGTCAAACTGGCCAATAGCATCCGTTGTGGACAGTTTCATCATAGCCTTGCAGTTGCATCATTGCCAGAGCGGCCAATAATATCACAACAACTCAGGTGCAAGGTTGGACGACTTCTGGGGGGGGGGGGAATCTGCTCAAAAGCTGTCAATTGATCCTCATATCTCCATATTAACTCCTGTGAACTGTGGTAACCAATAAAACAATATAGGATTAAAGTAATTGTTGGTAGTTTTTCACTGAAAGGAGCCAACAAAACTGCAACAGTAAACAAAATGCTTAACTTGACAGATCCATAATATCAAATCCAATTTAGATCAGACACATTTTGGTGAACAACTGTGATTAATATCCAGTTATCCTATTAACCATGCTTGGTTGAAGTTCAGGCACTTTTGGTATCACTAAATAATAAACAATCCCCCCTCCCCGTCAACACCTGAGTTTTTGCTGTGGTATCATTGGCTCATCTGGCCATGACATAATTGCAAGGCTATGATGAAGTTGTCTACATGAAATGCTATTGGCCAGTTTGACCTATGACAGCATAGCTAGCACCAAAGTTCTATAGGTTCCAATGGAGTCTCCAGCTTTGACATCATAGGTCCACACTATGAAAAAAACGTATTTCTTCAGAGCAATTGCGAGAGCTGTAAAGTTGTGTCCAAAATTGTCAAAAAATGATGCTTTTAAAAGTCGCGGTTAAAAATATCTAACTTACGGTTGGTTGTATGACTTCAATTCATATGCCACTGTTCTAAGAAGAAAATTGTCTTTAATTTGAATGGTAGAAAGCTATATTTCTGACAATTGCTCATACTTAAGTTTTTAGAAAGCTGAAAGTTTTTGACTATTATGACAAAATGTTTGGAAAAATCAACTTAAAACGTCAACTTCTGCTTATAACTTTCACGTAGGGGAACGAGGGGCAAAACGGGCCGTCTAACTTCGAAGGCTCGCTGCACGAAGGTGGTATATCATGCGAATGCCAAATAAGGTCTGATGGATGAAGAAGTACCAATACCACTTGCTCAAAGACAGAAAAGTGCTTTTTTAATAGTTCCAATTCAAATTTTTCCCTATTTTCAAAAATGCAACTTTATTCCGTTTTGCCCCATGCTTGGGGCAAAATGGAATTTCATGTGGGGCAAAATGGAAAGAAATAAACTTGCAAAAGTTCTGCAATAAATCAGCTGTTTTGGTAACAGCCAAACTAAAAAGTATGTTGACAAACAAAAATGTGTTAATTCATGTCATTGCAATACAAGAATATTGCAGAATACTGAGAGTAAACATAGCAATAAATTATGAAATCAACATCTCAATAAAGGATGCAATTATAGCTGCATGGGGAGTGATGCTAGTAATTTTTCATTCTATGTAATTATTTGGCAAATTATTTAACCATAAACATTAGGTTACAAAAGAAACAAAATTAGTACAATTTTTGTGGAAATGTGACATTTTTATGAATATTCACATAACTCTGATTTCCGAGTTTTCTTAATAATTTAACAATTAAACTGGTATTAGATTTGACTATGCCTTTTGAAAGGTAGTTACATTCGTTTTAGTTTCAACAATACAGGGTTTTACCACTAAGCCTAAATCCTCAGGGTATTATCGATGACATGGATTAGATCCACAAATCTCTTGTGATTTTTTAAAACTTTGCCTGTTATATGGCCAGAAAAAGCACCAAATGTCTCAAATGTCATGGTTGAATTTACCCAATAACGAGCTTCAACCTTTTCTAGGCTGGGATTGCTTTTTTGTGCTTCCCATTTTGCCCCCGCAGGAGGACTCCATCTTGCCCCAACCATGCAGGGTAGATTAACAATGACCTACTTACACATGACTAAGCACCAGACTAAATTTTTTTGCTTAAAAAGCAAGCTTAGTAGTCCTCTTATAACACTGACTATGAATTATTCGGCTGAAAACGTCATTGGAGGTACTACACCATTTCCAAAAATTATGATTTTTTTAAGAAAATCGATCAAAACCTTCAAATTAACATAACTGCATGCCTGTCACGTTCTCATCCACGAAACTTTCAGGAAAAGCTGGTCATGTATCTTATTTTATTTTCCAACCGAAAAATTAGAAGGCAGGTCAAAATGTTCCGAGAAAACTTAAAAAACCATTGTGCCCCGCCGGTCCGTTTTGCCCCTCGTTCCCCTAATCATTAGAATAAAACATAAGGAACACTTCGCTGAAGAAAGTAGAAATGTAATATTTTTTTCTGGATAGTTATTCATCAAATTCAAATGTGCAAATTTGCATAAATTACATGTAAATATGAGAAATACAACAGTTCATTGAGACACCGCTCTGCCTCTGTCTTTCTTCTGACTACACCATAATGCCATCAAGGTTTTATCAGATGATGTAGTAGACCATATCCTCACTTTGTAGACTTCTGTGAGTTCCCAAAGTCATATTAACATCCTTTTTTTGATTTATCACATTTTACCCGATAAAAAAGAAAATATCTCGGCACAATTGCCTCTTCTACTCAATGGAAACTATTGATGTTGGTATTCAAATCAAAGTTCTCTTTCTAAGGAATCTAACTGTTTCATCCATAAATCATTCTAATTAAAATTGACGATATTATTTAGAACCGCAAATCGCTAATATACCAGGGGCATTCAGAAAGTTCGAGGCTTTTTTCAGATGGATACTTATTTTTAATCTGTGCACAGCTTTCATATGTCATGCCAAATGTCCTTATAAATTCCTCATATTGTTTTGTCACTGGCCGTGTATAACGGGGCTGTAGATGCAGAAGCATGTGCCCCCAACCATAGTTATGCCACTGATCAGACCATAGTAGGAAATGGAGATTAAAGTAAACTTCTGCAAATCTGTATCTTGTGCAACAGCTTTTGTCCAACATGAGAAATTTCATGTCAAGATGAACTGAAACTTTTCTTCCTTTTTATTCCAGTGGTTGCGTTTAATTTTTATTTGCAGAAAAACAAAAGCATATATAGAAATGGTAAAAGACAGGGATTTTTTTTTTTTGCGGTGCTTGGTCTCAATTACCTTGATCAAAGAATGCACCTGGCATAAACTGACATGTCAGAATGACATGCCAGAGGTGTGCATTTTCACTGCAGCTTCCTTAATTCATTGTATTGTTTTGTCTCCGACCATATATAACGGGGCTGTAGATGCAGAAGCATGTGCCCCCAACCCTATAGTTATACCACTGGTCAGACCATAGTAGGAAATGGAGATTAAAGTAAACTTCTTGTCTTGCATGATCACTTCTGCAAATCTGTATCTTGTGCAACAGCTTTTGTCCAACATGCAGGGGCGGACTGGCCTATGTGGCAGAGTGGCAGCTGCCACGGGCTCATCCACTCAGGGGGGCCCATTCAAGATGTAAAAAAAAATTAAAAATTGATAAAAAGCTGACAAGCAAAACTTAGTCATCAGGTATATGATTTTGTGACGAAACAGAGTCACCTGAATTGGGCAGAAGCCTCTCACATGGGGCCCCATCCTAGAAATACTTTACCAAACTAAATATGCGATAGAATTTTGCTTTTCTTGTTCGAAATAACTCCGACAGTAGCAACTTCAGGGGCCCATAGACTTATTTTGCCACGGGGCCGAGATGCCACCAGTCCGTCCCTGCCAACATGAGAAATTTCATGTCAAGATGAACTGAAACTTTTCTGTGGTTGTGTTTATTTTCTATTTGCAGAAAAACGAAAGCATAGAAATGGTGAAAGACAGTGATTTGTTTTTTTTTTGCATTGCTTGGTCTCAACCATTACAAAAAGAATGCACCTGGCATAAACTGTCAGAATAACATGCCAACGGTGCGCATTTTCACTCCAACTTTTGTATGTGACGGTGGGCTGTAGAGAAATTTCATGTCAAGATGAACTGAAACTTTTCTTCCTTTTTTTTCCAGTGGTTGCGTTAAATTTTTATATATTTGCAGAAAAACAAAAGCATAGAATTATAGTAAAAGACAGACTTTTTTTTTGCGGTGCTTGGTCTCAAGTTCTCAACTACCGTGATTCAAAGAATGCACCTGGCATGAACTGTCAGAATGACACGCCAAAGGTGTGCATTTTCACTGCAGCTTTCGTGTGACATGCCAAGTTTCCATATAAATTCCTTGTATTGTTTTGCCACTATTAATTTAGGTGAAATTTATCACACTGAGCAGTTGGAGGAACTGAGCAGATGTAATGGTGATCTAAGTTGGAATTTGACTAAGTAATTTGAGAAAGGGTATAGAATCTTGAGCAACCAAATCCTCAAAAGATTGCTTTACATCACTGAAATCATTTGAAATTAGGGAATTTAGATAAAATCGAAAAAAACAAAACAATTCATAATGATGTTGGTAAACCTGGATGGCATCATTTACTTCTTCTCCCCCCCCCCCCGGTATCCCTTGCTTCAATTAGACTATAGCACACTTGTGACATTACATGCAATTGACACAAGCAATGAGATGGGTCTTGTGTTGCCAATGCTACCACCATTTATCAATATGATTATTATAATATCCTTGCTACCCAGTGTATCGAAAGTCTTTGAGAGGATAATTCATAATCAGCTCTACTAATACTTTATTGATAATGAACTTTTTTACCAAAATCAATACAGATTTAGAAAAAATCACTCTACCGATCTAGCAGCAATGGATCTGATTGACAGAATTGTTTGCGTAATGGATAATAAAAAAGTTCCAATCAGCATATTTCTTGACCTCTCAAAGGCTTTTGATACACTGGACCACAGTATCTTGCTGAAAAAATTACAATATTATGGTATTAAAACAAATGCACTTGATTTATTTACATCCTATCTTAGTAATAGAAAACAGCTGGTTCTATATGACGAGACATCATCTGATCTATTATCAATAGATACTGGGGTTCCGCAAGGGTCTATTCTTGGACCTTTGCTTTTTATCATATATCTGAACGATCTTGTATATACTTGTGACCAATTTAAACCGGTAGTTTATGCAGATGATACGGCATTATACACTTCGCTGGAAGCTTTTGACGTTAGTGGGCATTCTTTGGATAGTGCAATTAATGAAGAATTAGAAAAAATTAACACCTGGTTTAAGTTAAATAAGTTATCCTTGAATATGAGCAAAACCAAAGCAATGATATTTCACACGAAACAGAAAAAAATTAGAACACCTATTCTGAACATAGAGAATAAACCAATAGAATTTGTGGAAGAGTTTAATTATTTTTGACTCAAGTCTCAGTTGAAAACCTCATACAAATCATATAGCCAAGAAAATTGCAAAGACAAATGGAATAATGAATAAACTTAAGAACTTTCTTCCTCAGAATATCTTGTTATTACTGTATAACTCGTTGGACGTTGGTCCTACCATATTTGAATTATGGAATACTTGTCTGGGGAAGCCATGCTGAGAGACTTGGGAAAGTACAAAAACGTTCTGTCAGAATTGTAATGAATGCAAAATTTAATGCCCACACGGAACCTATTTTTAAGTCTCTTAGATTATTGAAAGTTACTGATATTCTGCAGTTGAATGAGTATAAATTCGTATATAGGCTTGAAAATCGAATGTTGCCGAAAATATTCCTAACTTCTGTCTTCACTAGAAACGTTGACATGCATAATTACAACACCAGGCATTCATATGCTTTCCGAATACCCCAGCAGAAGCAAGATTTTGTCAAAAATAGTATTCGTTTTAGATTACCTGCTATCATAAATAATGCTCCAATGAATTTCAAAGATAAGATACATACTCACAGTTTACAGGGTTTTGCAAAATACATCAAATTACAAATTATTCTGAACTATGAAAACTTGTGTAATATCCCATTATGCTATATATGTTTGAATACCTAGTTAATACCATGTTACAAAGGAATTTCGGTCTCTAAGCTGCTTCTTAAAGTGCAAATTGCGCATTGCAAATTCTACAAGGATATAAAAAATAAGTTCAGAATCTGTTGTTCTCATCAAATTTTATGAAATATTCTCAGATTCTTTGGACTTACATACTCCTCCAAATGTGCAATTACCTTTTCTGAAATATTGCTCTTATCCTAATGTCCTCATACTTTTGTTCTCATCATATTATCTAATATATAATATATTTTTGGTTCTTCACCCAATATGCACTCATTGTACCATTGTTGCTTTGATTTTCTGTACGCTATTGTTTATTTTATTTCTTTAATGGATCTCTCTGAGATGATGATATGATCTCTTAATTTTTTTTTTTTTTAGGGGGGGCATCTCGCCAGCGATAATTACTTGTCTTAGAGATGTCCTCCCTCTTTACTGTAACATAACGTTTCAGAAAGAAATAAAATATCTTGAGTCTTGAGTCTTGAGTCTAATAAGTGCTACATAATACATCAGCAAAGTCATAATTTTATTAAAGTATTATACATGTACCACAATAAAAAAAAAGATAAGAGTCACTTTTGGCATTCTGACTCATTTTGATTTCAGGGCTGCATCAGCAACATCACCAAAATTGTCTGTGACATCATCCTGATGTCACAGACATCATCCTGATGTTGCATAATTATATCATCCAGTGCCCGGTTGTATTAATGCTTAATAAGGGTTATCCTAAAGTGGTGAAGTCATTTTACTGATATTGATGTCACAGACATCATCCTGATGTCACAAACATCATCCTGATTTTGCATAATTATATCATCCAGTGCCCGGTTGTATTAATGCTTAATAAGGGTTATCCTGAAGTGGTTAAGTCATTTTACTGATATTGTGTCAATATAATACAATGCTGAACATGAGTTAAGTAACTAAATTTAATTAATTGAAGTCATGTTACAAAATTTTTGCCACTAACCCGGTTAGAAGATAAGTTATAGGAGTTAACCACTTTAGGATAACCTGTGTTAAGCGTTAACACAATCGGGCACTGATGTCAAAGATGTCATCCTGATGTCAAACATCATTCTGATGTCACAGACATATTCCTGATGTCACAGACATATTCCTGATTTCATGGACATCATCCTAATTTCACAGATGTCAACCTGATGTCACCGATCATCCTAAAGTGAAATGTAGCCCACACTGGTGAAGGAGAGAAAACAAAATGAGGAAAAAATTATTATATAACAATCCCAGATGATAGGATGATCCGTATGTATAAGTAGATAATTATATACATTGGTTTGCCCTTAAGTACCATATTTCACGGTAGCATTATTCAAGCTTCTTTATTTATATAACTAGAAACTCTCCAAGCCATCATTCACAGTTCTGTTTGATCCTATATTAGAGTTTTTTCAGTTAAGGACTAGACCATAGACCATGGACTTAAGACCACCTTAAGTGACTGAAACAGAGCTAATACCACCAAATCCCACCAAACCAGATCAATTGCTGAGGAACAATAGGTTTTAGAGAAACAGAGAACCACAAACAAACAATAGGATTGAATTTAAGTAAGTTCGAATAATTCCATGCTGTGAATAACAACAAACTTTCAGAAATGCATAATCTTGTTTGCAATATCTTGTTAATGTAGCCAACCAGTGGCAGATCCAGATAGGGTAGTCTAGTGGGGGGAGGGGGCATTCACGGGCCCAGGTAGACGTCATTTTGGCATTTACGGGCCTGGATTGCCCCTTATTTTTTTCAAAATGTTTTTTCCATCTCATTGGTCTGGGGGGGGGGGGGGGCAAGTAGGCGGAACAAAATACAAAAGTTTGTTTCTACTGGCAGGTATTCTTGTTGATGGTGCATAATTAATTTGCTTGGTACAAGAGGAGTATAAATCAATTGCCTGGGATAAATGTCAATTTTTGGGCTGGTGGAAGCCCAATACCCGCTAACCTATGCCCACCATTTTGTATTGCGAAAATGCAAGCAAGCAGTCTGACAGGGAACTATCCAGGGGATCAGAATATGCCCGAAGCATGTCAATTTTTTACATGTACCATGACGGTTCTATACTCTGGATGACCTTGACGTTCTTTGCCAGGTCAGAGAACCAAAATACTGGAACACCTTGCATATCGGCTAACTCATAAAACCCAGGCTTGGGAGTTCTTAGATTCTCGTTGCCCTTCTTTTTGCCCATTCTTGCAAGCTTAAGATAATGCATTTTCCACATTACTAATTAAGCAGTATTAAGTTATCTTCCGCTGGGACATTTTCTGACACAGACAATTAAAAAAATAGCATGCAATGCATGCACCGTGTCCTCGGGCCACCAATTTTTTGAGTATTGGTTATGACATCACCAGAAGTGTTGCAACAGGAGATGGCAGATGATGTCATGAAGGATAGAATAGGCGAAACAATGGGATTTACAAGTGTTAGGCAGTGAGGACAGCATTGTAAATGCAACTTGTCACAACTGATGTAACTTCACATAAATTGAATTCTGAGTTGTTTGTTAAATTTTGGTTGAATAAAAATATCTGAGTCTGATCTGAATCTGTTAGAATGTTTTATCATCTGACAAGTCTGTAGGGAAATTATAACAGCAGTTGTACCCCTTTTGGGAGTGATCACTCTGATCCCTGCACCAGCAGCAGCATGTGAGAACATGTTCATGTGTAGCCTACAATGCCTACATGTATTGTGTAGCAGACCTGTGTTGTATGACCTCATTGACCTGTATTTCTCTACAGCCTAGATTCCACAACACAGTCTCAATATCCTGATCTCACTCCTTTCTGCAGACTGCACAAGCATTGTTCCACATGTTCCAAGTTGAAACTGCAGAAAAAGTGATTACTGTTACAGAGAAGTGATGGCTTAGAAAATGAGTCAAGGACACAATCATTCATTATTTTAATAAAAAGGTATAAGCAATGGCACATAAAAGTCAGAATATCTGATTGGATAAAAATAAAACAAATTCCAAATCAGTGAGCAATATGTACATCATCTTGTCATGAAGTAGCTTTACCTTTGTACTTGTAAGTTTAATGTGAACAGGGTTGCTGCTGGTGTATGTGCTGCAATGGAGTTGGAGTGACACAGGCAGACCAGGGGAGGGGTGATCACTCCCAAAAAGGGGTAAAGGCTGAACCGGGCCACCCTGACTCACTTACATAGGCAAAGTATAGGAGTGCTGGGAGAGAGTTTGTCTTTGCTTACAGTTACCAGCCAGGTGGCGCATCAGTCTGGTAATATCAGTACTACCCCTTACGGATAAACAGCACAACACAGAGCCGGTTTTTGCAGAATGGGTTTATAAGGTGATTGAGCCATCGAACAAAATAGCTTGCATGCAGTAAATAAAGGATGGAGAGGCAGGAAACTTTAGGTAGGGAAGCTCAAGTACCATTATGATCACTAGGATACATGCATTGTGATTGTCATTTGGCCTGTGAAACGTTTTTCTGAAAACACCAAGTTGTGTAGTTGACGGGAAGTGGCTTTGAAAACAATGTGTCCTCTTCGGGGGGTTCCCCCGAGGACACAAAAAACCTGTTTTGTCATACTTTATCAAGCTTAATTTTACAGTTAAATATTATGAACTGGTAAAGCTTTATACCAGCAATGGCAAATATTCATTCCAAAATCAAGCAACAACTTTGTTAAGAAGAACCCCGCCACAAATTATTTATTTCAAGAGTGCTCAAAAGGAATTTATTTATTCCACAAAAGCTATGCAACAAGTCATTTTAAAAGGAACTCGAATCTCCCCTTCCCCTTGAGATAAAATGGTGGCCCCCTAAGAGTAAATTCATCAAATAATCATTAAATTGCTAAAAAAACCATGGATGGAATAACATTGAGTTGAAGGACCCAAATGTACATTTATAATAGACTACCTACACTAATTTTAATGTTTGTGGCATACAAAATTATTTCAAATAAAATCATTTGATATGGCTATTTCCCAGTAAATGTTATGCCAATACCAAATTGTGAAACAAAGCCGGTTCATATAAAATGATTTTATGTATAATATAATATAATATATAAAAGCTTAAGGCATCTCATTCGAAACATCAAGTGCAACTTAATTGTTTGATATTCTCAGTTACTTGTTATAACTACTTAAGCCACTCATGGTCCACTAATCTGTATCAACAACCAATTGGTCATCTGAGGTCTAAGTCTGTAGTCCCTGGTCCTTAACTGAAAAAACTCTAATGACACACATTGGCTTATGAATTAGGAGTTAGATCAGACTGACACAGTCTCTCTGTGTCGAACAGCTTTAGCTGAAGAGACTGAGGGATTTACATGACCCAGTTCCATGCATGAGTTATTAATCCTCTTATCTGCTCTGTAAAATCAGACTGTGTTTTGACATTTGTGGTACAGATAGCTTATAATCAAACACACAATGTTATAAAAGAATCTTTAAGTATCTGTTTTAACTACCTGCTGAAAATGCTAGCTATTCTCATAGCAAGCACTTGCTCAATCTGAATTCTTGCAGGGTTCACTACCGGTGGCAGCTCACCACTGCTGTCTCTGATGCATGACGCAAAATATGAACTCTGTGTGCAGAGTAGAGTTTGATATTAATTATGTACTTTTGCAGAAGAAAAGGAGCAACGAGCAAGGACAGCCTTGGACTATGTGGAGCGCGTTCGCAACAGTCCCTGCAATGGCGGAACTGGGGAGACGCTCTTGATTGAATTTGATCACACAATTTGGAATCAACTCGCTGAGAGGGCTGTAATGATGTCCAACCTTCTTACAAAGGTGAGTGTCAATTTCTCGCTGAATGAAATGGTGCCAAAAAAGAAGCTTTGATATGTTCCTCCCTTTTATAGCTGATGTTTGATTACTTATAACTATGCAATTCAGTACAATGCAAGTCACTTTTGAGATGGCCAGTTCTGAAAGTAGAGGTGACAAGCTCTGTGTACTGCACTCAAATGACAGTATATCTGTAACAGTGAAATAAATGTAATACCTCATTGTGGTTAGTAAGGTCACATGATGGCCTGATCTGGGTAATTACACGCCTACGCCTGAGACTCACTCGGCAACAGGCTGATGTGACACAAGATGAAAGTGAGCATGACCCGCCCACTCCTTCCATGACTACGTTGGCCATGAATAAAACATAAATGTCACTTATGTCCACCTTCTGGAATATTTTGCAAATACAATACAGATTCAAGTGGCAGGACAGTGTTCTGTGGAATTTCTGTGCTGACCTGCAACTAGAATCAAAATTTTATTGAATTGAATTTACACCATTGCTCATAAATATGGAATACTTCAACATTCCCCAATGAAATTGATAACTTTAGCAACTTCTGCTGGGGCACATGAAGGTTTGATTCAATGGTAACTACTTCCTATGGCAGATAAAGGGAAGAACATGCTCTCGTGTAAAACGCATGCTGCAGCGTTAGACCCAGGAAGAATTACAGCAGCAGGAAATATGGAAATTCAGGGTTTTTTTTAGGGTGAGGTGCATTCAACCAAAAATTAAAAATTCTTGCAAAAATGTAGTTGAGGCTTTCAAAGAGTGATTAGAGAAGATGACTTTTTTTCAAGAAGGTATATTTATGAGCAGGAGTGTAATTGATTAACTCCCAATTGGTGTGAAGATCTTCTTTCACACTGCAATGTCGTACATGTATGTCTCTGTGATTGAGTGGTTAGCATGCTTTTCTTGTAATTCAGAGGTCAGTTTGGCTTGAAACTCCAACTGCATCTTTCTATGTGCCATAAACTAGTTGCCAAATAATTTGGTGGAAAGGTTTGGAGAACAAAGATTTGTAAATTATCATTTTCAAAGGCCTTCGACAATTTATGTTGATGATGTATAATTAGTTATTCGACCAAAACTTCTGAATAATTTATATAAACTGAAGAGGCAGACTTCTAGTGAGCCAACCCCAGTTTTTGAACAGCTGATGATTTTTCAAAGGATAATTTCACCATGTGAGGGAGCCACCAAGTGGACATGGTTACTGAAGTGCCTGATGAAAATTTATTTCTTCAAGACTTGACCTTATTCAGTAGAAAAATTTAGAAATATTTTGCAGTTTAAACTATCCTGCAATCTGAAGACACTACAAAGAATTTGAACACCTTTGGTAATTGTTTTGAATAGAGGGGTAATGACAATCAGGGTCTGTCGGCTCATATAGTGTATATTCTAGAATTTTTAAAGAATAATTTATTCAATATCACTGCCTTTTTGTGTGTTTGGCAGAAACTCTTACAAGGAAATGGACAATTTAATATGGATCAAGTGGACGACAACTTTTTCTTCGATCTTGTCCGAAACGTCGTTGATGATGATGGTCTGGTGTTTGGTTCTGGTATTTGTCTGGAAGACTACACGTATCCGAAATACAAGATGACATGTCCATACGCTTACAAAAAGGGTGGAATATTCCTGCATGACATCGCTGTCAATTATGTCTACGATGTCGCTGAATATTACACCACTCTAGAAGACAAAGATTGGAGCAATGTGACCGTTACGACAAATTATGTTACTTACAGGTAAGCCGGAGATTAAAATTAATTAATGTATATTTGAATTTTTCCTTTCTTTTAGCATATTAGACCAGAGAAATGTCTTGCTCAATATATGCTCTTTTAAAGTGTTTAGCCATGTGCTGCACTTCAAATTGGAAAAATATGCTGGTTTCACCCATCACATGACTAATAAATTTCGTAACGGTCCATGGATTGCTTTCTTGACACAAGCAACACCGTTTGATGAACTAGAAATGAGAAACTAGTAGGGAGGAGAAATGGAATGCGTCGAATTCACAACATTTTTAATTGAAAGCCTCTGCAGGCGCATGTAACTAAGGATCTGCAAGATCCCTCCCATTCAATGTCTTCCTTCTTATATTTCACTTCTGTAACATAATACATTGACATTACATGGTTGCAAGGAAAGTGAACTGTGTTGCCTTTTTCATCATATTTTTCTTTAGAGCTGTTTGCAGATTAGTGGTCCAAACAGTTTCAAAATTAACTTTTAACTTGGTTTTGTGATGTCACTGACTTTAAAAAATGTTTTGTTTGTGTCAGTCATGGTTAACCAGTCGATTCAGTGCTTATCAGTTCTAGCAGCACAGGTGACAATAAACAAATGTATTAAATGACTTAAAGTATTTCATCAAATATGAAGATTAGGAGACCAACAGAAAACTGTCAATGATGTGGCAAAGCTAGTTTGCAAATTGAAAATAAGAAAATTAATTTTTCCAGTGGGCTGCCAATCCACAAAGAGCTAAGCCGTCACTCATTAGATTTGCTCTATGGGGAGCCTGTTGCCCCGGTTTGGTGCTGATACTCCAATGTGATAAACTCTGCGATGTGCAAACAATGGTCACATAACACTAGAGTGATTTTGTGCAATTGAGTGATTCGACACCTGAAAATACATATACATGTACGTACACTGTAGGCATACTTTCAATTGTCCGTCTCAAGCATTTCCAGAAAAGTACGGTCCCGTAGGCCTAAATAGTTTTACTTTTTTTTTATTTCGCTTAGTTTATTAAAAATGACAAATAATCACTGTAAAAGATAATATCCTTTTGGTTGCCATATTTTTTTTTTAAACAGCTTTTTACAATAAAAACTGCAAAGCTTTTAAAATTAGCCTACATTGAAAAATAATTTTCTGCATGCAGTGACATTACCTTTAGCAACGTCTCTGCAGGGTGACAATTTGCTGACAAAACTGTATCACACTAGTTTACAGAGTGAAAATATTCTCCACAGAGTGTTACAATCATATCGACTTGATTTATTCAAACACATGCTTCTTTCACGTTTACAGGTAGAAGGGCCAAAATTGAATCTGATCTGCTTTGTTTTGATCTTGAAACTGTCTTTCGTTTCTATCAAGTTTTAATGTTTTGAAATAATACTCTTTGGGCTGCGATTGTCGATTTCTTGCATATCAAACGCAAGAAATAAAATTTGGTACACTTGAATGAATACCATATACGCCGTTTTGAACCAGAAAGATATATATTTGGAAGTTTATGTGTAAACTCGTGATATTGAGATAGTCATAAAATTTTTTACAAGCATGGTATTCACCATATACTTAACCAAGGTATATATATATAGTGCTCACCACAATATGAAAAGCAGCGAATGTACATTTGATTGATGAAAAAGTCTTTTTTTACAATTTATCATTTATGGGAGAACAATGATATTCTATTGTTATTGCAATTCTGTTCTATCGAGGGGTGCAACGCTTTAGTGTACCTTTATGAGCAAAATCCCAGCTGGATGTCGTTCGGATGAGACGTTAAATTGGTGGCCCCTTGTATCAGTGTCTGTGCTGGGCAAGTAAAAGATCCCTCACATGGGGTAAATGTGTAACATGTTGAGGACTCCTGCTCTCTCTCCCATCTCATCAATCAACCCTCGTGAGCGCCCAGAACTGGGCTTAGAGGCCTGCACTTACCATATCTATCTATATCTATCTATCTATCTATTTAGCTTCAAGTCATTGTATTCACTGCTTGTGACCGTTCGAAGTCCGGATACTTGGAAAATGTTCTTCTTGCAGATCTATATTAATGGAATGCTAATTATAGTACACAGGTGTTTGATGCTTGCAGTGTTCGAGTCCTCTAGGCCAGCCTCGCCCGTGAGGCCGGCCTTGGACCCCGTTTTGATGGCCTTGGCCTCGGTCTCGGTCTTGGATGTTCAATCCTTGGCCTTGGTCTCGGACCCTCTGGCCTTGGATATTTGTCCGAGGCATGTCTGAGGCCAGCCACATAAGTAAAGTGCAATTTGCTAAAACAATCAAACAAAATTTTCCTGTCAGTTTATTTTAATTATCAGTCACTATACCTTATCTAAGGGACGTACTTGAATTATCCTATATATACATAAGAATCTGAGAGAATCCTTTTCTGCTTTAAAGTCTTTCTATTCAATGCTGAGTGTTACGTTATAAGGCAGCTTCATATTATGTGAACATAATGAAGTTATGAATCTCCGAAAGTAATAAAAAAATTTTATTTACCCTTCACTAATTGTGGTGCTTTGACATCGAACATTGTTTCATGTAAATTATGACCATGATGATGGAAGTTTTTCAGAGTGTCTGACATGTAAAGTAACTCGACAAAACGGAATTGGACAAAATGTTTGACTGAATCTCCCAACTTGCATACATACCTCAAAATATATTTCCAAATAGGGCCTATCTTATTAAAACATTTATAAGAAAATCCCTAATAAAACAAATAAGCCACCTCACAATTTAAAAAAAAAGTATGCAATTTGTTGTTCCAGTCATGCCGAAAATGTTAAGTATAATTCTTCGTACCCAGCTGCTATCATCAATTTCTGTTGCATGTACGATCTCAGTTGGCAATATTTGATTTCGAAGTAAATAATTGAAGTTTTCAGACACTCAAGACAAATTTTAAAAGTCAATCAGCGTTCCATAAAAAACTTCAATTATTTCCGGTGAGACGAATTCTGCGGCCCCCTTAATTGAAAATTGTAATGATTGCCCCCTTATTGTCTTCAGTTCAATGTGTTTACTTGAGTCACTGAGTGAATCTTTAATTGCACTGTTATAGCCTTGTTGTAAGCAATATGACAGCTAAATGTCAATAATATGCTAAGCTAAAATAGTTCAACAATAATTTATGTTCTGCTGGCCTCGGTCTCAGTCTCGATAGCTGATGCCTCGGTCTCAGTCTCAGTCTCCTGAAGGTGGTCAATGTCTTGGTCTCCGTCTCCGTCTTGGATGCTCATGCCTCGTCTCGGATATCCTGGCCTCGACTCCAACACTAGATGCTCGATATAAACACAAGAAGCTTCAGGTTCTTCTTTATTCGGCAGCATGTCCCATTGACAAACTAAGCAAATATAAACATTTCAATCTGACTGATGTCCTGCTACATCTTTAGCTTTAAAAGGCTCAGCTTCCTTGAATCGTTAACTTGAATACATTTTACCACAGTGCCATTTCAGAATTTTTGGAAGTAATTCCAATGTCTCTTGTCTCAGCTGCAACTTATGTGTTGACCAGAGATGATCTTTGGGAGGGGGGCTATGGAATTTTGGTAAAACAATAGTTTTTTCGCAAATGTAAAACAGAAAAAACGATGGTTCAGGAAATGAAACTGAAAAAGAGTTGGTGTCCAACTGTAGCTAGAGTAGGGTAATGTTAAAATTTTTATTTTAAGAAAGTTTATTTCTCCTTAGCACGTGAAAAAATATTTTGTCTTCGCTTCGTGCCCAAAAGAAAGAAGACATTGGCCTCTAATGTTTGGTGGCAATAGATAGGCCTATAAAAGACTGAAAATTCGGGCATAGGACTAAATAAAAGTTGTTGAAAATCAATAGTTTCCAAGCAATTTCTTTTGTAATGGAATTTATGAGCAGGTTTCTGGAATGTTGCTCACCCCAAAAAATTTTACATGTGGTACGCCTATTTTTGTAGGCACCATCTCAGATCTGTGTTAAAAGCTCCAAATTAAGAAATGCTTTACATGGGAAGTCCCTAAGTTATTAGCCATTGCTTTGTCATCAATTTATGTGTACTGCAGTGGTGTAGCTACATGAGTTTCTGGACGGGACCAATAGGAAGTTGGACTTGCAGAAATACTTTCCTTGTGGTAGGAGTACCTTCCTGATTGACCTCCAATATTAGGGTGTTAATACTGCAGATGAGGTGCCTGTGAGTACAATTTTAAGATCGAGTATATATTTCTCTCTCTTGATATGGAAGTAGCTACACCCCCATAGCATCAAGGTCATGGTTGAGTGAGCAGCTGCTTGGTGTTCATGGTTGAGTGATTGGGGACCATATCCAAAGCACACCTGGAGCATATCCCATAGAAGCTCATAGAGATTTCCTTCAGAAAATTGGTTATAAGTACTGTATATATATAAAAAGATTTGGGATGATACAATATATGTGACCAAACAACACTGTATGAAAATATTATATATTCAACAATTCACAACTCCTGTGATTTTCATAAGCACATGAAAGATGTAATAATCCAAATATGCAACCCAGCATTAGTTTGTTTTTATAGAAATAGAAATTTCATGTTCATTACAAAGAATATATGTTTCTAAGACCTGTAACTAGGCATGCCTAATAATGAGGTAACTAAATGTGAAATCACAGTAGGTACATTGGAGGTATATGTAACTGCACATGAATAACAAATCAACAGAATATTATAAAAATAAAATATGTGTTTGAAAAAATCTCATATTTCATACAAAGGTTCCGACAATTCTTTTTTTTAAAGAATTTCTTGTTATGAACACCATGCAGCTTACAGAAGTTCTACCAATCTTACATAAACTTTCTTCAGTGCGAGTATACAATAGATACAGTACCACCATGATGATAATTATAGGCTCTTTTTCTAAAACACCGACATAACATGATTGCAAGGAAAACGTGTGTCCCTTATCATCATTTTTTTCTTCAAGCCGTCACTCATTAGATTTTCTCAATGAGGTGCCTAATGCCCCGGTTTGGTGTCGATACTTCAATGTGATAAACTCTGCCACAACTGTGCAAACAATGGTCACATAAAAACTAGAGTGATTTTGTGCAATTGAGTAATTTGACACCTGATTATACATAAACATGCAAGCCTACGTAGTCATACACTAAACTGTTCGTCTCAAGCATTTCCAGAAAAGTGCAGTGCTGTAAATAGTTTTGTGTTTTTAATATGGCTTGGTCTATTCAAAATGACAAACAAACATTGTAAAAGGTAATGTCCTATTGCCATATACTCTCAAAAAACAGATTTTTACAATAAAAACTACAAAGCTCTTTTACATTGAAACAAAATCTTTCTGCATGCAGTGACATTACCTTTTGCAGTGTCTCTGCAGGTGACAATTTGCTGACAAAACTGTATCACATTAGTTTAAATTACAGAGTGAAAATATGCTCTACAGAGTGCTACAATCATATCGACTTGATTAATCATTTAAACACATGTTTCTTACGCATTTGCCGTGGAAGGGCCAAAATTGAACCTGATCTGCTGCGTTTTGATCTTGAAACTGTTTTTCATTTCTATCCTGTTTTAATGTTTTGCAACAATACACTTTGGGCTGCCATTGTCGAATTCTTGTATATCAAAAACAAGAAATAAAATTGGTACACTTGAATGAACATCATACACGCTATCTTGAACAATAAAGATATATTTGGAAGTTTATGTGTAAACTCGTGATATTGAGATAGTCATAAAGATTTTTACGAGTATGGTACTCACCTTATACTTTACCTATAGGCCTATATAAAGTGCTCACCACAATACGAAAAGCAGCAAATGTAGGGGAGACCGGGGGTATTTGAAGCGCGGGGTTATATGAAACATGGCCGAAATTCTACTTTTAAATTTTCTTTTTGCCAAATTGGTACTTTTGGCAGATAGGCCTATACCCGATCAGCGTGCCTCGGCGGCCCAACGTCTGCCCAAGGCCGGTCTGATGCTGCTGACATCGGACCGACGCCGGGCCGACGCTGGACCGCCTAGGCACGCTGACAGGGTACTTTGTTTATTGGCACACGTAATCAACCCCTTAATCATCCAAATTTCTAAAATGCTAATTCTGCAGGCAAGAAAGTTTGTTTTTGGGTGTCTAATTACTTCTTTTCACAGATTTCGATTGGAGTTATTGTATAGTAAATATTTATATCCAGGTGAACTAACCCCAATCCAAAATGAGCAAACCCTTTCCTTATTCACACCCAGTGGCATTTTGTTGTGTGCATTTGATAAGACTAAAAAATAAGGCAATATTCTGCCCCAGGTGCCATGGGGTTAGTTGAATCATGGATGATGGAGTTTGCCAAAACAAGATTTTTCTTATTGAAATTGCCTTGCAAGTCATTGCAAGTTGGAATTATTGAAGTTAAGAAGTAACACAGTGCATATTTGCATTGCAGAATTTTTTTTTGTTGGAAAAACCAGCTTTTTTACCCTAAACGACAAAACATTGTGTAAGTTACATTATACAATTTCTTTTCAAATAAGTATTTTACTAATCCTAGTAGTCATCATAGGGATAGCAGTAATGCAAAAGAAATCCCTGTTTTCTTCAAGCCGTCACTCATTAGATTTTCTCAATGGGGTGACTAATGCTCTGGTTTGGTGCCGATACTCCAATGTGATAAACTCTGCCATCATTATGGTCACATAACACTAGAGTGATTTTGTGCAATTGAGTGATTCGACACCTGAAAATACATATACATGTACGTACACTGTAGGCATACTTTCAATTGTCCGTCTCCAGAAAAGTACGGTCCCGTAAATAGTTTTGTACTTTTAATTTGGCTTAGTTTATGAAAAGTGACAAATAATCATCGGAAAAGATAATGTCCTTTTGGTTGCCATATATTCTTTTTTTTTTAAACTGCATTTACAATAAAAAATAAAAAGCTCTTAAAATTAGCCTTCATTGAAAAAGAATTTTCTGCATGCAGTGACATTACCTTTAGCAACGTCTCTGCAGGGTGACAATTTGCTGACAAAACTGTATCACACTAGTTTACAGAGTGAAAATATTCTCCACAGAGTGTTACAATCATATCGACTTGGTTTATTCAAACACATGCTTCTTTCACGTTTACAGGTAGAAGGGCCAAAATTGAATCTGATCTGCTTTGTTTTGATCTTGAAACTGTCTTTCGTTTCTATCAAGTTTTAATGTTTTTGAAATAATACACTTTGGGCTGCGATTGTCGATTTCTTGCATATCAAACACAAGAAATAAAATTGGCACACTTGAATGATTATCATATACACCATCTTGAACCATAAAGAATATATTTGGCAGTTTATGGGTAAACTGTGATCTGGAGATAGTCATAAAGATTTTGACGAGTATGGTACTCACCTTATACTTTACCTATAGGCCTATATAAAGTGCTCACCACAATACGAAAAGCAGCGAATGTACATTTGATTGATGAAAAAGTCTTTTTTTACAATTTATCATTTATGGGAGAACAATGATATTCTATTGTTATTGCAATTCTGTTATATTTAGGAGTGCAACTCTTTAGCTTCAAGTCATTGTATTCACTGCTTGTGACCATTCGAAGTCCGGATATACTTGGAAAATGTTCTTCTTGTAGATCTATATTAATGGAATGCTAATTATAGTGTACAGGTGTTTGATGCTTGCAGTGTTAGAGTCCTCAAGGCCGGCCTCGGACCACATTTTGATTGCCTTGGCCTCGGTCTCGGTCTTGGATGTTCAATCCTTGGCCTTGGCCTCGGATCCTCTGGCCTCGGATATTTGTCCGAGGCATGTCTGAGGCCAGTAAAGTGCAATTTGCTAAAACATTCAAACAAAATTTTCCTTTCAGTTTATTTTAATTATCAGTCACTATATACCTTATCTAAGGGACCTACTTTAATTATCCTATATATATATATCAGAATCTGAGAGAATCCTTTTCTGCTTTACCGTTTTTCTATTCAACGCTGTTTCCTTATAAGGCAGCGTCATTTTTTGCGAACATAATGAAGTTATGAATCTCCGAAAGTATTAAATGTTTTTTGTTACCCTTCACTAATTGCGGTGCTTTGACATTGAACATCGTTTCATGTAAATTTTGACCGTGATGATGGAAGTGACAAAAGGGAATGGGACAAAATGTTTGACTGAATCTCCAAACATGCATACATACCTCAAAATATAGTTCCAAATATCGTATTTAAAAAATGTAAAAGAAAATCCCTAATAAAACAGACAAGCTGCCTCGTAATTTTAGAAAAAGCATACAATTTGTTGTTCAATGTTCATGCCGAAAATGTTTAGTATAATTCTTCATACCAATGCAGCTGCTATCATAAAATCAATTTCTGTTGCATGTACGATCTCAGTCGGCAATGTTTGATTTCGAAGTAAACAATTAAGTTTACAGACACTCAAGACAAATTTTAAAAATCAGTCAGCGTTCCATAAAAAACTAAATTTATTCCCAGTGAGACGAATTCCGCGGCCCTCGTCATTAAAAAATGTAATGATTGCCCCCTTATTGTCTTCAGTTCAGTGTGTTTACTTCTGTCACTGAGTGAATCTATAATTGCACTGTTATAGCCTTATTGTAAGCAATATGACAGCTACAGTGGGTTGCAGAAGTATACACCCCCCCTGCAATGGTCTTCAATCTGCGGTCATATCTTCCTTCAGAAATGCATCATCAATCCAATACTTCTACATGCTCATTCTGACCTCTCTTGCAATCTATATCCACCATAAAATTCTTGGTGGTGAGTCATGGACGAGTAGAAAAAATTAATTCAGTGAAAATTAGTGTTGCGAAAGTATGGGAGAGCGGGGCTGTTTTAAGCGCGGGGTTATTTGAATTTTCGCCCTCATTCCGTGGGGTTACATTGTTTTACCCAAGTTTCACTTCTGGGACATTGCTCATTCATCAAGGCATGACATCACCTCTTATATGAGTCATATTCCGTATCCTGTACTTCACTAGGCTGTAAAGTTGATTTTTGTGCTCCTAAAGTAAATTTCTTTAGTTGAAATAATTTTGACCTGTATGCTTTTCAAAATATGTAATGCTAGTTATTTGACTATAAGTTGGAAGCCTTTGGTATTACCAATCAACAGGCAAAGACATTTTTTGGTAAGCCTTTGGTGGGTTGGGGCTATTTGAAGCATTCTCTGTGAGGCTATTTGAAACACTGAAGCAATGCAACGCATAGTCTCATAATCAACAGCAAAGTAGATAATCGCTGCTACATTGTACAGTTTGATCCTATTTGTGTTTTTCTTGCTGAAATATCGTACTTCAGATAAAAGGAAATGGAATGAGGGCCTGCCCTTGAAGAAGTCTTAATTGCTCGTGACAATGGGGAACAGTAGTTCATGAGTGTCATTTTCCTCAGGCTACTCTAATTGTCTTAAATAGAAAAAGAGGAGAATCTTTGCACTGGTCATTTCTATAATGGAGTCATTTTGGAAGCCATTTGCTGACATGGTAATGAAGCTGTCACCAATTCATACAATGCAGGAAGGGACATCATCCACACAGCCATTTCCCCATTGACGTGTCACCTTACAAAAGCCCGTTCTTCTCAGTTAGCATCACTGTTGGAATAGTTTTATTACTTTTCATACTGTACAACTATACTAATTATTTCCAAAAATTTCCAAATTTTCTTTCAAGTTTGAATTGCTGCTTTTCATATTTTTTGTATTCGATTCTTGAACACATCATTCCTAATGTGAAACCTAATTGCTTTTAAGGAATCAGCTGTAGTATTATAAATGTTTATTGAACAAAGTTTGATCAGTAAATACGATATTTGCAAGTTTATTCTCGATGATTCAAATAACCCCATGTGGTGTTTCAACTAACCCCGGCCCCGGGGTTATTTGAAACACTTGGTCTCACGGTACTTTCCAGCTCATGGTGAGAACTTGTCAGTATTTTAGACAAAGTTGTTCCATGGAATGTTGAGGTGAATACTGTAGCTAGAACTTGCCAAAATTTCATACCTGTATCTGCTACCACAAGCTCAGCAGAACGCGACAAAAAATTGGTGCTTCAAATAGCCCCGGTCTCCCCTATACACCCCCTTCCTATAGTCAGATTGTATGCGGCTCTAAAAAGTTTCCAGCATCCGGAAGTCCAAGAGAGCATTATGTGAATGATTATCTATATATTATTTAAGCAGCTAGTGCTGTTTCAAGTAATTTTTTAGAAAGTTCCTTCTTATGTAGACTAGCCCAAAATACGTATTCCAGGTGCCATTTTCGTCTGTCATACAAATTTGGAACTAGCTTCTCATATAAATGAGAAAATATCAAGGAAATGAGCTGGACAGGTGTATACTTACCCTGATAGAACCCAAGACACTTTCCAGTTTGATATCTTTGATAGAACTAAAATATGAGAATGATCAAATTTTTTGATAATTTTCATATTTTATCACAAATAGGGAGACTAGTAAAAATATCACTTAAACTTGATTGAGCATTGTCAAATCGCACCTACTTTATATTCATAGCTGATCAAACCATACATGGATAATGGCTTTATTAAAACACGTATTTGAGACACTGTAAGACATAAAATGGGAGAGGGCTAAAACGAAGCATTGCCGCAGGTTCCTGTGAGTAGTAGAGTAGTAGAGTAGAGTAGCATTTATTCGACCGGAAAGTATTGTACAATAAATTGGAATATTATTTGAAATACAAGGCCAGGAGACAACATGTATTTTCAACTTCTGTTGCAGATACTGAACCAAAACTTTTTCCAGGTTGTATGAGGGTGTGTCCCTGCCTGCCCAGCCTTTTTCTTGCGTTTTGGGGCTTCCCATGGAAAGAGTATCCCAACACCTGTTTTCAGGTATAAATGTCAGTTCATTCTGATACTGCTGTGGGGGGATGCTGATGTGTTATTAGGGCTCAATATATTTTTGTTTTGCCATTCCAGCTCTAAACTTCTCAAATGCAGCTTATCAACATCATTAGATATCTGTTTCGTTTTCATATTGAATTTTTTACAATTTTTATTTACAGTAGGTTGATTTTGTGATATTGTCCATCCACAGTCAACCACAGAAGTTCCAGAAATTGGGTAAAACAATCCAAAATGTTAAAAACCAATCAGAGATCAACTATTTATATCATAATTTTACTTTTTCAGGTCAAAACAACTTTTTTTTTCACTGAAAAAACCATCAAAAACTAACAAGGGGTGTTTTGCTATTTTAATTTTTTCTACTCTTCCACTTATCACCCAGCATTTTATGGTGAATATAGGTTACAAGAGAGGTTAGTATGAACATGCAGAAGTATGGGATTGATGATGCATTTCTGAAGGAAGATATGACAGAAAATTGAAGACCACTCCAGACTGGGTGTATACTTCTGCAACCCACTGTAAATGTCAATAATATACTAAGCTAAAATAGTCCGTCAATCAACCATAATTTATGTTCTGCCGGCTTCGGTCTCGATCTCAATAGCTGATACCTCTGTCTCGGTCTCGGTCTCGGATGCTTATGCCTCGATCTCGGTCGCAGATGTCCTGGTCTTGACTCCGATACTGGATGCTTGATATAAATCCAAGAAGCTTCAGGTTAATCTCTATTCTGAAGCATGTCCCATTGGCAAACTAAGCAAATATAAACATTTCAATCTGACTGATGTCCTGCTACATCTTTAGCTTTAAAAGGCTCAGCTTCCTTGAATCGTTAACTTGAATACATTGAGAATGTTTGGAAGTCATTGCAATGTCTCTGGTCACAGCAACTTATGGGCTGACCAAAGATGATCTTTGGGAGGGGGACTATGGAATTTTGGCGAAACAGTAGTTCTCTCGCAAACGTAAAACAGACGAAAAAAAGGTAGGGGAAGCCAGGGCACATTGGGACGCGGGGCACTATATGACATGGTAGTGCCATCATAGCTTGTTATTTCACATCCTGCTGTTTCTACCGTTTTATTGACAAATTACAGCCTCATGCAGAAGTATGGCGAGGAAAAGTTTGTTTTCCTACTACAAAAGTAAATTCAGACGGGTTCAATTCAAACCATTCTGTGGACAAACCATGAACTATATGAGGCTTTCTCAATGCTTGTATGAATTGATACATCGTAACGAACAGTTATGAATTGCTATCCTGATAAACACACTCACTGGTGCCTGAGAAATGAGCATTTTGGCGTAAGAGTTATATCAGGGCTCATTGGGACAGTGAATTTGGGGCACATTGGGCCGCACTTAATATTGATGAATATAGGTGTTCACTGTTCAAGTCAACCGAATGACCTGGGACAGTACACAATTGGTATTCAGGCACAGTGAATAGAGGCGTAGTGAATTACCATGCTCTGTGAACAAATTTATTGTAAAGCACTGTGTGCTACTTACATAGATGTCTACACCCAGTACCGTTTATGTAAAATTTTAAAAACTGTTTAAAGTTATTAACTATTTGCACCACAAGGTGTTAATGTACTGTATATAGTCTTATGCGATACTTATATATCTATTGCACATGGAGTATTAAAATTATTTTTTAGTTGATTGGTGATATTCATGCAAACTTCCAAGTTGCTCAGTGCTTTAAGCATTCAGCAAAATTAGTAGACGTTATAAGCGTACCAATGTGCCCCAATCGTGTCTAGTTCAGGAAATGAAACTGAAAAAGAGTTGGCCTCCAATTGTAGCTGGAGTAGGGTAATGTTAAAATTTTTATTTTAGGAAAGTTTGTTGCTCCTTTGCATGTGAAAAATAATTTGTTGTCGCTTCGTGGCCAAAAATGTAGACATCGGCCACTAGTGTATGGAGGCAATAATTATAAAAGGCTGAAAATTCGGGCATACATGTAGGACTAAATAAACATTGTTGAAAATGAATAGTGATTTCTTTTGAAATGGAATTTATCAGCGGGCTCTGGAATGTCGCTTGCCCCCCAAAGGTTTGCGCTTGGTACGGCTATGTTTATGCTAATAGAAGTTCTGCCAATCTTACACAAACTTTCTTCAGTGCGAGTATACCATAGAGACAGTGCCACCATGATAATAATTATAGGCTCTTTTTCTAAAACACTCTTGTACATTTTTAATTCTCAGGTATAATGAGACTTCTCACGGTCGGAAGGTTCCTCTTATTCAACCTATGGCTCAGGTGGAGGACGGCCACTGGACGTATCCTTACTTTGACTGCGGGGGAGGTGACATCTGGATGGTCACTTATTCCGCTCCTATATTCAGCATGGAAGACAATGTGACAGTGTTTAAGTAAGTGATATATCTTGAGAAATCTCTCATTTGCAATGTTGGAGGTTCGGCCTTGGCTTGTACTCGGATGCCAAATCTTTGGCCTTGCTTCGGTCTTGGGTGTCTTTGGGCCAGTGTTGGAGGCCTCCAGACTAGCCTTCTCTTTGGGCCTGCCTTGAGGCCACATTTTGATGGGCTTGGGCCCCAGCCTCGGTCTCGGAGGCTGATGCCTTGGTCTTGATCTCAGCCTCAGATGTCCAGGCCTCAACTACATCATGCACTGCAATTTTGTGACTTACTTTGCGATCATCAATATAATTGTGATATATTATACATTTATTGCACAGTACCGAGTGCAATATCAGTATTTTATGGCAGTGACATGACTAATATTGCATGCAAGGTGGCACAGGTGGAGTGCAGTATCATAAAAACTCATATTGCATGAGTTATGTTGTAAAAACAAGGAAATGGCTGGGATTCTGATGTCTAAAGTTAGTTTGTGTTTCCTTTGCTCGTCTGTTGTAAATGTATCTCATCATAAATCTGCGACTATTGCACTCCCAATTTTTACATTTTTCGATGCCCAAATGATATACTTGATGATTGGTTTGCTTTAAAAAAAACGAATTTTTAAGTCTTCTTAGATGCTTGAGTGAGATGGTTGCACAATTCCTTTGAGCTGACATAGCTTGTTGCTTTAAGTTATGGCAACAGACAGATTATCTCAGCTGAAAACAACAAGCTAAGTTAGCCCATATACAGGAATTGTGCAACCATCTCACTCTATCATTTAAGCTGACTCAGTTCATCCAATTTTGCAGTGTTCTGTGTTGGAAAAAAATGAATTTAAAGAAAATCCAATGCTTCTTAAACAGTTTATCTTGGGGCACATCATATCTTGCTTACAAACAATTAACTTATTCAAACCTCTTCCTGACAACTTGTTGATGGCTACATACATCTATTGACTGAGAGACATTTTGTACAATTTGTTTTATTTGTGTTGAATTTACTCTTTTGTTGATCAAGACACATCATTGAATCTCTGCATGCTTTGATGTTATTTATAACAAAGACATGTTTTTCCATTTCTAGAGGTATAGGAACAATTGACATAGAACTAACAAACATTGATATCAATCAGTGCGATGCAGAAGAAAATGCTGGCAGAGACGGAGGTGATTCTGTTGATGTATTCAGAGGAACACATCATTGTTTGCCCTCCACAAAGGTACAAAGAAACGTATTCTACCAACACCCATTTGTTTTCTTCATAAAAGCGAAGTCAAACAAAAAATGAATGATGCTGAATACATTGAACATGATTTGCATTGGTACTGTGCGCTGCATGGATATGAGTCTTAAGAATATTGTAAAATAGTCTTCTTTGAATGAAAATGTATGGGGGGAACAGGGGCACATTGGGACGCTTTTAATGTCTACAAATTCAGCTTAATGCTGAAAGCACTGAGCAACTCAGAAGTATACATGAATATCACCTACACCATTGAGTTTAAATCCAGCCAAATAGTAAAATGTGAGTCGTGATCATGACTGTTCCAATGTGCCCTGACGGTCAGGAACCAAGAAAAACCCCAATGTGCCCCGTTCCCCCTATGCATATTTATGGTAATGTACCAATAAGTGATATATGTTTCATGTCTTAGAAAGATTATAGCAGATCCTATTATTTAAAAAAAAAGATTCTGAAGTTTTTTTATTTCTATTTTTAGTCAGAAATGCATGACATTATTGATAACTTTAGAGAAGTTCTTAAAGTGATGTAATTGTTACTTTGTAGAAAGGCAATTTTGAAAGGATTTTGTAGTTGGGCATTTTTCAAAAGAATTTTGTTTATTCTATAATTTTTTTTCTTTTACAGTGTGTCCCGGTGCTTGGATATGGTTTTCAACGTGGTTCTTACGTTTGCGAATGTCACGATGGATTTTACTTCCCTGATTTAGATGCGGACATCAAAGCTTTCAATGGCTCTATCCTGGAAACATATTTCTCATCTACCAATGCTACAAATGATACAGATTCCAAAGATCTCAGGAAATTCCAATGCTTACCTTGTGCCGAAGGATGCGAAACTTGCATTGATGACTCGCCATGTCTTTACAGCCACATTCTTAGCCTCCGAGTGGTCCTCTTGATTCTTTCGATAATCATAATTTTGTTCGTCTTGATTCTGATGGTCTTTGTCACTGTTTACAAGACAAGTCGAGTAAGTTTACTGTTATTATCCTTTTAATAGAAAAGTAGTACATATAAAGACTGAGAATTTCCTAGATTTCCAACTTTTCTGTCCGTCGCCTCATAGAAAATTGTGATTTGGGTTGGAACATGCAATTTGTTCAGTTGATGCCTCTCCAGAAAATTGCATGCACAAACGCCCCAAATGTCCCCCTTTTGTCGAGACCCTCTCTATTTACACCAATTTGTGGCAATGCAGACACTTCACTTATTGTAATACATGTATGTAGTAAGTCAAGACCGTAATATTTTAAACTTTTATGATTTTCTTCAGCCTATAAAATCAGCCAGTTCCATGTTCCTCCAAATAATGAATCTTGGATCTTTGCTAATGTGTTTGCCAGTAAGTGTTATCACTTTTCTTTGATTGTATCAAAATATTTCATCTGTGTCATATCATTTTCAAAAATCGATGTCTTATGTCAATATCAAAATAACTTTCCACTTTCAGATGGTTATACTGTTTACTGGGGCTGGCCAGCTAACATGCATCCTGGCCATCTGGCCCCGCCATATTGGATTCTCATTGTTATATGGGGCGCTGTTGATGAAAACATGGAGGTAGGTATATTTGCTTTTTGACATGCCATACGTGATTCTCAATGTCAAACTGACATTGTTTGATCATTTATAAGCTAATTATTATCTCCTATTTCAGAATTTCTCAGATTTTCCAAGTGAAGTCTGCTCGCAAGGTGAAAATTTCCGACAAAGTTCTCGCCCGTCGTCTGGCCGTCATTGTTGCTGTGATGATTATCGCAGTAATTCTGTGGACTGCCATTGGAATGCCTGATTTCATTTGGAGACGGACCACCTCTTCTGATCTGAAGTTCAAGGATTGCGAATCAACAATTTGGGATTACGCTGTCATTATAGGTCAGTAATTTGATTGGTATGTGATATAGATAATATAGGTAGGTGTACACTTGTATATTATATAGATAGTGGATGGTGAGGAGACCTATATTGAGTTTTATTGGCCGAAGTAGTAATATTGGTTGAGACTGTAGGCCGAGACCAATATTACCTGCTGAGGCCATTAAAAACTCAATATTGGTTCTGCTACACAATTTTCAGACTGATACATATTTGTAAAATACAGGTTTTTTTTTAAAGATACCTACTTTTTTTAATATGAAATTTGCTCAATTTTTCCCATTATTTACAATGGGCATATTTATAAAATGATAGATTGACATTTCAAGAAGTTAGATTTCTTCCTACCCAAACCTTCCATTTAAAAGTAATATGCAATTAAGTGCATTGTTGCTGCTAAGAGCATAGGGGCATGCCAATATCACTCACCACAAACCAATAACGCTTTTTAGACACCAATATCGTTATTTATTGGCTTGTCATGTGACTGATCTCCTGGTCCTAGTACATGATTGGCCTTGAATTTTTGATGCAGAATAAAAATTATATATACAAAATATTTTTAAAATTTAAAAAAATTGAAGCAAATATTTTTATGATGGAATCGTTAAGTATCCCTACTGTTTTTTATGAACATCCATAATCATCCATTTCAAGTTCTAGTATATCTCTATTATTCTTCACAGGAGAAAGTTTGTTCCTGCTCTGGGGAGCGTACCTCTGCTACGTGGTGAGAAAGGCTCCAAGTCATTTCAACGAGAGCAAGTACATCACCTGGGCCATCTACAACAACATCCTAGTGGGGTCCTTCATTCTCATCATCAGGTAGGTGTGAAAAGACAATCATTTTAAAATCATTTCTACGCTCCAAGTCATTTCAACGAGAGCAAGTATATCACCTGGGCCATCTACAACAACATCCTTGTGGGGTCCTTCATTCTCATCATCAGGTAGGTGTGAAAAGACAATCATTTTAAAATCATTTCTACTCTCCAAGTCATTTCAACGAGAGCAAGTACATTGCCTAGGCCATCTACCTTCTTTCTCATCATCAGGTGAAATTTATTCAATAAATATGTGGTAATTTCAGGTAAGGCATGACACTTTCAGGAAAAATTAGATATTTCAGGCAAAAATGATAATTTCAGGCAATATGTGATAATTTCAGACAAAATGTGATGATTTCAGGCAAAATATGATAATTTCAGGCAATATGTGATAATTTCAAGCAAAATGTGATAATTTCAGGCAAAATGTGATCATTTCAGGTGAGATGTGATCATTTCAGACAAAATTTGATAATTTCAGACAGGATGTGATATTTTCAGGCAAGATGCGATAATTTCAGGCAAACTGTGATATTCCGAGAAAATATGATAATTTCAGGCAAGTCGTGATAATTTGAAGCAAAATGTGATAATTTCAGGCATGATGTGATTATTTCAAGGAAAATGTGATCATTTCAGGCAAAATGTGATCATTTCTGACAAAATTTGATAATCTCAGGCAGGATGTGATATTTTCAGGCATGATGTGATCATTTCATGCAAAATGTGATAATTTTAGGCAAAATGTGATAATTTCAGGCAAAATATGATGATTTCAGGCAAAATGTGATAATTTCAGGCAAGATGTGATAATTTCAGGCAAAATGTGATTATTTCATGCAAAATGTGATCATTTCAGGTGAGATGTGATCATTTCAGACAAAATTTGATAATTTCAGGCAGGATGTGATCATTTCAGGCAAGATGTGATACTTCAGGCAAAATGTGATAATTTCATGCAAAATGTGATCATTTCAGGTGAGATGTGATCATTTCAGACAAAATTTGATAATTTCAGGCAGAATGTGATATTTTCAGGCAAAATGTGATACTCCGAGAAAATATGATAATTTCAGGCAAGTCGTGATAATTTGAAGCAAAATGTGATAATTTCTTTCATGATGTGATAATTTCATGAAAAATGTGATTATTTCAGGCAATATGTGATAATTTTAGGCAAAATATGATAATTTCAGGCAAAATATGATATTTTCAGGCAAGATGTGATAGTTTGAAGCAAAATGTGATAATTTCAGGCAAAATGTGATAATTTCAGGAAATATGTGATCATTTCTGACAAAATTTGATAATCTCAGGCAGGATGTGATATTTTTAGGCAAGATGCAGGCAAAATGTGATATTTCGGGCATCATATATTACAACAG
Organism: Platynereis dumerilii; assembly: GCA_026936325.1. Classification (NCBI taxonomy): domain Eukaryota; kingdom Metazoa; phylum Annelida; class Polychaeta; order Phyllodocida; family Nereididae; genus Platynereis; species Platynereis dumerilii. The sequence goes on from JAPTHN010000007.1 coordinate 56,632,213, forward strand.
GAAAGCATAAGCAGAAACAAATTGTTAACCCATTTTACTTCTTTCTCTGTCTTCAATCAGAAAATTATATTTATGCCTCGGATGTGCACATCGATATGATTATGCTGAACCTCGAAGGTGTTGCACATTTGTTTAGAATATTTGCACAGTTAAAGAAGCGTGCTCTGGAGTCTGAACCTGTTTAATGCTTAAAACATCATAATTATAATTATATGGATGCAACAGAGTGAATCATGAATGTTCGTATAATATTATACATTTTCCTTTCAGACAACTAATAGCATTGCCTCTTGGTCCAGACATAATTTATGCTGTTGATTTTGCTTACCTCCAAGTTTCTGTCACTGCAACCATGTGTCTCATATATTGCCCTAAGGTAAAATAGTTATTTCTTTCTATTCAGCCTCCTTGCTTGCCAAGCGCCAATGTTTCAATTACAAAATGCCTGAACTTTAAATATTGGTGGCTATTTTTCAATCAAATATTGTTTCGCAGATTGTTAACCTGAGGTCTGCAGTTGGAGATGAAGAGAGTATCACAGGAGTAAACGTTAAGGCTCCGACCAACACCACAGATAATTTCGACATGGTGAACGTGGAGGTTCAAACTGATGTAAGACATTTTATACTGCCTAAAGCTTACAAATAGATTCAAATTCTCATTATTATTATATATAGCCCAAAACCCAATGAGCCCATACACCATATCAAACTGATGTTCTCAATCCCTTTCAATAGACGAAAAACATTATTGTTTGAGCTACCTCGTGGAAGTGTTTCGAACCAGAATGTGTAGGTTTTGGAGATGTTTTTTTTCTGCCTATTTTTATTGTACTTTAATGTTTCAATGTTAACAAGGTGATAGCACTCAATAGAGCGCTTAGGCTTGCTGCAGCAGTTTTCTGAGGTCTATTTATCGTGTCCTAGCCCTAGCAACGATAGCCCCTTGTGTAAGATTGGGAAGCTTATCCCCTTGAAAATATGGGCTCACTTGTAAAAGAGTCTAAATTACAATGTATGTGAGGATAAAAAGACTGTATCTGCTGTCTCCGCTGCACAAGTCTCAAGTAAAATCTAAAAATCGAATCAGTTCTTTGTTGTGCTGAATTGAAAATTCCTGGTGAGTTTCTGTCAAATTCTGTTCAGTGGCTTTTCCACAATTGTTTTGACAGATGGAAGGACGGGCAGACACATGCGACAAAAATATACCTGTTGTATGGCGTGCTTAATTTTATTAAAATGAAATTGAATTATAGTATTTCTTTGGTTATGTTTCAGGTAACATGGATAAAGGATCAGAATAATGGTGGAAACAGTCAGAATTAGAGAACTGATTTTAATGTATCATCGCCATGATGCTTGATTCTTGCCAAGTTCAGGTCACCATCTTTGAAGCAATATTTGTTGCGCTGACGTCCTTATTTGGATGTTGTTTGTGTTTTGACACTACTTCGAAATATATATATATTCTGCATCCAAATTTTAAGGCCAATCATGTAGCAGGAGATCCGTCACATGACACACCAATAAATAATGAGATTGGTGTCTTAAAAGTGTTATTGGTGTACACATGGAGAGTGTATTGGTGTGCCCCTATGCTCTTAGCGGCAACAATGCGCTTAATTGCCTATTATTTAAGGGAAGGCCTTGGTAGGCTTGGTAGGAGGAAATCAAAACTTCTTGAAATGTCAATATATCATTTTATAAATATGCTCATTGTAAATAATGGGAAAAATTAAGTATATGTCATATAAAAAATTAAATATCTTTAGAAAAACCAGTATTTTACAAATATGTATAAGTCTGAAAATTGTGGTTCAGAATATAACAAATAGTGGATGTTGAGTAGACCAATATTGAGTTTTATTGGCCTTAGCAGGAAAAATTAGTCTCGGCCTACGGCCTCGACCTTTATTACTGCTTCGGCCAATAAAACTCAATATTGGTCTCCTCACCATCCACTAAATCTACATTGTATATAATGTATGTAGGCCAATCTATTTATTTATCTATCTATCGATTGATCTATTGATTGATCTATTGATTGATCTATCTATCTATCTATCTATGGATCGATCTATCTATCTATCAGCGTCCAGGACTATTTGTTTGTAAATAGTAATAAATTGTGAAAAGAGAATAATACATAGGAATTTTGAGGGAATATTCTTTCTTTCAATATAATTTTGACACACTTTTTAGAATACGAATAGCACTTGAGGATAACATTTTAGATACTTCAACAGCAATGCGACATTTCAATAGTAATGTGACGTCCAAAGCGATGAGGCACTGATACATCTGTAGGCCTGGAATTTCAAAGGCATTGAGGGTGCGTGATTGATGCAGTGCATATGTCAACTCAGTCTGCAGGCTACAACTTCGTACCTTTGAGCCTTTGAGCCACCGTATGCAATAACCAGAGTGCCTCTGGCAGCGGGAAACAGATAAGAACGAAGCAGCAGTTAAATAGATACATGGTAAGTGCAGCAGTGTAAACCAGTATCGGGCGCTCACAAGGGTTGATTGATGAGACATGCAGAGGTCTGGCTCAGTGTCTTCAACTTTGAATAAAAATTAGGATATATAGTATCAGACGAAAGTTTAGACCGTGTCAGTATTTTTCAATATCGGGGGGAAATAGTGGCTTAGATGAAATAATTCTTCGTGGACTTTCTTGCCTATGCACCAGGGAAGTTCTACAATAGAGCAAACATCAACTATTATTATCACTTACTTGAATATGTGTGATAAACAAAAATTTCAGTTGGTCTAAACTTACAAGTCCATGAAGAAGTTTTTCAGCTAAGCCACTATTTGCCCCGATATTCACTGTGGCAAAACTGGACGAGGGTAACTGAGTTACCCTCGTCTCTAAAATAGCCTTAAATATTATGTAATCATGAATATGAGCTTATTATTGATTTTACGAGTTATTCAAGTGGTGTATGACCATTATCAGGCATTCGGAATAACAGCACAAGAAACAGAAAGTGCTGATTCAGGCTGTGAGACTCTAGAAATGACTTAAAGCACCTCCGAAATGACGAGGGTAACTGCTTCTCGAGACGAGGGTAACTGTAACCATGCTTGTTGCTATGACGAGGGTAATTGCCCATTGTCACTCATGAGTAATATCCATAAACTCAAAGTGAATAGACTGCAGGAATTGTCCAGACATACCCATACCATCACAAAAGCTACAAAAACTGTTATTCAAGCATTCAACACAAACTCTTGCAGCATACTATCTATATATACATTCAAACTAAATGCTAATGAGATGCAAATGAGGTCATACCAAGTCCAAGGATGGTTGCCAGCTAAAAGCTGCCTCCTTTTGGCCTCTCCTTCCCCTATACCCTTCACCTACCCTTCTTTCACCGCTGTCTTCTTCTGATGACATCATAAATTGCTGTTTCTTTTGCTGTTTAATGCTGTTTCACCTGTTTGTGTGTCAAATCAAACGTAGTTCCCTCTGCCTCCACCAGAGCACCACTTTTGCAAATCAGTTCCTGGGTCAGAAATGTTTCCCCCCAAAAATGTTATGCCACATGGCAGCACTGGCAAACACAAATTTTTCTCACTATCTAATAGAAATACTGGACTAACAACTTTTCATCAACATGGCGTGAAAATGTCCATTCACCTGTTTATTCCCTTATCGGCTTCTGTGCTTTTAATGGGCTTTACTAGTTTATATACATGTGAAAAATTGTATCATTGTACATAGACTAGTGAGATGAGTCCATTTTCAAGAGTCCCTTTGATGTATTGTTGTACAAGTATCTCATGGGCTTAACGCACTGGATCTCAAATACACCATAAAGGCGTTTTTGCTTAAACAATCCATAAATATTAAAAGGACATTGTATTACCAATCTCTTGTGAGGGGTTAATGGTAGAAATCAGTTTGGATCTTCAGAAATTAGAATATACTTGAGAGAGGAATGTTGGGAAAACTTGTTTCAGTCAACGAAATCCAAGAGCTGACAGAAAGGATGTGGAATGTTCCTGGTGAGTTCATATCCCTATTCTTGTCATTTTTAAACTTATGACTCATCAGTAGTTGTTGAGGACATTATCCTATATATTCAATGCCATCATCACTGAGATCACCAATGACAGATTGGCAGTTCAGTTCAATGGCATCGATAGCACCTGTTGTGATGTCATTGATGTCTACAAACAACTTACTATGTATATGAGTACTTGTAATTTTTCAACTGTAACACTTTGGGGGTCGTGCTGTTTCACCTACATGTATCTCATCAGACTTTAACGGTCTCAACTTTAATTTAACTGGTGTTGAAGAATTTTAAATTCCCTCGGCTGCTGTCATAGCAGTGCAGCCTATTGTAACAGCCAGAGCGAGTGTTCAAATAAGTTAAACAGCTCAAAAACACAACTGAGAGTGAGGGAACATAGGAAGGAAGAAACAATGAAGAAGGAAAGAAGGAAAGAAAGAAGGAAAGAAAGAAGGAAAGAAAGAAGGAAAGAAAGAAGGAAAGAAAGAAGCAAGGTAGGGAAAAGGAAGAAAAATAGATTACATCATAGATACACAGGCAGGTAGCTAGCTAGCTAGCTAGCTAGCTAGCTAGCTAGCTAGCTAGATAGCTAGATAGCTAGATAGATAGATAGATAGATAGATAGATAGATTTTTGATTTGATTTGATTGATCAGAACATACATAATATGTAATTTCATATAGAGGAGAAAAGGTTGCAAACTTAAAAATATATCCCCTCTTCCGAAAATTTATAACACGGATAGGTATGCTTATTTGTTTTAAAGTCAAACTTAAAGGACCCCAGAAAAGTAAAAATGCTGATTTTGCTGTGGCCTTTTTTATCTGAAGTTTGAAATATAAAACTGAGAGAAAAATCAAGAATATTCAATCGAATCTGAATTTAAATGAAGTGTGGATTGGTCATACATAGTGACATCAAATTGATTGTATTGCTGAAAGATCCAAATAGGTGTAGATAGATTGACAGGTAGATAGGAAGATAATCTATCTAGACGACACCTCTTAACGTGCATGAAACTTTTTTATTTGAAAATTCAGCAACTGAGACTCCACTGACTCCAGTGTTATTGCCTTTATTGAAAACCATTATTGCTCCTCTGTAATGCTTCACTTGACTGTATGGAACGCAGGAGCTTCAATGTTGCACTGTTAGGCTAACAACTAATACATATGTACTTCCCTCGAGGGGAAGTATGGATCTATAAGTTCAACAGTGCAACATTGAAGCGATATGGAATTGATCTATGGTTTTCAATAAAAAAAAGAATTGATAAATTATGAAAGAAGGTGGTATGTGTCACTACAAATTCTTGGTAAAATGCTCATATGGAGCAACTCTGGCTTTTCATCTTACATGAAAAATTAAACTGTTCAACATTATTTTAGTTCATGCAACATTGAGCCAGTGATATTCTTTCTATTTTATACATTTAACCAGGTATACCATTTTTGTACCCACTGTACGATTATGTGTATGAAATAAATGATTTATATATATGAAACCTGAGCATTGCTTCTGATCCCGGAAATGCATGTAATGCCATCTTATATATGCAGTGTCCACCTATGCCAATTTCAAAACTTTGATTATGTGCATCACCTTTTGTGACTTTGTATCTTCCATTTACACAAGGATCTTTTGAGTTATCCAATTTTGAAAAAAGGTATAACAAATGTATTCCGTACCTTCCAATTATTAACCGGAACCTGACTCTAATGTATGGCTTATTAAGATATATTTGGCTTCAATTGAATGTGGTATGACTATTGTGTACACAAACACACCCATGAGCTGTTCTTTCTATATCCATATTATTGATTCAATGCACAATTTACAAGCAGTTACCCTCGTCAGCAACTGCAGTTACCTTAGTCTTTCAATTTGGAGAAAAGCAGTTACCCTCGTCCTTCTTTAACATGGGATCCAATGGGATGACCTAGTTTTTTCAATTAATTTTGAGAAATTGAGACGAGCCCAGTCAACAATTTGACCTCATAGTGAGATTTGTGTGACCTTCTTGTGAGCTTTCTGTGAGCTCTCTTTGAGCTATTATGTGAGCTGTTAGCGTGAGCTCTCTGTGAGCCTTTTCTGAGGTCAGTTCTGCAGGGTGAACTTCCTGTGACCTCTGGAGGGTGAACTACCTGTGACCTCAAATCACCCTCATTGACCTCTTCAAGAGTTAGATAAATACAAATGGAGAATAGCAAGTTTGTTCCCTCATTTTATTTGTCAAATCACATTGCTGGATTGGGAGGGGGGGGGTTCATTCAATCCTCTTCATTCCTGCAGTCCAACCCATAAATATCAACCTGAAACCTGAAACATAAAATAAAAGATAATACAAATAAATGTATGTGCTACATATATAAGCAGTTTGAATAATGTCCCAATAGGCTCAATTATCTTACACTATGAGTGTGGTTGATATATATTAACTAATTATTCAAAAGTACATGGTCAATATACTACAGAAACAGTTTAAAATGGAAAATATTACCAGTTCATACATATTAAAATGTGTTTCTTTAGTGTAATGGCTCCTAATACAAAATGGCAGTTGAAAGATTGTGCCAAAATTGCTGTACAAAAACACACACTGCTGTCAATTTTTCGGAGGCTCAATTTCAAGGCTGGTAGAATCACTAAATGTTTAAATCCATGCTAACATAATTTTCAACACTACAAACTATGTAAAATCATACTTACAGGCATTATTTCATCTCCCAAATTTCCTGTTGCATGTTGATTCAAAATGGTGGATGGAATGTTGTGATGGTCATGTGATGTCACTTCCTGTCACAAATAGCTCACAATGTGGGCTCTCTGTGAGATCTTTATATGATCTTTAGTGGTACCACTTTGTGAGCTCCTTGTGACCTCTCTGTGAGATCTGTTAGTGACACCATCATTTGTGAGATCACTGTGAGCTCACAGTGAGCCCACATTTTGACCTCAGTATGTGAGATTTCTGAGAGCTCTCCATGAGGCAGCAAGTCATGAGGTCACAGTGTGAGCTCTCTGTGACATCTCTGTGTGAGTTACTTGTGACCTCTCTGTGAGATCTCATAGTGACACAATCATTTGTGAGATCACTGTGACCTCACAGTGAGCCCACCATTTGACCTCAGTATGTGAGATTTCAGAGAGCTCTGCATGAGGTAGCAATGCATGAGGTCACAAGGTATGAGGTCACTGTGATGTCTTGATGACACCCTCCAGCATGACATCAGCTTGTGAGTTTCTTGTGATCTCACAGTGAGTGCTGTGCAGACTCAAATGTTGACTGGGAGGGTAACTCAGTTACCCTCGTCCAGTTTTGCCACAGTGATATTGAAAAAATACTAACGCGGTCTAAACTTTCGTCTGATACTGTATGTGAAAACATCATAATGTGCATCCATTCCCCTCTGCGCCACTCAGCTCTTTGTAATTGTAAATAGTGAAATGAATATATGTTAGGGGAGAATGGGGCCGGTTGAACCGACAGGCCAGTTGAACCCCCCTTGATTTTTCACCGGGTGGAGCAGGCATGGAAATATACATACAACCTTGTGTTAGGCCTTATTAGGCTAGTCTTTTCATATGTAGATCTCTTGGTTCCGAGACACATGGTAATGAAACAATCAAACTTTTTTTGTTTTATGCATGAAAATTGTAGTTTGTCACATTGAGATTGGTTCAACTGGCCCCAGGCTATTCTTTGAACAGAAAGAAATGTGTGAGACATGTCAAATTTATCCAAAACATGCTATGGTCCTAGCTGAACTAGTTAGCAAAAATAAAGGACTGCAACCCCACACTTCACTCATCATCCTTCCGATGGTTCAACTGGCCGAATGGGTGGTTCAACTGGCCCCAAGGGTGGGGCCAGTTGAACCAATTTTTTTTTTTTTTTTTGGAGGCTCATGTGTCGGTGGTGGTAAGATATAAGCCAAAACCTAAAGTTGGGATGTTTGGACAACTTTACGAACTAACTTTTCCATCTTTGTTCTCCTTGAAAGCTGTAAAGGTATGCACACAGGAGAGCAATTTCAAAAATTAGTTCAACAGGCCCCACTCTCCCCTTTGGTGTAAATAAAATAATAACAGCTATTTATGATGTCATGGCATAGTCATGATTGTATACAATTTGCTAAATATATTGTGAAAGTATTAATATAATTACACTTTTAAATTTTTCCACAGAGAATGCATAATGACAGCAGTGCCTTATTTGAGCATGTGCAACACAAAGAACGGGTGCCCAGGACCACCACATATAATATGAGAGGCCTCCACACGTGATGAAATTTAATTTAAAAAAAAAACAAAAAAACAGTAGGCCTAATATTAAAAAAAAACTTAATGGTTATTTCAAAAGTATGACTTTGAAATGCCATGTTATCATCTTAGAAGAAACTTGTTAGTTAAAACAAGCACATATAATGGCACAGCATCGCCCATGCCCCGCATGTTTTATCCTATGTTTATCCTATCCGTTAGCCAGTTTATCCCGTTCGTTTATCCTATCCATTTATCCTATCCATTTATCCTCTCTGTTTATCATATCTGGTTATCCTATCCGTTTATCCTATCTGTGTATCCTACCCATTATCCTGTTTATCCCGTTTATCCTATCCGTTTATCCTATCCATTTATCCTATCTGTTTATCCTATCCGTTTATCCTATCCGTTTATCCAGTACCCCATAAGCACTGGTTCATCCCATTTATCCAGTTTATCTTATCTATTTATCCTATTTGTTCATCCTATCTGTTTATCCTATCCGTTTATCCTATCCATTTATCCTATCCATTTATCCTATCCATTACCCTATCCATTGACCCTATCCGTTTAACATATCCATTTATCCTATCCCTTGTCCCGTTTATCCCATTTATCCTGTTTATCCTATCCCTTCATCCCATCCGTTTATCCTATCCATTTATCCTGTCGCTTTATCCTACCCGTTATCCTGTTTATCCCATTTGTCCTATCCATTAATCCTATCCGTTATTCTATCCGTTTATCCTATCCGTTTATCCTATCCGTTTATCCTATCCGTTTATCCAGTACCCCATAAGCATTGGTTCATCCCATTTATCCTGTTTATCCTATCTGATTATCTTATCTGTTTATCCTATCCATTTATCCTATCTGTTTATCCTATCCATTTATCCTAACCGTTTATCCTATCCTTTAACATATCCGTTTATCCTATCCGTTTATCCTACCCGTATATCCTACCCGTTATCCTATCCGTTTATCCTATCCGTTTATCCTATCCGTTTATCCCATTTGTTTATCCCAGCCATTTATCCCATCCGTTTATCCCATCCGTTTATCCTATCCGTTTATCCCATTTATCCTACCTGTTTATCCTATCCGTCTGTCAACCTATCTATCCATTAAGCCATCCGTCAATCCATTCCTCCATATATCTATCTATCTATCCTGTCTGTTTATCCTATCCGTTTATACTATCCATCTATCCTATCTGTTTATCCCAGCCATCTATCCTATCCATCTATCCTATCTGGCTGTCAATCTGTCTATCCATCCATCTATCTATCATTCAATCCATCCGTCAAATCATTCATTCATCTATCTATCTACGTTTCTATTTATCCTATCCGTTTATCCTATCCGTTTATCCCATTCGTTTATCCCATCCGTTTATCCTATCTGTTTATCCCATCCATATATCCTATCTGTTTATCCCGTTTATCCTACCTGTTTATCCCATCTGTTTATCCTATCCGTTTATCCTATCTGTTTATCCCATCCGTCTATCCTGTCCGTCTGTCAACCCATATATCCATCAATCCATCTGTCAATCCATTCCTCCATCTATCTATCTATCTATCCTGTCTGTTTATCCTATCCGTTTATACTATCCATCTATCCTATCCTACTGTATATCCCATCCATCTATCCTATCTGTCTGCCAATCCGTCTATCCATGCATCTATCTATCTATCTATCTATCTATCTATCTATCTATCTATGTATCTATCTATCTATCTATATGTCTATCTTTTGTTTACATGAGTGTATATTATAACCAGTATTTTATTTACATAAATATAAAACAGATTTATATAATATATAGTAAGTTGCCCGTAGATTGGAGGGAAGAGAATTAAATAATATGAAATAGATACAATATAAGCCCGTGCTACCTGTATAATTAGTTGGAAAGATGCATGAACTATACTGAGATGCAGGAATTGCTGAGTTTCCCAGAAATAGAATGTGGTGCAAAGGGGGGAAGTGGCAAAGGACTTGCAGGTGCTGCCCTCTTGTGTAATGTATGAGCTGCTTGCAGTGGCCATTCTGTGAACTAAAACTCACCCTGTGAAAGGGAAAATGGCCACCACAATGCAGGTTTTCTGGACCTTGATAGCCTCTAAAACTGATAATAGTAAATTTTCTAATATTGAATTAAACTGAAAATACGAACTGTTGTGCACATCTACAATGGTATCAATGTGTTATGCATATGATAAAAACTTCCAGAGTTGGCTGGTTGAGGCCACAGCATTGGTAATTTCACCCCTTCAGTAGATTTCAGCACTAAAGCATAATCGCCCTATGCATAGCATAGCATGGGCGATAATAATTAGGAGGCCTCTGCATGGTGCTACTGAGCTGCTCAGGGGTTCCACATGTACCTAAATGGGGCACTGAATGACAGCAGGTGGCGCTGCTTCTAAGAAGTCATGGCAAGGCAGCATGTCAATTCAACACGCGGAAAACGTCTGAATGATCCCATACTGACGAGACTTGAGAATGACATTCTCAGGTTGATGAATTTTGATACTGATATAAACTTATAAATGACTTGGCCATTGCAAAAGCCTGCAAAATGCCAGGTCTTATGTTATAATAATGTGACTATGATGAGCAGACCAATTTTAACTTTGTCATGTTTGAGAATTGTGCTTGATTGTATATATTAAAAATGAAAGAGCTATTTTACCTCATCTTGTGTAGAATATAATTTCCATGTTGTGAGAGTATCACATTCTTCACAGCAGTGCCTGATTTAAGCATGGGCATAAAAAGCATGCATGTATAATGTACCCTGGGATACGTCTGGGTAACCTCCGCATTAAAAAAACTAAATACGATGGTAATTTTAAAAATGTGACTTTGAAATGCTATTGTCTTAGAAATAAGTTTGCATTGTCAGTTTTTCGAGGCCTTTTTATTCTGCATGGTACAGTACCCAGGGGCCCCAAATGCATAAATTGGGCACTGAACGGCAGTAGGTGGCACTACATGTAAGACATCAAGTCATAGCTGCTTAGGGAGACTCCTGGTGATGGTGCGGTATTTTAAAGCAGCTCTTGACAACAAAACAGTCTCCGTGCAAATTAATAAAAAATATTTTTGAGGTAAATTTCATTCACCGTACCCATTTGGGCATCCATTGAAAGCTGCTAAAATTGACTACAATTAAAACCTGACAAAAACTGTAGTTTTGATAGTATTAGTTATTATCAAGTGTTTCAAAAGTGTTGTGTAAATAGAATGTACCCATAGGCGTATGGCGCGCGCGATTTTTGGGGGGCGAGTGACATTTGCCCGAATTTCAAGATCTATATTTAATACCATTTCAAATTAAATTGCCTGGAAATCATTAATTTTCAATAGTGATTATTTAATCATCTGCCCGAATTTTTTAGCCTTTTTGCCCGAATTTTACTGTTTCCCAAACTTTTGGGGGGGCGACCGCCCCCCTGCCCCCCCCTCCGATACGCCTATGAATGTACCATTCAATTTTGTAGTCCATAATAAATCTTTATAGCAGCCAGTACTTTGACTTTTGTATTTATTCCTGTTAAGCACACCTTAAAAAGGCATGAGGCAGTATATGTATGATGTGAAAATTTGGCCTCCAGTTTTAGTGATTGTATACCAAAACTTACAAGGCAAGGTGCTAACCTCTTGCTGATACCAGACTTGTGAAAAAAAATGGCACTTTCATTATGGCCTGCCCAAATTTATATTTTGTTCTAAAATTTTCCAGAAGGTGTTGCTCAATTTAATTTATTTTTTTGATACTGGAATTAATACATGTGCACCAATTTGCTTGGACACATCATACAACAAAAGCTTACGGACTTTCAGAATTGGGGGTTGTGATTTTTTGCTGAGTGGGTATTACTTTTCACAGTGTTGCAAGGGGGGGTACTAATTTTTGAAAAGATGCCGGCAGGGGTAAGAAAATTTAACAAAACATATATGTAATAAAACATGCATACACTCAGTTTATTCACGCTTTTTTAAGGGCAAAAGTCCGCGAAACTGTGCGCACAGCCGTCCAGAGGGCACATCTATGACCTTATTGTGTGTATTGCCTTTCGAGGGGGGGGTACTAAAAATCTAAAAATCTGCATGAAACCTGAGGGTTGGGTACTAAAAATCCTCATGAATCTAAAGGGGGGGTATCAATTTTTGACAGGAAGTTCTGACATAAACTCCCACCCCCCCCCAGTCATAAATTCTGAACGGTCCCTTATACATCCCTTCCAGTGGTCTGCTTGCGGTCTTCTCTTATTCTTCAATTTAGCTCCAGCTCTCCTCTTGACACGTGTATATTTGAGCTAATCAAAACGTGCATAGCATTGTATAGAAGTGTATAGAACGACAGCATTATCGTCTATTTTGGTCTTTTGTTATATTGACTAATTTCGTCGTCTGGCCTGGAACACCTGGTTTCGAGAGCATTTCATAAAGATCAGATTAATGATATATATTCTACTCTAAAATTACACATTTATAAATCAGGTCTTCACCCATCCAGCTGATCTCTGATTGGCTTGAATTGTGACAATTTCAAACAGTTTCCATGTGATATATTTATGATATTGGAGCTGTAGAAAAAGAAACTGGCAATTGAGTGAACATGTTCCATTGTTCCCATGCAACTGTTACAAGCCTAAAGGGTTTTTGGGTCCTTCGTATTTATACCAAGTTTATTACCAACCCTCAATAAAAAATTCGGGACAAAACTGGATTTTTAAATGGAAAATGGTTTTTTGAAAAACCAAACTTCCATGCAATAACCAACATGGATTTTTCAAAAAAACATTTTGGATTTCAAGAAACCAGTTTTTTCCCAACAATTTTTAGAGTGAAGACCATTGTCACCACCATCACTCCCTGTGAATAGCTTAAAATATTTTACCCACTAGTGAATTTATGCATCCCAACCAACAATATTATCAGATGAACTTTTCTTTAATTCTAAATGTTTCTTCATGATTGCTAGCCCCACTTCATTAAACACTCTTCATTCATATTTCATTAAATATAGCACTAGACTGCTGCTTCCTAGTGTAAGCTCATTTCTCAATGCATGTTATTGATTTTTTTATAAATTCATACATTCAGAGAATGAAGATTGAAATTTCCAAAAGAATCAATGAAAATATCATGAACTTGTTATTTGTACAGGATTGTCAAAGGAATTACATTTTCACTTCTGGAGCATTTTGAAATAATATGCCTACTTTAAAATAGACAGGTCTTCTTTTCATATATGTCCAAATTCTTCTCTGCAGTCTTTAAAACTGTGACAATACCTGTTTGACAACTTTCTTTGGAAAAGGTATCAGACTCACCAAAGATTCACTAATAGGCCTACACTTGAAAATCAACTTTCAAGTAAACACGAAAAGATATGCTTATGTAGTGTCACGACATTTTCAAACTTCTTACTGATCAATAGTAACATGAGGACATACTCAAATGGCCAAGCTTCTGTTTTTCTGTCTTTTTCTTTTTCCTTCATCCAGAATAGAATAAAATAATAGAATACCGTATTTTTAAGAATTTGATCAATGAAGGCAACATTACATTTTTGCATGATGAATGGTGGTCCATTGTTTCTGTTATGTGACAAATTGCAAAATAATATGATGCGGAAAAAAGATCAACATGACACAAAAAGCTGGATTATAGAAATTTCAAAACATGTGTACATGCAATAACGTCCTTATCAGGCATAAAACATTGAGGAATTACAAGAATATAATATTTTCGTCCTTCAATTTTTTTCTGTTCATAAAGCGCTAGCCCCTGGATCAATTTTTTTCTGTTCATAAAGCGCAAGCCTCTGGATCAAGCTACTGTAAATGGAATGACCATATATTTTCCTGGGGGGGGGGGAGATTGGAGTTTTTTTTTTTAATCTTTCTCAGTTTGGATGAAATAAATAAATTCTTTTGGGGCAGTCTTGAAATAAATGATTTCAGCTTGGGGTATTTCTTAGCAAGGGGTTCCTTGATTTAGGAATGAATATTCTACTCTTCACGCTTGAGTAAATAATTACTGACCCCGTTATGGTGAAATTAATAATTTCCTGCCAAAGAAAACCCCAAGCCCAGGAAAACTCCAAGCCCCATTAGAAATTAAATGGTCTAACATATTACGCCCTGAAAGAATGGCTACAAGAAGAATTTTCTATAGTGTCCTTACAAAAGCATGGGGGAGTATAACATTACTTGGCAGTTCCCATACATTGTTGGATAAAAGTCATACAGATAAAGTATTCTGTGTCAGGTCCGAGACATTCTTGTTGTATTTCGGAACTTTATCTAATTTTGTGAGTGAATCAATGGACAGATAGAGTAGGTCGGGGCAAGAAGCCCGGGTTAGGTGAGAGGCCCCCCCCCCCAGGTTTATATCTAAACTTACATTTTTTGTGCGTTATCTTATTGCTAGGATTAAAGCTGGAGGCTTTTTAGGTGATGTCACAAATTTTCAAGGCGAACAGCACCAAACCATAGTAGTAATTTTGCAACTTTGACCAATTCTTTGAAAGCTGGTGTCAGAAATAACTTTGGAAATTTTTAAAAGTATAATGGATATCTCCATTGCTTCACTTTAAGACCATCACATCGATACGATTTGGATCATGTTTTTTGCATTTTAGTTTGAAATATAGAGGTCAAATTAAAATGTGTGGGTTTGGGGCGAGAGGCCCCACATGGCATGGGGCATGAGGCCCCCTATACGGGGCCTCAAAGCTGCCTCAGAACCTTTTAATAATGTGTACTTAACCTTAAATCTTAATAGAACAGCTAATTAAAATAGAAAAAAAACTGGCCGAAATTGAAACAGGGAAAAAAATATTAAAAGATAAATGTATGAACAGAAAAATTCTAAAAATTCAGAAGAAGGGAAAGAATGTCTTAAAAATGATAGAAGAACAGCAAGAAATAATTTTCAAGCTGAATGCACTCGCAAAAAAAATGTCCATAGGATTATTATAGGGGGGCTTCTTGCCCGATGGGTGGGGTAAGAAGGCCGTTTTCAATTTTTTACAAAAATGGCCGTAACTCCTTCATTAAAATTGGTAGACATTTGTTTTGCTAGTTATAAATAGAGTCAAGTGATCCCTTCCTGACAGCATAAGCATTCAAAGAATCGACCATAAAAAGTAGGTCAATCGCACCTCGAAGTTAAGGGGGGCTGCATGCCCCGACCTACTCTATAGATACTTTAGATATTCATGAGGTTTAATCAATGCATTGGAAGAGAGAGCAGCTGTCTCCAAAATGTTACACATTCACCCCATGTGAGGGATATTTTACTTGCCCATCACAGACACTGAGCAAGGGACCACCAATGTAAGATCTGAGCTGAACGACATTCAGCTGGGATGTTGCTCAAGAAGGTCCACTGAAAATGTCTGGTTCCCTACCCGGGGTTTTAAAAACCCATGCAAGCAAAGACCTTCAGAGGAGCAGGCCGGGCCTCCAACCACTCGGCCACCAAGTATACAGTACTGTTTGTTAATCCTAGCAGTTTTTTGTTGGTCAACACAACCGATAATCCTTGTATGACAGAGTTAAGCCTCATCACACCCAAGGCCAATTAGGGGAACATGGGGACCGACGGGCCATGGGGACCGATGGGCCATCCTCTTAACTCCACATCAAAAACGTTTCATAACATCTAATTTGCATTTTTAGTATTGCTTATCACATCTATGAATACCATATCGACCACTGATCAATAAGTGATAGCATAAGCGTGTAGGAGGCAAAATGAAATTTTCAACATCTAAAATTTTTTTTTCTGATTCAGAAAAAGTTTAATAAAAAAAGTGTGTAGACTCGACGCAGTATATTTCCTATGATGACTTGTCCTATATATTGGTGACAATCTACACATTGAATTTTAGGAACAAGAACCATATTTCACCAAAAAAGAGGGGTTTAACTGTTCATAAAGCTTTTGGGGACCGATGGGACACCCAACATGGGGACCGATGGGCCACTATTTCTTGAGATTTTCTACAGGTGGCGTATTGGCATGGGGCTGGATATTGAAGTCTTTCATGGGAAAAAGCAAAATAGAACTTCAGTTTGCATCTATAAATGTTAAGTTTAGACTTAAATGAATGCGCTCGGATTTGCAGTGATAGATTTGCCTTAGTAATGGCTTCAAACACAAAATGGTGGAAATTTAAAATATCCATAATCACTAATTTTCAATCTAGGTAGTATTTGGGATATAATAAACATAAGGACCCTGTTAGACATTGATGCAATTTTGAGTGTAAGTTAAATTTTCACCAAAATATAAGCTAATGGAGGGTTATTGATGAATTTTATTGTTTTGATTCAAGATTTCTCCTGCAGGTGGCATACTAGTACAGTATCATTGGAAAATTTCACTTTTCCCCTAAAAATCTAAATTATTGACAGAAATGATTCATTGATCGAGAAACAATAAAAATATTTTCATTTTTTAATATTCATCAACAAATTTGAGGTATTAGACAAGATTTTGATAATTAGGTGGTAGCCAAACTTCTGTATCGACCAAATATCAAATAATTTTTTTTCTTAGTGACCAATGAACCAATCGTTTTGGAATTCTCCAATATAATTTTTAATGCATCTGTTCATGCACTGCTAAAATATCATCTCAATAGATTGACTATAACTACAAAAAAGTAACTCATGACATTTGTGAAAATTAAGCTTTTTTTGAAAGTGTAAAATCTGGGCATATCTATATTCTTTCGATCTCTTATTGTCCTATACACTCAGATGGATCAACAAAAACATATTGGAAACAAATTTTGAATTCTTTATCCACCCTTTGGCAAGTTACTAACATGGTCCATCGGACCCCATGGGATGGCCCATCGGTCCCCATGGTTGGGGACCGATGGGCCACCATCTTTCTTGACAGAAAAAGTGTTTTCTCATCTTTCTTCCTAGGTTGATCTATGTGAATCTTATATCATTTTGAAGAGAATTACACCAGCTAATAGGGTGCACAGTATGAATCCTTTATCTGAAGCGGATTTGCCTCCATGGTCAATAATTTGTCAAGCGGCCCATCGGTCCCCACTCTCCCCTACGCGGGGCCCCGGCAACATTTTACACGTCAATTTTCCAAGATTTTTGATTTTCTACTCACTTTCTGGAAGGACTGCAACATCACACTACTATTTAGATATTAATCTCACTCAGCTCTGTCTGACAGGGGCATTTCTAGTATAGAGCCATATTATTGAACCAGCTCTTGAAGTCATTCCTCTGCATGTTGCAGAACAGGCTACGTGGGTGCAAGGGCACAATTAGTTCTGTTTCACATTTATGAACACTATATCACATGCTGGAAATAATAATTATTATGATGATGGCATTTATAGGGGGCAGGTGTTGCAGAAAATACAGGTGAATACAAGCGAATGTAAAAACGAAATATTCTCATTCCTTTTTCTTTGCGCCAAAAAAAAAGAATCACACCAACAAATCAAAAACAAATCAAATCAATATTTATTTTATCTCGGCGTTGAGTACAAATAACATTAGCTCAAAGCTATTATGACCGTGGTGTGGAATGTAACAAGTGTATAAGGAGGAATACATACATTCATAATAGAATAAAAATATAGGCAATTTATATAAATATATAAAATTGTAAAGTTTTCATTAAGTTAAAACGGACAATAAATACATTAAAATTTAGAGATTGACAAATTAAAACCATAAGTTAAAAACATTCTAAAAATAATTGCATTAAAATAATTAATTACTGCCTACAAATGTACATTCACACGAGGATTTACTTGTCCATGTACTGATAAGAATTTTAAAAGTTTTGAAATCGGCAGCATTTCTCATTGTTGTTGGCAGTGAATTCCAGATCTTTCCGCCGCTGTGGCGGAAAGAGTGGAGGCCATACCTAGAAGTTCGGTTTGGCATGGCCTGAATGTTTTCACGTCTTCTAAGGTTATATCGTGAATTCACTTGTGTAAAGATAGAGTTGATGTAGGACAGGCTTATTTTATTGTAAGCTTTGTATACTTCTAAAGCAATGGCTCTCTGTCTTCCAAGTTCAAGAGATGGTAACTTAGCCCTAGCCAACAGATCTTCATAGGTGGCTGAATAGTCGTCAAACACAAACTTTTTTAAGCCCAATATTGGACTTTCTCTAATTTCTTTGTATTAACAACACCACATGAATGCCACACCACAGGGCAATAACTAAAATTTGATAAAACAAAAGATTTGTATAAAAGCAATTTGACATTTTTGTTCACAATCCATGAGCAATTCGCTTCAGACAGTTTGATTGTTTAGAAGCTTTTCGAATTAAAGTATTTACATGCTCACTAAAATTCAAGTCATTGTATATGGTTATCCCCAGTAGCTTTCTGCTCCAAAAACAAAATCCAATTTCATTGCCCAATCACAAAGTTTGTGTTCAATATCTGGGTCAATCCAAATTCTGGTAACACAATCATGTTCTCTAATGGTAATTTCACACTATACGAAAAATTTTCTATGATTTTCAGCTTATGATTTATAGGAATCAACGGAATGTCAAGAACTTTAATAGATTGGGAATTTTTATGTGAAACATAAAACAGCTTGCCAGAAGTTTTCAGTTTGAAGTTCCATATTACCTTGATGTGTAAAGATAATGCAATTAATTCATTTCACATGCAACATTGGTTTTTATTGACAATGACCCTGAGTCCACAATAATGCTTTGAACTTCAAAGGAATAATGAGAAAGTATTCCATTGACAGAAAATAACCATTATTTCCTTAGAGACCTGTAGACTTGAAGACTTTAGCCTTTGTAGAGCATTACAAAAATAAAAGAACATCTAACCAAAAAGTTCATTATGACAGGTAGAATTCTACTCATAGCATATTAGAATCTAGATTCCTGGTGCAAAAACATTTTTTCCATTTTGATGTAAAATCAAGACGGCATAATTGTATTCAGCCTCCCATCACAAGGTCAGTTTGAACTCACCCTTTTTACAAACTCCACAAATACAAAAGAATCTACACGCATTATTACAGCTAAACACTTTGATATAGAATTAAAGTGGACTGTGGCACTGTGAAAATGGCACTCCGTGACTCATGATAGCCGATGAAATGTCATCTTCTCTACTTTCAACATGGGAAACAAAGAGGCTGTTTGATTAGTCATGATAAAGAGAAGGCCATTTGACTTGTCATAACTAATTTTAGAGTGAAAATCAGATGCATAATCCTTTCGTTTGGCTGTCACCAACAAGCGGAATTAGTCTCCTTCAATCAAATTAACATTGAAAGTATTGTGTTTGATCATGACAAATCATCAGCATGATGACACGCCAAGTGTCTTTTCACAGTGCCACAGTCCATTTTAATTCTATATCAAAGTGTTTCGCTGTAATCTTTCAGAATTTCAATATTTTGAAAATATGGTTTATCTCATCACCAAGGGTGCAAGAAAAAAATGTGGATGGTAGTAGGCCTACTGGATTGTATGAACACTTCAGGCTACAGTAGCCTGCTAAATCAGTGCAAGCATCAGCGAGCAGGCTACAACATTTCACTACTGGTGCTGCCAATCGGGTCCTCGCTCACATGCATTTTTGAAGCAGCCCAGCTCAGTCTTGCTGTGTTCTGCTGAGTGTGGACCTGACAGGCAGCAGCACGGACTTTAGGGGCAGCAGTTCCATTGACCTAGAAGCCAATTCGATACCCAATTCGACTTGAATTTCATCAATCTGCAGCCTCGCTCTCTCGCCTGCTTGTACAGCAGACTGACTTCTCAGTCAGTGAACACTTAACAAAGGTTATCCTAAAGTGGCTAACTCCTAAAACCTTACTCCTAACTGGGAAGTACATGACAGGGAGGTTTTGAAAGTAATCTTCAACTTTCTAGCTGGCAACACTGCCTGATAAGTAGCTTGCATGTCCGGAAAAATTAATAACGGATGAATATCCCTAAACTGGCTTTTTTTCTTTCAACCTTACTGTGATAAACACATGCATAGATCAAATGTGTCAAGCAGCTTGTCTGTTTTTTTTTCTGAAAAAATTGTCTGGTGCGGGTACTTCTGAGGTTAGACGAGTACTTGAAACGCCATAAGATGCCTACACAGCACTTGGTCATACCTGTAAAACTTAAATGAATAGTGTATTTGTCATTGGTGGACATTATCACAAAGGTGAATGATACACAATGTCATGGAAAGATGCAGTGGGAGTTTCAAGGCTATATCTGAGTTCCATTTGCTTGGTAATTTTGCAACATCATTCTCATTTATGTGAAGTGTTCCTCCTTTTTACAAATTTACGAAGCTCTGGATATAGAGGAGCTAGCCGTCCTGCGTCAAAAACCACTAAAACTTATACTTTTCCCTCAAAAATTACACAACAATGCCACTCTGGTGTTTTTTACACAATAATTGTGATACCTATCTTGAACATTATTCCATATATTGTCTATGATGAACAACATGATATTAACCTCTAATAATATCAACAATACACACAGCCTTGAAATACTGTCATCATTTCAGTATATATGTTCACATTGACATGTGTATGGTACACACATATCAAGAAAGCAAAAACAAACAAGATTCTCTTTTATCTAGAAGTAGAAGATCACATTTAATATATACCTGGGTGCATGGGCGGACTGGCCTATGTGGCAAAGTGGCAGCTGCCATGGGCCCATCCACTCAGGGGGCCCATGCAAGATGCCAAAAAATAAAAATAAAACAGCAAAATGTTTGATTGATTGATTGATTATTGATTTTATTTGCTCATTATAAAGGGAGGTGAATATTGTAGAAAGATAAACGAAAAAAATAATTAATAAATAAATGTAAAGTACATGAATGGAGCAAGGAGACCCCCTAAAGGCAAATTATTGCCGCTATAAGGGGGCCACCTTTGTCTTGAGAATGTGTTAAAAAATATACAATATAATTTTTATCAAAAAAGGTTAGTAAACATTGACTGGCATCAACGACTGTCTGGAGGAGACTGACGACCACACACATAACAATTTACAATTGAACAATTTGTTTCATAAGAGCTTATGAAGTTTTGCCTAACATAGAATTTTAAGCCATCAAAGCTGTGGGTGTGAATCTTATCCTTAAATATTGTGCACATGTTGTTGAAGATATTTGGATACCTATAACTCATGCCTTCTCTTGCAAACTCATGTCTCACAGCAGGAACTGGTAGGTGACTGCTGGTATGCCGAGTTGAATATAGTTGTGAGTATAGTGGGTTGAATGAAATTTATGAGAATGAAAATATTGTGGAGGCATATTATTTTGTATTTTATAGCAGAATTTTAGGTTCATGATTGTGTGTTGCAACCACACTTACTGTAAAGGATGCACCTTGTCATTTGGGGCCCACACCATAATATTAACAAATTTCCAAATTAGACTACTGGTTTTTTTCTTTTCTATTCTTAAATATGGACAATAATAGTGACGGAAGGGCCCATTGACTTATTTTTCCACGGGGCCAAAAATTCCGCCAGTCCGCCCCTGCCTGGGTGGCAGAGTGGTTGAAGTTTCCACCTGCTCCACGCTGAAGGTCTTATCCGGCATGGGTTGGAACCCCCGTTGGAGAACCAAACATTATCAGTAGATTTTCATGAAGCAATATTCCAGCTTGATGTGACGTCGTTTGGATGAGATGTTAACTGTTGACCCCCCTTGTGTCTGTTCTTGACAAGAGAAAGATCCCTCAAATTGGGTAAATGTGTAACATGTTGGGGACTCTCTTGTCTCAGCAATCAAACCTCATGACTACGCGGAACTTGGCTTAGAGGGCTGCACTTACCATATCCATCTATAAACATGATTCTCTCAAGAGCTGCTTGTTCGTGCAAGCAGTGGTATAAGGCTATTCATACTGAAAGACAAAAGTTACGCATATTATGTTCAGTCAAGAACTTCATCGCTGTGCTCAAGTAAGGTTCTGCCCAACACAAACTTCGCATAAAATGAAATGTTAAGTCTCTGGATAATGGTCTTTGGTTCATTTAAAGGTTGCGATGTCCTGTCATCAGGAGCATCCCTTATTACAACATCAAGAAACATGCTTTCATTACAGTACACTGAAAAAAAAGTTTGTGTGAAACAGACAAAATGAACGTAAGCTGGTGTCCGTCCAAAATTTTGTGTAAATTCACACAAAATGTAAGTGTATTTTTGACATTTCATTGTCAATCTTGATCAAATTTTTGTGTGATTTGATCAATGAAATGTCAAAAATACACATACCTTTTGTCTGAATTTACACAAAATTTTGGACGGACACCAGCTAACGTTCGTTTTGTCTGTTTCACACAAACTTTTTTTTCAGTGTAGAGGGTATCTTGAGCCCTGGCTGTTTTTCTGGGTCTAACGCCACTTTACTTATTCCTGCTCAACTCTGCCTCTCTGTAGGGGAGACCGGGGTAAGTTGTGCCTCCCACTGTTGGGGTTAAATGAAGAACTGGGCAAAGAAGGCAATGCCAACCATATATACCCACTTGTCAACATCATCAGGCACCAAGAAAAACTACCAAATATAATGGTATGAAAAGCTACACTAAGAAATTCAATTTTGTTGCTGAAAACTTGAAGTGCCGAGGACTGACATTCTGGTTTCTCAGTCATTTAGTATTTGTAATAAGATGATGTCCCTCTGGTAGGATGGAATTAAGAGGTATATCTAGACATTTCTGTTGTTAGATTTCATTTTGCATTGTTTGTCTATTTTTGACAACCAGTTTCATCCAGTAAATCAATTTGGGGTAAGTTGTGCCGTTTTGATTGGGGTGAGTTGTGCCAATGGTATGACATAGGATTAATATTTTATTCATCTTTTTTCTCTAAATTTTACGCAAGGCCTAAAAATGTTGTGAAATAACTTACACTGAAGGATCACATGTTAAAAGAGTTATAACACCCTCTAAACAATAAATAATTCTGTTGTTTTTTTCTGCATTTTAATTGCTGTATAAAATGGCATTTTAATTTGTGTATAAAATGGCACATAAATGTCTGATTAGTTTCATGTAACATGTCAGTCATACGTTAAAAACATGATACAAATGATCTATCTGAAGAAACAGGTGAAATACAAGATTTTTTTGGAATAAATTAGGCGGCACAACTTACCCCGTCATGCGGCACAACTTACCCCGGCACCAGGGCAAGTTGTGCCACTTGACCTACTTTTTTCAAATGCCTATCATGATCTTCCCAATGGTCGCACCATGCCAATATCTTTATCTCGTTCCTATTGTGGAATTGGGGACACATTGAATTATATATTGAAAAGTATTGTGTGCTTGATTGTTTCAGGATTCGTTTAAACTCCCCTCCCGAGCAGCAACGTAAATCAAACCTTTCACTACGTAATTATTTTGGTTGGAATCAAACGTTGGGCCAAACAACGTATTACAAAGGTAGGCCAAAGGTAATTTCCAAACGTTGCACTCAGATGGAAAACCAAACGTAAGTCGCAACCTTAGTATGAGGTTGGCAGATAGTTTGCTTTATAGTTTGGTCAAACGTTCGAGTCACAGGTAAGTCATACCTTTGGTTGAGAGGTTGGAAGAACGTTTGGTTGTAACGTTTGGCTAAACGTGTCAGTCATACGTTAGTCTACCTTTGGTTAAGAGGTTTGAAGAACGTTTGACTTTTACGTATGACCGTACCTTTGATTCATAGGTTTGTCTAACATTCATTTGAGAGGTTTTTGAAACCTTAGACTATTACGTAAGTCATTCCTTTGGTTGAGAGGTTTGAAGAACGTTTGACTATTACGTTTGACCATACCTTTGATTCATAGGTTTGTCGAACATTCATTTCAGAGGTTTTTACAACCTAAGACTATTACGTATGACCATACCTTTGATTCATAGGTTGATCAAAGGTATGGTCGCACATTTAGAAATACGTAAGTTCCAAGGTTTCTCCAACGTGTTTTTGATATGTATGGACAACGTTTGAAAGTAATGTTCAAGGCAAACGTCTGATCATACGTATCTGCCAAAGGTTTGTTGAAGGTTTGCACGAAGTTGCGGAACCTGGGATCTTGAGTCTCAGAGAGCCTTGTAGCGCCATCTATTCCATACCTATTCCAAGCTATCTGGTAACTTTGAGTGTATAAAACCTCCAACAGGATGCTTGCTGGTGATAATTGGATGAAGCCATAAAGAAATAGTAGCTGCAACAGTCACAAAAATTACCAAATAAATATCTCATAAAATATGAAAGATTAGATAGGCCAAAATAAAAATCTGAAGTACTGCTCAATCACAAACGAGCAAGAGAGAATCAGTTAAGACCGGAGTTGAACTGAGTCTACTTGCATCGGAATGCCACCTATCCAGCAGGCTAATTTGGATTGGGATTTTTCCAACTCTTCAGAGTTGCAGTATTAATCCCTTACAAGGTAAGTGAATTTTGATTTTTTATTTATTTATTGTAGTCCTTAAATGGACTGTAGACTGCTTGGTAAAACAAGGAAGAAAAGTCTGCTAATTTTGGAGCCACCTTCAGTGCTTGCTGCCTGGCTCTGCTCTCTCTATCTCTCTCTGTTTTTCTCTTCTGTCTTCACTGCTTTAATTCATTTTTTCTCTTTGCAGATCTCCGACAAAAAATTCACCAACCACCCACCCCCTCAAGACCTCCAAAAAAGAATAAAAAAATTCTTGAAATCTCCCCCCCCCCCCTAAAAAAAATTCCTGTAGTAAAATCTTATGAGAGCATTCTTTATTCAACCATAATGAGGGCCAATATTCAAGGGCTTTATTTAATTCAATTTAATTTATTTTTTCTGAAGGGGCAGGGCAGGCCGGGTGCCGGGGTCCGCCTGAAGCAATGCGGCAGTCCCCCGGGCCATCCGAGCGCTCCGCCCCTGGCCGGCACCTCCCTGCTTCTCGCTGGTTGTCGTTCCAAATTCATGATTCGTACATGCAAGCAATCAGTCTAGAACACCATTATACCTCCGTCAAACTCGTGTACAGGTCTCTCCTCGGTGTATGCATGGAATCCACACTCAAACAAGTCATATTTGACAAGATATAGTCCATTTAATTCCGAAATATAAGCGCTGTCAAGAAAATCCACATGTTTCATATCGCCGATTGACAGCGTGATTGTGAAGCATACACAGCAGCTAGAGTCCATGCGAAGGAGTCATTTAACCAATACACATCCTAAAATCAATCGGCCATGGTTAAATACATCGTTACGGTGGTATAAATGGTGTTCTAGACCGATATAAATCGAATCAACACAGAGCGGCGGCCATGGCTGGCTTCTTGTCGGATGTTTGCGCATGCGCAAGACACAGCGCGCTGTGCTGGCGTGCCACGCCTGACGCCCCAGAGGCGTATAACGACCGTTCCTTCAACGTGGGGGGTACGTTAACATCAGAGGTTGGAGAAATACGCATTATTTTCGATAGATACGTACGTAGTAATCTCGTAACCAATTGTCGACAAAATACGTAGTTTCAGAACGTTGGGTCCAATGTGAATGGGAGGTTTAATGCTTCCTTAGACAAACGTTCCTCAAAGGAAATTGTCCAGAAGGGTCATATTGAACAGCATATCTGCAATTGGCATTGGTCTGAGGCAAAGAATGTGTTTTCTGAAAACAGCCCTTTTGTCAGCCATTTTTTAAAACAAAATTTTTTCTCAGTTCAGTGATTTATTTTTGTGACACTGTTTTCGGGTGCCTTGCACCTTGGAACCATCATATTTACCAAACCCTTTAGGCCACACATAATTGATCTTTAGCTTCTCGGATCCTCTCAAGGCACTTTTTCTAGGGTCGGTCGGTAGGACAAAAAAAAGGTGAAAAATGTTTTTTTATAATGTCAAAAAAGAAAAAAAAATTTTTTTTCAATTTTTTTTTTCCATCGGCAGGAAATCTATTGTGTCGGCGGGTCCGCAAAGCTAAGAATCAATTATGTGTGGCCTTAAGCATCTTGGCAGCACAACATATGCATGACTTTTGTCTTTCAGTTTATGTAGAAATAGAATATGGCCCCATTGAAGCTTCACAAGAAAGCCATTTCAATGATTTCCTTTGTACATACATTTTCATACTGGAAATAATTGTATCATTCTTCCCCTCATTATGTTAGAAAGTTCACAGCAAAATGCAGCATAAGTAGAAGTAATGATATTTCATAAGGACGAAATGTCTTTGAAATTTTGCATATTCAAGGAATTTTTGCAGATGATGTGAAGGCATGCGAGAGCAACATAATGCTACACAGTTTTGAAACCTTCAGATATATTTGAGAGACGGGGCATCATTAAATCGTTTAGAAAATTATTTCAATTTTATATAATATATAATAATAATAACCTCTCCGTACTAATCACAGAATCTCCATTACCAAAATTTCATGAAATATTTTTTTAAGCCACTCCTGCTGCAACAACAACTGTACACGTGTATGCATTTCAGAGTCTCTTGTTTACCATGACAAGGGTTTTTTCCACATAATTAGTTTCTAAGAATTCATTTCCTGTAAGATTAACAAGATTCAGACTACAGGCATTGTCTTCAAATTAGTTTCAGAATTAACATGACACTAGACACTTTAATATAATACGAGCTGAGATTTGTAACTTCGTATCTCAGAATGTACAGTTATACTGAATTTTCAGACTTTTCATGATTCCCGTTTCTGTTACATTTAGCGGGGCAAGTATGTAAAAAAAAGTGCATTTATACATAGAAGCATGAAACTTGGCGCACACTTAAAAATCATCTATACAAACATATTTGGATAGGGAGCCATTTCAGATTTAGCTTAGGTGGCTACTGGCAGCCATTTTTCAAAATGGCGGTCAATTCTTCCATTTTGCTGCTTTCTGTGTCGTTCCTACAAATAGAATACACGTAAATATTGTTTTTTATTGCCTCTCTAAGTATTCAGTACATTACTATAACATTTTTGGTAGCCTTGGTCTATTTTCAGGCTTGTTGGAATCCTTTTTGTTAGAAATATTGATTCAAACACTGGATTTCGCGGTTACGGATGGTTTCACCAATTCTCTATAAATCTCAAAATAAGCTACATATTTGAATTCCTTGTAAGAAGAGCTTTCAAATGAGTACCCGCATTAATGGGTTTCGTAAACTTGGTGCGAAAATGGAAAAAATTAAAATAAAATGATTTTTGAAGATTTTGTTTTTTCTGTAATTTTGACAAAGATTTCACGGAAACTATTGATGCGACCATTCATTTGAAAGCTCTTTTTACAAGGAATTCAAATATGTAGTCAGTTTTAAAATCGAGATTCCATGAAACTATGGGAAACTGCGAAAATGATACATTTTCTTCAACAGTTCTAACAAAAAGGACCCTGACTACCCTAAAATTCCTCAGTTCAATCCAGAAATCAATTGATAATGTTTTTTAGATCTGTAGAAGGAATAATAAGCACTGTTTTCATACTTCCAAACTATAGGCACTTCACAGAAAGCAGGAAAATGAGATAATTAGCCACCATTTTGGAAAATGGCTGCCATGGGTGAACCAAGTCAAATCTGAAGTGGCTCCCTATCTAAATGTTTTTTTTAAAGACGTTTTTGAAATGTGTGCCAAGTTTCACGCCTCTATGTATAAATGCACTATTTCTTGCCTGTTCATGACAAATCTGCCCTGCTACATTATATAATTATGTGAAAATTATTTATATGACGCCAGTCTCCATTGTCATTGGTAGATTATTGTGCCACAAAATGAAAATTTATGCCTGCAACATGAAAATCTTTGTAATTTCGACTGTTGTGTAATTTCAACAATTGCAACTAATTTTATTTCACTTATTGAGTATTCAGTATTGAGTCTAAAAATTCAGTATAAACTGTACTTGGTGAGATACGAAGTTGGAAATCTCAACTCCTGTTATATTAAAGGTCCTGTGTCATGTTCTGCATGAAACTAATTTGAAATCAACACCTGCAGTCTGAATCTTGTTAATCTTACAGGAAATTAATTCTTAGAAACTAATTATGTGGAAAGACCCTGTTCATGGACAACAAGAGACTGAAATGCAATTAGTAATTCAACAATTGCAACCATTCTCACTTATTGGGTATCAATATCAGTTTCAGAGGATGCAGTTATGTATACCTATTGAATTCTTGATGGGCATGATAGCCCTGCACTAGCCTGATGTTAGCCTGACATTAGCCTGATGGTTTAAAAGTTTTGTTAAGGCTACAGTATTCTGAAACACAATATGTTTTTTGGTTGTTGTTTTCTTTTTTCAGCTATTTTTTCAGCTTTGACAATAACAAGGAAAATATGGTAAATGGTAACAATTAAAATAGCAACAAATGGTAGCCTGGTATTAGGCTGATGTCACCGAGACATGAGCCTAGTTTCAGCTTGACATTAACCTGGTGCTAGCCAGACGTTAACTAATGGTAATAGGTGATGTTACCCTGGCATAAGAATAATGATAACCTCATGTAAACTTGGAATTTGCCAAATGATACCAGACATTTGCCTGATGTTAGCCGGAAAATACCCTGATGCAAGACATAACCCTGATGTCAGCCTGATTTCAGCCTGTCGTTAGCCTGATGTTAGCCTTTCATTAGGCTGAGTTTAGTTAGCGTTAGCCCATAATTTTCAGAGACTGACCAGTGTTAGGTCAATATTGGATCAGACCGCCAGACAAAGTTGACAGAGTACAAAGCCTGAGAATGTATGAATAGAAAGAAAGTGTCAGATAGGGGAACATGGGGACCGACGGGCCATGGGGACCGATGGGCCATCCTCTTAACTCCACATCAAAAACGTTTCATAACATCTAATTTGCATTTTTAGTATTGCTTATCACATCTATGAATACCATATCGACCACTGATCAATAAGTGATAGCATAAGCGTGTAGGAGGCAAAATGAAATTTTCAACATCTAAACTTTTTTTTTCTGATTCAGAAAAAGTTTAATAAAAAAAGTGTGTAGACTCGACGCAGTATATTTCCTATGATGACTTGTCCTATATATTGGTGACAATCTACACATTGAATTTTAGGAACAAGAACCATATTTCACCAAAAAAGAGGGGTTTAACTGTTCATAAAGCTTTTGGGGACCGATGGGACACCCAACATGGGGACCGATGGGCCACTATTTCTTGAGATTTTCTACAGGTGGCGTATTGGCATGGGGCTGGATATTAAAGTCTTTCATGGGAAAAAGCACAATAGAACTTCAGCTTGCATCTTTAAATGATAAGTTTAGACTTAAATGAATGCGCTCGGATTTGCAGTGATAGATTTGCCTTAGTAATGGCTTCAAACACAAAATGGTGGAAATTTAAAATATCCATAATCACTAATTTTAAATCTAGGTAGTATTTGGGATATAATAAACATAAGGACCCTGTTAGACATTGATGCAATATTGAGTGTAAGTTAAATTTTCACCAAAATATAGCTAATGGAAGGTTACTGATGAATTTTATTGTTTTGATTCAAGATTTCTCCTGCAGGTGGCATACTAGTACAGTATCATTGGAAAATTTCATTTTTCCCCTAAAAATCTAAATTATTGACAGAAATGATTCATTGATGGAGAAACAATAAAAATATTCTTATTTTTTAATATTCATCAACAAATTTGAGGTATAAGACAAGGTGGTAGCCAAACTTCTGTATCGACCAAATATCAAATAATTTTTTTTTCTTAGTGACCAATGAACCAATCGTTTTGGAATTCTCCAATATAATTTTTAATGCATCTGTTCATGCACTGCTAAAATATCATCTCAATAGATTGACTATAACTACAAAAAAGTAACTCATGACATTTGTGAAAATTACGCTTTTTTTGAAAGTGTAAAATCTGGGCATATCTATATTCTTTCGATCTCTTATTGTCCTATACACTCAGATGGATCAACAAAAACATATTGAAAACAAATTTTGAATTCTTTATCCACCCTTTGGCAAGTTATTAACATGGTCCATCGGACCCCATGGGATGGCCCATCGGTCCCCATGGTTGGGGACCGATGGGCCACCATCTTTCTTGACAGAAAAAGTGTTTTCTCATCTTTCTTCCTAGGTTGATCTATGTGAATCTTATATCATTTTAAAGAGAATTACACCAGCTAATAGGGTGCACAGTATGAATCCTTTATCTGAAGCAGATTTGCGTCCATGGTAAATAATTTGTCAAGCGGCCCATTGGTCCCCACTCTCCCCTACTCTGATTTGGAGCCTGCAAAGCATAGTTTTCTTGATATATGGACTATATTATGAGCGAAGGCCCTTTCTCTGGCCTTTGCCTTTTCAAGTTTTGTTGTAAATGTCATTCAAAGTCTTCTTGATGTTATCTCTGTGATTGATGCCAGGTGGGGCTAAAATGACTTAGCCTAGTGGTGCCACCTTGTGTTCTTATGAATGGACTGAGAATTGTGGGGGACTTGAACCTCCATTTTCATTTGTAATCTTCACCAGCACAGCACCATGTACTTCACCTGTAAATAGTTCTTTCCACAGCCCTAATAAGGAGTAAGTGTACCTTTATTTGTATTAATTAATGTCCATATTTACTATCAAGCTACTTTATTTACTGTTATTCCATACTGTGAAACTTATTTTGAGGTATTAGTATTGAAGTCAGATAATGTGAGATATATTGTTTACAAATGTCAGATATATAAATTGAGGTAATATGAATATTATCATAGTCTTTCTTTGATATATGGACTATATTTATCAATGACAAAGGCTATCCTGTAGGTTGCTTGTTAACACAAATACTTAATTATTGTAGTAATTTCTGACCAGTTGTTGTTTCATTTAATTTCTGTTTGAAACCTAATTCTGCTAATGTCGTGATTATGTACTGCTACCACGGTTCTAATGGGAGTAATAAAGGAGCAGCATACAATTTGATAGCGGAATTTGAGTTTCCTTCCTTCACTTCACGGTTGCCGCTAACAGTTTCAAATCCTTATTAGGGCTTCAACATAACCTTCTTCAGCGGGCATATGGAGACACCCACTGATGAGTTCATGAGCCTCCCCAGTCAAGTGTTGCAGGAGGTAGTCAAGTCTATCTGAATCACATGTGACCTTAGATGAAACACGAGAGTCAAATGAAGTAATAAACATCCTATACTCTGTAATGGTACCATCGAACTTGGGTATTTCTCGAGCGGGCAACGTGAGGGCTGCAAGGAGGCCATCTTGGTCCACATATCCAGAGCGATTCGAATTCTGTTGTGTTGCTGCGGGAATTTCGGAAACTTGGACAGAGTCTACAGCTGCTGGAGTGGTAGAGCGTACAGCAGGGTCTGGGTAGGGCGTAAAAGTTCTTGGAGCTTCTGAGTAGACATGGGCAGGGTCGAATTCTGGGGCATTTGCATTGAGTGTCGATTGAGCGAAGGCCCTTTCTCTGGCCTTTGCCTTTTCAAGTTTTATGTCTAGTTCCAGAGATTGTTGTTGGGCCTGTATAATTTGTCTCTTACTCAGCATCGCTTTCTCTACCATGAGCTCAGCGACCTTGGCCTTCTCCCTCGCTTGTGATAAGGCGGAGTTATTTGAACCTTGAGAACGTCTCGAACCCTTTGACTGCCCAGACTTTCGGCTTAGACGAGATAATTTTCCGGCTGACCCAAGTTCATCTGCTATTTCATCTTCAGCCCGCCGCACCCACACGTTCACAGTGCGAATGAAGTTGGAAATGGATAAATGCCCTTGATTATACTTCTCTTCCTCGTCTTCACGGAGGTCTTCATCTTCAAGAGAACTACAATACGCATTGTGGGCCCTTTTATATCTTTCATAGCGTCCTTCCAATTCAAGCATAGCAGTTTTCACGCGGCCCAAATTGTCATCACACACCATTAAGTCTGAAATTTCATTGCGCTTCTTTGTTATTGAACCGAGTAGGGAGGTACGGCTTCTCTTAATCTCTTCAGAGCCCTTGCCTTCAAAGCTTTCTTCATGGTCCTGGGGTTGTGATGCAGTGGCGCCAACTTCTTTACGTTCAACTTCTGTGACTGCATCCTCTCCGTGTGCTTTGGCTCCGTTGGTCTCGGCTTCTT
>JAPTHN010000007.1:57357368-57373444 GCA_026936325.1 Platynereis dumerilii
TCAACAGGTGCTGACCTGTCACAGCCTTCAACAGTAATTTATTTTCTTCGATCACTTAAATTTGGGGCATCTGCCATCAGTATGAACTTGATTAGGACATACTTTTCTAGAACCCTTCTTCCCATTTTTCTTCCTTGTTTTAACAAATAGATTTTTCAAATACAGGTTTTGTATGCTCAAATATGGTGTCCCTTAAATAAGTTGTCATGATACTAGAAATAATTCTCGTTAAAATTGTTATTATCATTACTCAATTTGTGGGCTCAGACGGGCATTGTTTCAGCCTGTATCCGCCACTGTTACCCAGGATGTTTTCTAAATGATAACTTGGAAAGTAGGGTAAATTAAAACTGCCCAGTAAGTTCATTTTTGCAAGATAATATAGTGAAGATGATTGAAATGAAAGCTTGTATAAATTTAAAATATACAAATAAAAACTTCATATTGGTTTCATATAATATTTTTATTAAGTTTAATCTCTTTGGTTTTCTCTGACATTGCCCAAGGGCTAGACAAATCACAAACATACAATTCCATGTGTATCACACACCACATAATACAGAAGTAATACAAATGTCATATCAAATATTGAGTAATTATTATCATTATTATTATGTTTATTCGTACAAAAAAGTACAAGCAAAACAATCAGTTAGATATTATGAGAAAGGCAATTTAACGAAAGGTATACAAATTGTCACAACATACATAGCATGTTCATAAGTTCATATGCTTCCATTTCTGATAGTCCACATGTCATGATGCCTTCTAGGCAATCCAACAGTTCCCTGACAGCCTGTGCTGTTGCTCGAGCTTTCAATGGCTTGCATTTATGATTGCAGTCCAAATTTACATGTCTGCTAATCTGAGTCAATGATTCTTGCTTGAAATGTTTTGATACATAATCCATCTTTGATTGTAATGATTCCGATACAGTTATAATCAATATTTTTTTAAACAACTGAAAAAATGAAGCAACTACTAAATTAAAAATTATAATAGTAGCTCCCTCTACATTGTAAATTACATATATTTATTGATCTTAGAATAAAATTGCCATTGTTATGCCTTCAACGTCCATGATCAAATTTACATCTATTCAGGTGGCATCACATACCATTTTACAAGAGAAACAAAGTCAGCTATGATCCACCACATTTTGTGACACAAACGGTCCACAGGGGACTCTAAGGCCCCCCCTCTAGAATTCTCTCTATTTATGCCAAGCACTATACATTTATATTCCAGAAGGTGAAATACTAATCGTTTGATTCATGACAACTCAGCCTCCTTATTTAAGATCATTGTGGAACTGTAGTATGGAGATTTTGTGTGCTGTAACATTATTGTAAAATGACCTGTTTTAGCTTCTTATTTTGCATGGTATCAGCTAAACAGATATTTCTAGATTGATACTAATTATCTTCCATGCCTTTTTATACTGAATATGTGCTCAAATCTATTATGAATCTTTGTCTTATAAGTCCTAAGGAATATTTTGAGCCATTATCATTAATTATAAATGGTAAAACGTTGACATGGAAGATATGGGCAGGGGAAGGGGCCTCTGAGGCCCTTAGGAACCATTAAATTAAAACTGCATCTGATTCCTTTCCAACTAAGGAAAGGTTACATGTGCCGGTAAAACTTGTAAGTCAATTTTTGTTTCAAAGACGAAGCATCAAAGTTAGAGGGGGGCCTCCGAGACCCCTGTGGACCGTAGGAGAGCAAAATCTTCCATTGTGTCCATTTGAGAAATTTTCAAACCATTCTGAATATGACAAATTTTAGGTGTAAAATACCCTTCTTTTAGATGCATGCACATTTTGACAATTTGAACTTAGTCAATGTTATGTGTAGAATAGGGAAACGAATCTGACTTTTCTTCTCAAAAAGAGGACAACCATATAGTTCTGATACATAGAATCATAGACAAAAATATCTACTGAACTGTACCAATGAGTGTACCATGACCCCAACATCCTTTAACGAATCTACTTTTTCAATTTCATTTCAGTGTTGCACAACTGGCCAAAACACAGCGGGTCACCATCGGGGCTAGGGGGGGGGGGGGGGGTCACCCAAAAATATAACCAATATTTTTTGGTGCCCCCCCCCAAATTTTGAACTGTGTTTCCAAAATTGTTGGGGTACTGCAGCCTCCCGACCCCTGCCTCCTACGCCCATGGTTCTCATTGAGCCAACCAAGCAGAAAAAAATTTGAAAAGATGATAACCTCTCTCTATATAAATATAGATAGATACAGATGGATAGATTGACACATAGACCTAGTTTATTTATAGATGGATTATGCACATCCAATTTTCTTTACATAACCACAAAATAATAATAGAAAAATCATTTAGCATCAACAATCAAAGGTAAACAGCTGAGTTACAATGTTTCACCGTTTCATAATTTCTGAAGGGTCCCAGGACCCTAACAATTCCTTTCAGTTAGTGATCGTTCAGAATTTATGACTCGGGGGGGGGGGGGGGGGGGGAGTTTTGCTTGAACTTCCCGTCAAAAATTGATACCCCCCATAAGTTTCTTGCGTATTTTTAGAACTGCACCCTTACGTTTCATGCGTATTCTTAGTACCCCCTCCCCTCGACATACAAAGCAATAAGCACATTTACACTGTTATACAAGGTCACACGTACAGATTCGCGTCATTTCGCGGACTTTTGCGCATAAAAAAGTCTAGATAAAGTGAGTTTATGCATGTTTTTAAACATTTTTTCTTGTTATAAATGTTTTCCCCCTTGGAAGTGCTGTCAAAAATTATTACCCCCTCCTTGAAACACTTGTGAAAAGTAAGTACTCCTCGGGCAAAACTCCCATCCTCCCCCCCCCAGTCATAAATTCTGAAAGGTCCCTTATGCCAACCTCAAGACAAATATACAACTGGTTTATTGGTTGACAAGGTTAAACAGGCCGGAAAATATTTGTATATTTTTGTCATATCATTTCAGTTTGTAATTATAAAATATTATGTCACTTGATGATAACTAGTTCTCTTGAAGATTTCAATTTCGCAATATGGTGCTATAGCATGTATAGATGCTATGTCTCCAATTCACAGCGATTGCCATTGTTGACCAATCAATCAAAATGTCAATTGGGCCAAAGGCCAAAGGCTAATTTGGGCATGAAGCCCCTGTAGCCTTGATAGAGTCATTAATAAGGAACCCGGGTGGCCTTGTTCTCTTCTCTTAGGATTACATTTATGGGCCACCTGGGTGAGTTCATTGTTCTTTAGGGGGGGGGGCACTTGGGAAGGGGTCCATCGGGTCACCAGCTTGGGTCTTGGCTCTTCGTCTTGAGTCTTGGTCCTTGGGTCGATGTCCGGAGGGAGGCTGTGTCCTTTTCGTTTCTTATGTGTCTTGTTTTTTCTGAAAAGAGAATTGAAAGACAGAGCAGTATCTGGGCTTTTAAGTGATATGGCAGATGTGATGATACATTGGTTTGTTTGATTTGAGCAGAGTTCGAGAGTGAGAGTCTGGTACACACCCTATTAATTCAGGGATGTCCAGGGTCTTTCAGTTGCCCCAGCATAGAATACTGGATACAACCCGTCTCCATTTTTAAAAAGTCCCATGGGCTTGGACTGGATGAGTTGTTCACTGAGGCTGCGGTTGCGCAGTTTCAGCTGTGTATATGAAAGCAAAGGAGTGGGTCTGCGCGGGTTGGCAACAGGGTTCCAAACTATATCCTGAAACTACACACTAAAGGCAAAGGCCTCAATCATATGAAAACTCGTGGCTGATAAATTATTGGATCACACCAAACACCATACAATGGACCTGAAAAAAGTTCTTCATCTAAAGGCAAAAGGTGGATCAGGTAGCAAGAAATGCGACACATTCGGATCAATATTCAATAATCACAATGAATATATTTTATTTTATTATTAACATACGTCAATAGAGGTGATCACAAACTATTATACATTGTTTATTACCACAAGTGATTTCAGAAGTTAAACATTTGATGAAAATTGAAATGGCTCTTCATCTATTAGAACAGAGAACACCCAACAATGATTGTGAATTTGAAGAATGATATAATGTGTGAAAATTATATTAATGCACACATTAGGACATTTTGGCCAATATTCCTTTGTGTTGTGCTATATGCTAGCATACAGATGCACTGTATTAATTTGCATGCCTTTCAATGATCATGTCTGTCATGAATTTAGTGTTTACTTCTACCCATGCCTCTGCTGCTTGTTTAATCAACCACCTAATAGTAATAGGCAACAATTGGTAAAAAAGAACTACACATTATTGGCCTGTTCATCAGCAGCATAGTTAGTCTAAAGGTCTGAGCTGTGTCATATTTTGTATCAATATCAAGATTAGTTAACTTCTAAATGATGTACATTACAACCATCAAATAACTTGAGGTTTTTAGAAAATTACATAAAGCTGGCCTATTAATTCGCAGCACAGTCGGCCAATATGACAGGGCAATGCGACTGCTGGATTAACAACCACAAGGAAAGACCGTACGACAGTACCTTGATTGTATCAAAGAAGAAATGCATTGCAGATTGAAAATTCATAGCTTCGTAAACTTTAAATGATAAATACCACCTTATCAAAGAATGGTGGTTGGCTGTACCGGATCAAATCTTTATTGACATCAGATACGTTTGTTTGTGCAGACAGTGATTCATCAAATTTTAAAGTAGCACATTTTCCCTTTTATTACAAGAAGCGGCCAGAGGTGTTTCACACTTTCGAAACAGCACATACAATGGTTTCAGCTGAAATGCCACATAGGGGGGTTCTAACGTTTTCAAAAAGTTTTCATATTTAGGTGCATAGGTATCAGACTTAACAAGAGAAGCCAATAAAGATAACCTACACCACTGTCATAATGAATGGTACTCGACTTGCCTAATCAAATTAATTTTACATCTGATACGTTTGTTGATGCACACAGAGAGTCATCACTTTTGAAAGCAGTACATTTCCTCCGTTTCCACAAGAAGTGGCCAGAGGCGTTTCACACTTTCAAGAATGGCTAGTCCCTGTAATATATTGCACTAAGTATGACTTGACACTTTCGAAACAGCACATTCCCCCGTTTTTAACTGTGGCGTCCACAGGGGTGTATCACATTTTCAAAAGGTATAGTCATATTTAGGTGCATAGGTATCAGATTTAACAAAACCCGCAAATGAAGGCATTGCTTTGTGAACATTTAACAACCTACACCACTGTCATAATGAATGGTACTCGGCTTGCCTAATCAAATTAATTTTACACCTGATACGTTTGTTGATGCACACAGAGAGTCATCACTTTTGAAAGTAGTAAATTTCCTCCATTTCCACAAGAAGTGGCCAGAGGCGTTTCACACTTTCAAGAATGGCTAGTCCCTGTAATATATTGCACTAAGTATGACTTGACACTTTCGAAACAGCACATTCCCCCGTTTTTAAACTGTGGCGTCCACAGGGGTGTATCACATTTTCAAAAGGTAGTCATATTTAGGTGCATAGGTATTAGATTTAACAAAACCCGCAAATGAAGGCATTGCTTTGTGAACATTTAACAACCTACACCACTGTCATAATGAATGGTACTCGGCTTGCCTAATCAAATTAATTTTACACCTGATACGTTTGTTGATGCACACAGAGAGTCATCACTTTTGAAAGTAGTACATTTCCTCCATTTCCACAAGAAGTGGCCAGAGGCGTTTCACACTTTCAAGAATGGCTAGTCCCTGTAATATATTGCACTAAGTATGACTTGACACTTTCGAAACAGCACATTCCCCCGTTTTTAACTGTGGCGTCCACAGGGGTGTATCACATTTTCAAAAGGTATAGTCATATTTAGGTGCATAGGTATCAGATTTAACAAAACCCGCAAATGAAGGCATTGCTTTGTGAACATTTAACAACCTACACCACTGTCATAATGAATGGTACTCGGCTTGCCTAATCAAATTAATTTTACATCTGATACGTTTGTTGATGCACACAGAGAGTCATCACTTTTGAAAGTAGTACATTTCCTCCATTTCCACACGAAGTGGCCAGAGGCGTTTCACACTTTCAAGAATGGCTAGTCCCTGTAATATATTGCACTAAGTATGACTTGACACTTTCGAAACAGCACATTCCCCCGTTTTTAACTGTGGCGTCCACAGGGGTGTATCACATTTTCAAAAGGTAGTCATATTTAGGTGCATAGGTATCAGATTTAACAAAACCCGCAAATGAAGGCATTGCTTTGTGAACATTTAACAACCTACACCACTGTCATAATGAATGGTACTCGGCTTGCCTAATCAAATTAATATTACACCTGATACGTTTGTTGATGCACACAGAGAGTCATCACTTTTGAAAGTAGTACATTTCCTCCATTTCCACAAGAAGTGGCCAGAGGCGTTTCACACTTTCAAGAATGGCTAGTCCCTGTAATATATTGCACTAAGTATGACTTGACACTTTCGAAACAGCACATTCCCCCGTTTTTAACTGTGGCGTCCACAGGGGTGTATCACATTTTCAAAAGGTATAGTCATATTTAGGTGCATAGGTATCAGATTTAACAAAACCCGCAAATGAAGGCATTGCTTTGTGAACATTTAACAACCTACACCACTGTCATAATGAATGGTACTCGGCTTGCCTAATCAAATTAATTTTACACCTGATACGTTTGTTGATGCACACAGAGAGTCATCACTTTTGAAAGTAGTACATTTCCTCCATTTCCACAAGAAGTGGCCAGAGGCGTTTCACACTTTCAAGAATGGCTAGTCCCTGTAATATATTGCACTAAGTATGACTTGACACTTTCGAAACAGCACATTCCCCCGTTTTTAACTGTGGCGTCCACAGGGGTGTATCACAT
This sequence comes from Platynereis dumerilii, assembly GCA_026936325.1. NCBI lineage: Eukaryota > Metazoa > Annelida > Polychaeta > Phyllodocida > Nereididae > Platynereis > Platynereis dumerilii. Next base: position 57,364,253 of record JAPTHN010000007.1, read on the forward strand.
TTTCAAAAGGTATAGTCATATTTAGGTGCATAGGTATCAGATTTAACAAAACCCGCAAATGAAGGCATTGCTTTGTGAACATTTAACAACCTACACCACTGTCATAATGAATGGTACTCGGCTTGCCTAATCAAATTAATTTTACACCTGATACGTTTGTTGATGCACACAGAGAGTCATCACTTTTGAAAGTAGTACATTTCCTCCATTTCCACAAGAAGTGGCCAGAGGCGTTTCACACTTTCAAGAATGGCTAGTCCCTGTAATATATTGCACTAAGTATGACTTGACACTTTCGAAACAGCACATTCCCCGTTTTTAACTGTGGCGTCCACAGGGGTGTATCACATTTTCAAAAGGTATAGTCATATTTAGGTGCATAGGTATCAGATTTAACAAAACCCGCAAATGAAGGCATTGCTTTGTGAACATTTAACAACCTACACCACTGTCATAATGAATGGTACTCGGCTTGCCTAATAAAATTTATTTTACATCTGATACGTTTGTTGATGCACACAGAGAGTCATCACTTTTGAAAGTAGTACATTTCCTCCATTTCCACAAGAAGTGGCCAGAGGCGTTTCACACTTTCAAGAATGGCTAGTCCCTGTAATATATTGCACTAAGTATGACTTGACACTTTCGAAACAGCACATTCCCCCGTTTTTAACTGTGGCGTCCACAGGGGTGTATCACATTTTCAAAAGGTATAGCCATATTTAGGTGCATAGGTATCAGATTTAACAAAACCCGCAAATAAAGGCATGGCTTTGTGAACATTTAACAACCTACATCACTTTCATAATGAATGGTACTCGGCTTGCCTAATCATCTGATATGTTACAGTCGTTACTTTCATAAGTGGTACATATCCTCCTTCCCTTCCAACTGAAGCAGACTGAAAAGATTGTGATATTTAGGTGCACAGGTACATTACTTAGTGTCGGCATTGTTACCATTTAAAGAGCTATCCCGATCATGATGTAAATGTGCCAGTATCACCACTATCTCCAAACAACAATCTGTGCACATGCATAGTAACCAGAGTTTCCTACAGTCTGGCGAACTATGCCAATGTATTCTAAATCACCCATGATACCAAACATCTCTCCAAAAATACTGGCCTGCAGTTGCTTTATACAAGATGGAATCTTTTGAAATTCTTCAGCTTGCTGCACATAGAGCATTAGAAAAAGTTTTGCATTTAACCTTTATAAAGGTTTATCGCACGTTAATATTAAAAAATTTCAAGAAAGTACCTCTAGCTTAACATGTCACCCGTTAAAGATTGGTTGATAAATTTATTTCGAGCAAAGAAAGCCAGATAAGCACAACTGCTTATCCAACTGGCACCTTAAAGATGCTTGAAGGAACAATGATGAAGCATTATAGAACCCTCATTGGTGTCTTATGGGCATCCGCCACATTTGGGTAAAATATGCAAAACTTCTATGAATGAATAGTTAAGATTTTACAAATGCATCAAGCACTTTTAAGGGTTCACACCTTGGTGATTTGGAATTGACAGTGGTCTGCATCAAACAATTTTGCTTGAATTTGCTTGACTCGGACTTGATGTGTAATAGATACAATCAGAGACCAGGAGACGGCAGACACGGCAGACAGCTAGATTGACAGACAGACTGACATTATTTATTTTCATAATTATTTTGGTGTACATTTTCACATTCATACATACAATTAATGGAATGATGATATTTGCGATGCAAGTAATTATGAAGGAGACCTATAAAGTCAATGAAACTGACGCTTGCAAGGGGGCCACCAAGGAATGAATGAGGAAAAGCAAAAGCAGTGAGATGATGAGATGAAGTTGGTCAGAGCTTACCTATCATACACAACATTACGTACAGCAGACTCTGCCTAATAAAGCATTAATCAGGGAATGGGGTGAAGAAAACAAATTGGCCAGATTGAATTGTTCTCTGCAGACATTTCCCACATTTAACACAGATGTCAAGCTGCTTTGCCTGTAGTGGGCAGGCGGCGGGGGGGGGGGTATACTACGTTTGAAAGCCATTCATATTTTCAACCTGAAATCAAATTAAAGTCTGTTAGGTCTGACGGTTCAATCATAACAAAACACTGCCGGTTTTTTTTTTTTGGCATCCATTCTAATTGTCAGGAATGTAATGTAAACAAAAGTTACACGCACTGAAGCTTTCTAAACACCCTAAAGTTGTTAGCATAAACTTGACCTTGTTGATCGACTTAGGCACTCAAATGATATACACCCAAAAAGCCAAACTTGGAATAACACATAAATTGGGAAAGAGTTACAGATGCACTAAATTATAGAACAGCCCTTGTGCCAAAATTTCTGCAATGCCAAAAAAGTTCACTCCACATGTGATAATCTCAAATATGGAAACTGAAACTGTAATAGATTGATTTTGTGGGGGGGGGGGGGGGGTTCTTCGTTATGTAGCTAAGGGGATAGTGAAAATTGTAGGGTACACTGTCATAATAAACCTGAAAATATAACTTTTATGATATTTCCAATCCGGGTTGTAGCTGATTTCCTTGAGGTCATTTTAAAGGTCGAAAAAACTTTATTCCTGGAAAAAAATCAAAACTTTGAAAAGGCTGAATCAAACTGACAATTGCATCTTTATAGAAATCAAGTAATTACACAAAACTGGAACAAGATACTTGGACATCCTACCAAAAATTCAAAAAATAATTTTAAATGTCTGTAATTTAGATTTATCATATTTTAAAAGCATTAACAGGAATAGAGATTAAAATTGTGAAATATCGGGTGATCTGTGAACATGACTTCTGCAAAACACATGTGCTGAAACACGAAGTACAAACCCATATATTACATAATCATCAAAATATGGACATTTTTAAATTCTACAACTCAGCCCAATTTCCTAAACGCCAAAGTCTGGATTACCAGACCAAAATGCAAATTCAAGTTTCCTTTATACGGAGCATGAAATAATCTTAGGTGCATCTCAGATCTGAAAAAATAATTTGATACCTAAAAAATAATTTGAAAACACATGAAAAGGGTAAGCTTTGCAGGGTCTCAGAAGCAGACAGCTGGAAACTGCTGGTATGTTTCAACCACAACAGGTTCTGTTTAATTCAGCTTGTGTAAAATAAGTGTTCCATTAGTTTACACTAAAGACAATCTTGCTGCAGCTTTTTACTGACCAGGTTAGGTCTTGGATGTCTGATCTGGTTTGGGAAGTGGTTGGGAGAAAGCAAGTTAATGAATCCTTCTGGTACTCAAGTTATAGATGAAACCTAGTCCTTGCGCCAAGTTTAACAAAAAAGCAGCTAATCTCCAAACAAAACTGTAACTGAAGCAGATGCTCATTGCAAAAGAAAACATACAAAGTCAACAAATATTCAAACATTTTCTTTGCAAGTTATTAGTTTGAATGGGTCAAATTTAGCAATAAATATCTGGAATGATGAATCTGAAATTTTGAAATTTATCGAAATAGGAACTTGTAAAGCTTAATTCTGAAAAAAGAAGAAGAATGTATTTCAGATTAAGAGTCCTATAATAATTCCATAATCACGATAACTTGTGATGATCTGGAATTGTTAGTCTGAAAACCGAATCAGGAAAACTTGTGATAATATAATGGTAAATCAGAAATGTAAAAGATCTCAGTGTGCTTCAAGGAAGAATAGTAGAAAATCCAAAGTTGGGAAAGGGAGTCTTCAAATAAAATTAAGAGCCTGAAAAGTAAAATGTTCCAGTAAATTCTTAAAAAAACCAGGATTAGGGATTCTGAATTATACTCCGAAAAGTTTGGCGTTCTGAATCTGAAATGAGGTAAACGAAAAAAAGGGAATTTGTATTCTGAAGTAACAATTACAGAATATTGGAACTGGAGTTTCTGGAAAATAATAAACCCTGAAGAGCTGACCGTCTATGAATCTGAAGCCAAAATCAAGGGAAAAATACCTTGAAAACCATCTACAAATAGGAATCTGAAACCTAAAATAGCTACAAAAAATTGCTAGAATAGGCTCCTAAATCCTGGTAATATCTGGAACAAAGAATTGAGAATCTAACCAAATAATATAGCTAAATTACTTTTAATTGTGGTATATATCAATAAATGCCTTTAGAAGATCTCCAATTTAGAATTTGAGAAGGTCGATTAACAAGAAATTCTGGACATTGGAGAAAAAAGCTTTAAGTAATTGAGACTCCCTAATATATGGAAACTAGGAATTCAGTTGGAACCTAACGAAAAATTTGTAAGTGCAAATCTTGAGAGCTAAAAATAAAATCTGAAGTCCTAAGTTCTTTGAATGTCTGAAAAATTAATATAAAATGAATATGAAAAGCCCAATTCTGTAAAAAAAAAGATAGGAGGTATAATAAAACTGCAGCCAGCTGAAATAATTTATCAAAATACTGAAGATCTTTTGTTTTCACGTGATGATGGGGGCTTCAGTAAAAATAAACTCCTTGGGATCACATGTATACAAATATAAACGTTCAACACGTTCAATCAAAACTTTCTAAAATTCCTTGGTTGCAAGACTGCATTGGTACCTGTTTTAAAAGACAAACGGTTACCTCAGTTTATCAAATCACAAGATCATTCAACCATCAAGAGTTACTTTGTGGCATTGAGGTAAAACTTCATATTGTAAAAAGATCAATGCCACAATTTTAGAGTTATAATTGTACACATCAAATTTTCCAACATCGCACTGCCCTAACATACATCCAGAAATTCCCTATTCCAGATTGACAAAAAATATCAACATTGTCATTATGTTGAAATAAGTACACCAGAGCTCAAAATGTGTCCACTTGAGGAAAAATCAAGGTTCACAAAAAAAAAAAAATTTTTGTGATTCTTATCATGTTGTAGCAAAATTATCTTCACTCCATCTGGATTGACATTGAACAGTAAAGAGTCACAAGTAGGGTAAGGTTCCTTGAGTTGGACAGCTAGATTATAGACATTTACGAAGTGCTCTCTTGCTATTTGTGATGTCCGACTCGAAGAAATGCCTTGAAATTACTATTAACTATTCACAAATGTCCAACTCAAGGAATCTTAACCCAATGATGTTTTGCCATACCTTTCAAGTCTATTTCTGCAGGTGCCCAGTCAACTTCAGTCAACTTCTGACGGTTGTGAATGTAGATTATCCTGGCACCCTGAAATAATAATGCAAGAGATTTGTGACTTCATGGAAATTCACACCCACTGTATACAGGTATATAATGCCCTATTAGATGAGCACATGGTGAGAAGAGAGGCATGTTATCTGCATGTGACTATTTTCGAACAAATACTGCTACTAATTAATTTTGGCATAACTTTTCAACTGACCAACAGTTCAGACCTACTTGCTGTAGGAACAACATTACAGCTCCCTGCAGTATATTATAATCATTATATGAGCTATATATCGACTAAATGTAGAAACAAATCCCTCAGGAAGCTGAGGAAGATATCGTGGATCATAACTGGCTACTGGAAAATGCAAAAATTCAGCAGACTTCACGAGTTACAGCTCTATAAGTTTTGAGGTAAGTGATATCATCAAAATTGATCAGATTGACTGTCATTGACCAGTCAGGGAAATTACCACCAGCTGATGACAATCAATGTCCTCAGCCCCACATGACAATCACCCTAGCACTGTCACCACCCTCCCATGACACTCTCACAGTGTCACGGCTAGCCATGACTTTGGCAGTGCTCAAAATCATCTTTGACTGGCTATTTAAAAAGAGCTACTGCAACTATCTCTTCCAAACTTGGTATAAAGTTGTATCACAGTGTCAACTAACTCTATGAATTTTGGCAGACCTATCCATTACATAATGAGGAAAAGAACCCGAAGGCTCCGGAGAAATTAGGAAATTGTCATCAGCTGCTGATGACTTTGCAGTATTTCGTGAAATTGGATAGAATTAAGTCCCGCAACTGACATGCTGCAGTGTGGTGAGGATGGCTGCAAAGAGATCAGACTTTCTTCTGAGACCCAACTGATCAACCCCACACACTCAATTATCCTGTCAGGGCCAGGACTTGGCTGGAATTGCAATTGTCCTCATATGCTGGTAATTTCCCTGACTGTTGACGGTCTTGGAACACCAACTTCAAAAAGTGTTATAGCTGTTTGCAGATAGGCGGTCCAAACAGTTTCAAAATAAACGTTCAACTTGGTCATGTGAAGTCACTGGCTTAAAAATGTTTTGTTTGTGTCAGTTATGGTTGCTTCAGTGCTTATATAGCAGCTTAGGTGACAATAAATAAACTAATTCAATTGACTTAAGTTACTTCAGCAAATAAGAAGATTACTCTTGCCAATAGAAAACTAGCAATGACGTGGTAATGCCAGTTAGGGAATTGAAAATAAGAACATTAATTTTTTGCAGCGGACCAGTGACCAACAATCTGCAAAGAGCTCTAAGGAATTTTGACTTCATTGATTGAGGTAAATTGTTTTTTAGGGATGGACACCAGTTCACGATAATCTTTCACACTGGTTCTTTCCACCGGTTTGATAACCGATAAACTATGCAATTGATGCACTTTCGGTTCAATCCGATATTTTATCCTGCACATGCTTATACTTTCAATGGAAAATGGGCAAAAACTACAGGTTTTGCAGAGCGGATTTTGCTGTAAATTGCGGATCGATTTGCAGATTGCGGTACTTACTTAAAACCAAAAAAGAATGACATCGAACTTGACAAATGGTGTCAATCCCTACTATTTTTTTATGTCCGAATTAATGGCAACCTTCATGATCGGCCATTCAATATCCACGAGGCTTCTATTTGAGGCAGGCCTGTCTCTGACCTGGTGGCAGTTTTTATCAGGGGAAGGATCATGCAAGGATGACGCAAGGATCATGCAAGGATCATGCAAGGCTCATGCAAGGATGTTCTTGCGTTGTCCTTGCATGATCCTTGCGTGATCCTTACAAGGACAATGCAAGAACACCCTTGCATGAGTCTTGCAATCGCCTTGCATGATCCTTGCGTCATCTTTACATTGCTAAGGCAAAATGCAAGACTATTGCAAGGCATACGCAAGGCACTCTTACGTTATCCTTGCATGATTCTTGCGTTTAGCCTTGCATCTCCAAGGAGGTGGGCTGCTCAAAATTCATGCATGGATTTCAGCAAAATCCATGAGTTATCCTTGCATGATCCTTGCGGTTGACTGCCTTACGTGATCCTTGCATGATCCTTGCAAATTTTCAGTAAGGGATGGTAACAAGATGTTTATTCCATTCTAAATTTTGCATTGCCATATTAGTCTTGAGTGAAATTAAAAATCAAAATGAGGACCTTGAATCTTGTGTAAAGATAGAGTTTACGCTTTGCATCAAAAACTAAATTTTGACAGATTTGTGTCCAAAAATGTACGAATGCGTAACCGGACATTCTTGCTTGTGTCCTGTTACAAAACCGTTCAGAGCGAGGTAACTAAGATGTGTCTTGTTACTTATTTTTAGCTTTCATTTATATATATGACATATATGTCTTGAAACAACACAAAAGGTATCACGATTAGAATAGATTTCAAAATCAGAATTTCAAACATTCTCAGATGACCATCACTGATTATATTAAATAAAACATTATGTAGAGTGAAATGCGGTAACAAGACATAGTCCAGTTACTCGTTCACTACCGTGTTATTGATAGCTTCTTTAAAATAGCAGTAGCATACATAGACAAACAAATCACTCAAATTTCACTTTATTTACCTGTGTAATGGATTTGATTAACTTATCACCCAAATATTTGACCAAGCATTTAATCTCTAGAAGAATGGGTAACATGACATGTCTTAGATGCTTAGATAGAATCAAATAATTGAGTTTCAAAAAGGGTAGGTAACTAAACGATAATAAAAGTAGGCTGTAGCTTCATTATACATATAATGCTTGTTTTTCTTGACAGTCAACAGCTTCCAGTCAAGATTGTTAAGCATCAATGGTCAGATTAACCATTTTCCTAGTCAAAAGTGTCATATCGCAGACGTCTATGCCTAATTTCTATGAGGATATATATACTTTTGCATTTGAAAGGATTCAGCCAGTTTTGTAGTCTGAATAATTTATGATAACTTTTAATCCAATTCAACTTGATATCTTGGTAGTTTTGATTCTTAAAAATATTGTTGACAATTTAACAGGGTTTCCACAGCATGCTACCAGCAATTAGGCCACACATAATTGATCTTTAGCTTCTCGGATCCTCTCGAGGCTCTTTTTCTTAGGTCGGTCGGTAGGACGAAAAAAAAAAAATTGAAATCTCAAATCTGAATTTTCATGGGTCGGTTGAAAGAAAAAAAAAAAAAGTCAAGTTCTGCATGTTGCCAATAAGAAGTTTTCTGTACAATTTTGGGGTCAGAAAGAATGACAGAAGAGCAAAAATTTGGAACGTGGTTTTTAGGCACATCAGTTGGCTGGTGTCAAAAAAGTTAGCTGAATGCACAGAGCTGGATCTTATATATCTTGCTTGGGCCGAACAATGACGGGAGTTGCCTGTACAGCTTTTTATTTCCTCCTGCTGGCTAACCTTAGAAACAGTGTGGTAGCTCCATGAAGCTAAATACAATGATTTCTGTCTAGAGTATTTGACAGGCACTGGGATTTTGCCAAAAATAAGACAAGAACATAGCCCACTGATCAAAATCTGACCTGGTGATTGATGCAAACATGATCAGGATCCTTTCAATGTGTGTCATAAAGTTTCATGAGTGAATTGGTAGATTAGGCTCCTTCCCAGAGAGCTGAAAAGTCAAATGTGACATTGCACCATGCTGCTGTGGCTGCAACTGACACATGCTGCACTAACCTTTGGAATGTATTTATTTGCTGATTGATTCTTTAATTGCTTATAATTGCTTATCAGCATGATTCACAGCATATCAAGGTAATCATATTTAGCTTAAATAGGCTACTTGTTAAACCCAAAGTGCCAATGTTTTCTTTTTTAAAATCTAATTGGGGGCTGTCCCCTGAGGCCATTAAATTTTAGTCAGGACTAGTTGTTTTAATCATGACAGTTATTGGTAACTGTCATGTTTTAATCCACTTTAATTACTAGTCAGTGGGGCAGTGGGAGATCAAAGACAGGCTCTGGCTTAACTTTAAGCCCCTTTCCCACTGAGTACATCAGCCACGTTTCATTGCATAATTACAAAA
>JAPTHN010000007.1:57373944-57398259 GCA_026936325.1 Platynereis dumerilii
TTGTCTGTTTGAATTGAGAAAGTAACTTTCATAAAGAGAATTGATAATTTGGGGTAAATTTAACAAATGACATATCAACAAAATGATGTAAGTCTTCCTAGCTTAAGTATATCATGCAAAATGTACCATTTTGCATTAAATCACACACAGAATGTCGAACAGAGCTTTCTAAAAGCTCTCCATGTATGTCTTGGCCGTACTGCAGAAACTCCTTCTCACAACAGTCATAATTACATTTTCAATGGTACAGCTTAGGCCTAATTAATGCATTGCACACTATATGATGATACTCATTCGACATCCGTATATCACGAACCAAAAAAAAACGGGTACCTATTTTTGGAAGTACCAGTATTGATGATGAAGAAGTACAAGAAACATATGATTAACTCGCCAATATCTAGGTGAGACTCATTTAGAGAACATTAATAGATATAGCACTATTTGTTTATTTCTGTCACCCCTTCAGTCACAGTTACTGAAGTGATATTCTGGTGTACAGTCACTGTACTACAGTGGCATAATATTGCCATCGAGGAGCTCATGTAAATATACAATATTGATATCACTATAAATGATGATTTCATATGAGCTATAAATAAAAGATCTGAATCTTAGTCTAAGTCTGTTGCTTTGTGCGACAACTGATTCACAAAGAATTTCTGATATCGTCAGCCTAAAGCAAAATTGGCCTAAGTCATTTTCGGCAATTTTTGGCAAACAGCCAAAAACTGACTTAGGCAATTTTTTTAAAAACCAAAATGACTTAGGCCAAAATTATTTTGTGGTGTAGCTGCTTTATTAAGCAATTCTCCATAAAATTGATGAATGAAATGTGAGGAGGCAACTTCTATAAAGTTAATACTCACAACTATGACCGAAAAACATTGGTGATATCATCCAAAATCAGTGATAGTGAAAAAGACCTTGGAAATGGCCTAAGTCAAAAGGACTTAGGTCACTTGTGCGAAAATTGAGTTGGGGTTTTGAGGCATTTATTATTAATTTTGGAGTCCAAATTCGTTTAGCACATGTATTTTCCTTTAGGCTGACGATATTCCCTTATCAAAGGAAGATGCCCCCCCCCCCCACCACCGCCATGGTGTTTGATTTCTTTGATGTCGTGTCCCTTTGCTTATTACAAATACATTGCCTGTTGTCTTAATACAGTTCTTAATATGGGATAAGGTTGTGGTGAGGAGTCAAAGGCAGTTAAATGAGGAGATTTGGGGTGGCGAACAGAAAGGGGGACAAAATAGGTAAACGGAGGACTTCTGACAGAAAATGTTCTTACTTTATTTTGGGTTGTACTGTACAATTGCATCTTGTGTTCAGGAGCTAAAAAAGGTATATCTGTCTGTCTCTGTCTCGTGTGAAGCAGTTCAGTCCAAGGCAAAAGTCAAGCAGAGAAGATGGAACTCCTTCAATTGTCGGCTCGTATTGATCAGAACATCAGTTCACAAGATCCTTTGGATTCTTTCAAGAAAGGAATTTACATCAATTCTCCATTTATCTCTTTTATTGCCACTTGAAGTCAAAGGGTCATGGCTTGTCTCAAGTCACATCTAAAGTATATTGAGCTTCACTTTCAACTTCAATCTAATCTCATTCTCTATGGCTGCTAAAGATACAATAAATCCCTGCATGAAAAGGCTAAACTAGTTAAATTTTGTCCAGTCATTGTGTTTGTAAAAAAAAAGATAAATTATTTTTCAGATGTTACACTTCATTCATATGAATGTATGTCAGTTTACTGCTTCCGTCTCAGAGCTCCAAATTGAACTCAATATTTTAAGTTCTTGTCCAATCTCAAGCATTGGAATACATTATGTTCCCTGATTTCATCATGATGCAAACATAGGTTTTGGATAGAACACAAAGGTGCAGTCTTGTAATGGAGTATATGATGCAATGATTATATGAGCGAAGCGAACAGCTGCCGAAGGCAGCCGTGAGCGTAGCTCACTTAGCACAGCAAGCAGACAATGATCAGTTGACAGCACAGTGGACCAAGAAACATTGATGGTCGACAATTTATGTAGGTCAAATAGGTCCAGCAACTGAGCAATCTGTTGGTTTCGAATCCAATTCAATTAAAAAACATACCTCTTTTGTTCCTCAATATATTGCTGCAATATTCCAATTGTTTTGTAGCATACATTATTCCAGTGTTTGATAATTATTTAACGGCAGATGAGCGCCTGCGCATCGTCCTCAGAACTAGGTCAGACAATTTTTGGCGGAGCCCTCCAGAGGGCACCACGTATAGAGTGCTGACTACAGTCCCCCTGGTGGCAGAATCACCAACACTATTGACTGGCTTCAGGAGTGCAGATTGGGCAGTCATGCAGTGCTAATGGCAATTAATAGACGGGACAGAGCCACCGGCTCACGTGTGACTACAACTTGACTACCTTCTTCTTCTTCTTCTTTCTGTTTGATATTCCGCCAAAAAAAAAAATTTCCAAAAAAAAAAACCAAAAACAATTCCGGAAAAAAAAAAATTTAAAAAAAAAAAAAAAATCTTCGGAAAAAAAAAAAAATTTCTGAAAAAAAAAAAAATTTCCGGAAAAAAAAAAAAATTTCCGAAAAAGAAAAAAATTTCCGAAAAAAAAAACCCCAAATTTTCCTAAAAAAAATGTTCCCCCCAAAAAAAAAATTTTCTAAGAAAATAACATTTTCCCCAAAAAAAAAAAAAAAAGAAAAAATTTAAAAAAAAAAGATATTGTGAAAAAATAAAAATTTTTTGATATAAAAAAAAAGTGTACAAGCGAAGCAAGGTGTCACGTCCCGTCTTCCATGCTGCGTTATCATCGTATTATGCTTTGAAGAGCAGGTAGATCTATTTCTTAAGTGCAACTGGACGCATACAATACAAGATGGTCACTTTGGTCAAGCTGTGAACTGTAACCGCAATCAGCCATCAATGGCACTTATTGGGTCCCAGGCTGTTACTTTCTTTTAAGTTTTATTTGTACATATTGAATATCTAGAGTGAAATCTGAATCTCAACATAATCGCTTCGCGAATCACATGGCCGTGCCATTATCATATTATTAAAATTATAGTTTCCTCCGATATAGCAATTGTCTCAGTGCAATAAACAAAAAATTGATCAACTTTGACTGGAAACAATTGCACGCCAATGGACATATATAATTATGAATATAACAAAGATGTTACCAAGCTATCAGTTGTCTCAAGGTTGAGACAAGGCTACAAATTCATGTACTCAAGACCTGACTGGAGACAGGTCGTGGCCTTTTGACTTCCAGTGGCAATAAAAAAAAAGAATTCTCAATATTTCAAACAATTAAAGTCTGGTTGACATATATGAAGTATATCTTGCAAATTTTGAACATTTGTTAATTTAATTTGGCCGTGCTGAAGGATAGATAAAAAGAGAGATAGATAGATAGCAAGTACAGCCCTCTAAGCCCAGTTCAAGACAAGTTGAATCTATGATAAATTATAGGATGTGTGTATTCATGAAGGTTTTGCAAAGGGGATCACTTTGCTTGCACTGATTCACATGGCTCAACCATTTTCCGCGCTAAAGGTGCCTTTTTGGAGCATCACTTAATTTCCAATCCTATATCATCCATGGTTCAAGCTCCCTATCTCACATTATAAATTAACTTCCATGTTCAATCTTGGAATAGAGAGGTGACTTTCAGGTCCTGCCCTCAATAAAGTATACGCTTCTCAACCCTAATTTAATGACCATCTTATATGATAAAATAAGCCAGAAAAGAATGGCTCTTCCTCCAGTTTAAACATGTCTGTAAGGCAAGTCTGCTTGTACTCATATTTCTCCAAAAGGCACAGGTATCTCTAGAAGTAAAAATAATTGAAAATGCTCTAAAATCAGCCAGAGTAGCATTAATTTACCATAACACATACTGTGTAGATTTCAAGTTTGCCTCATACTCCAATAGACAGGTCAATCTGTTGTAACAGGAAAGAAAACCAGTGTATAGAGATCTCAGACTTGTCTGGAAAAGCAATAGATGTGACTTGAGATAAACCTGACCCTTTGACTTCAAATATCAGAGGAAGGACAATAAATGGCAGATGCTTTGCTTCACACAAATGACAAGATCTTTGTGTACGAATCGTAGATCTGCAACTGACACAAAAAACAAATCAAATCGTTTGAAGTAGTAGACTAGTTTTGTGATTTTGACAGATGTAGTTCGTGAGTTTCTAGAAAAGAATTTGCTTGTAATAGTGACAGTAATACCAGAATCTAATTGATCATACTGCAACGTCAATTGATAAGAAAAATTGAAACAAGACATAGGACAAACTTGTTACAGTATCTGGATAAACTGGATATTTGACTTGACTGGAAAAGCAGTATATGATTTAAGATTAGTGAGACCCTTAGATTTCAAATGGCAGAAGCTTTGCTTCACACAAATGCCAAGACCTCTTGTTTGTTTGTTTGTGTTTTACGCCTCTGCAGCACCTTAGTGGGCTACATCGAGGCAGGCGATTGCCTTATGATGATGAGATGAGAAGACTGTGAGTCTGGCACATACCGTATTAATTCAGGGATGCCCAGGGTCTTTCAGTTGCCCAGCATAGAACGCTAGATACAACCTGCCTCCATTTAATGTCCCATGGGCTCGGACTAAAGTGAGTTCCCGGGGTGAGATTTGAACACACGCCCTCAACCAAGACCTCTTTATACGGATAGTAGATCTACAACTGAGACACATAACAAATCAAATCATTCAAGTAGCAGATACATTTTGTGACTTCTGATATATGTAGTTTGAGAGTTTCTAGAAAAAAGTTTGCTTGTTATATCCAGATCCAATTTATAATAAACTTTCCATTAATTCAAAAGAAAATTTGAAAGGGAGACACTGGACGGACTTGCAACAGCCAACATAAAAATAGTCTCTTACTGCAATGATGGGCAAGCAAGAAAAAAAGTATCAGAGACAGCAATTTAATAATTTATCTCCCGGAGTCTACTTTATGCTTATCACAAAGCAGATAGTTGTACAGAAGTTTTGTGGCGGTCTGATCAGGAGAGACACATATCTCATTATTTTGCCTTGTATATTCTGTTTCTGTCTGATCAGTTCCTGGTGACTTAATGGTAATCCGAGAGCTCTATCTACAAAAAAAAGCAACAGTAGTATACTCAACAAAATATTTTAAGGCAGCCTTTTGTCTTGTGACAGTGACATACATGTAAGCCTACTAGTATAACAATTGCTTCAATTTTCAATTTTTTTTTTGAAAATAATATAAACAAGCAATGAGGCTTTATATCAAAAATGTTGATAATAAACCTGGGGAGATTTCATTGCATTTACAGCCAACAATTGTGTGTGCATTGCACTGGTATGTAGCTGATATGGCAATATTCCTATCCATGTCATGTTATTCTCTATGAATCTCAAGTAGTTAGTGAGGTCATATCCAATACCTATAATGCAATCAATCAACTTCTGAGTCACAGCACCACTGAGGCAAAAAAAGATTCAATACGATGGATGGGGCCTGTTATGAGTCGTTGATGGCCTCAAAGGGCTGAGTGTAGGTACTCTTAAATCTCTATATCTGTAACATGTATGAGAGTGCAAATATTACGTTACGAACTTGCTACCGAACCTGTGGGATAACAGGCTATGCAAGTTTTGACACAACGGTATTTTTTTATGAATATCATATTATTATATCTCTCCCAAGGGATTGCCATTATGTGAAGGATATTACTTAAGAAATTGTTGATAAGCAAACCTTGAGACAAATGGATATTACACAAAGCTCCCTCAGATTGGCGATGTCATGCAATTGTTTGCAGTCAAGGTTGATCTGCAGCGCCTAGACAATTTCTATGTCTGAGGCAGGACACCTGGATTGTGATGAAGCAGCTAGGTATTTATTAAGATACAAATTCTATCCAACATATATAATCATCAACTGCACCTCCATATGATACTTATAGAATTGCCAATTAGTTTTAATTAAAAAAAATATATATCAAGAATTTTGTTATTTTGTATATCCTTTCCAGGGCCAGACTCATTCTGAACCCGCCAGCCATAGTGTGTCAATGTTGTTGGTCTGTGCAGGGCCAGAATTTTCTTCTCAGCTGCTCAACAGGCCAGCCATAGTGTGTCTGTGTTGTCAGGTCTGACTTTGTCCTATGTGTGTTTTGTTGATTGCAGGAATCCCTAGAACTGTCTGTACATCATGTTACTGCTGATACTACTTCATAATTGTGTACACTGATTAATAACTAAAGCTCATGAGTCGGCCAATTCTATATAAAATTCAACTTGCAGTCATAGATCATAAACTGATAGATTTAAAGTATAGTATACACTTCCATGGCAATACAAATGTGTGTTTTCCATAAGTAAGTGAGTTTTATTTTTCTATAGCAAAAAATTACTTAATGGAGAGCCCTGTAGTGTTTGATTGAATATCTTGTAAATAAAACAAGGGTTTTTCACGGCATGAAAACCCATTTCTTTATCTTTATAAAGGAATTTATATTGATATATTGACCTGAGAATCAGAGTTAAGTCAATTTGGCAGGTAGAATAGGTTAAATAACGTTTTATTCTGACAAATATTTGCTTTGATGAGACAAAATAAAATTATAGTTCAGGAAAAGGGTAAACTTAAAGTGGTGTCAAATATCACTCACACATGTGTGTTTCTGAAATGCATTTGAGATTTATTGGCAGACTAACCTACATGGCTTGGCCCAGTTGCAGATAGACCTTTTTCAGGCATACTTCTTTTATGCTAGAGTTTTCTTCTGTATATAAAACCAACTTCTTTACTGGGCACTTATTCACTTTCATTCATCAGTGGTTTGCAAAGACAAGTTACAATCCAATATTACTATAGTAATATTATTGATTTCTTAGAAAAATGATTGCATTTTAGTGCAAAAAAATAAAGTATAACATGCTTTTTCATTTTTCTTTTGACAGTGTATTATTATGCCTGATGACACTCCGGTAAGACTTTATCAAACTACAGAGCACCAGTGGTGTAACTGGCAGCTCCTGGTGAGGGAGGGGATGGGCAATCAAATTTACAGAAGGGAATATATTATAAATTTATTTTAATCAGATGCTTAAAAATGGATTATGCACCATTGCATTGTTCATATTTTAGTGTAATATATCTGTATATCACAAAATGCTCAATTTCCTACACAAATGTATATTTCTACTTATTTTGCTTTTGTCAGAAATGTTATGAGAATAATGATGGACCATTGACGATGCAGATAGTTTCTGATCATCAACAATTAAGTAATTGATTTATACTATCATTATTTATATATTTATATAGAATGTTATTTCATACAAATCAACATATTCTGAATAATCATTGACCTAATTGCCATGCTAGGTGAGGTACATGAAGATGCATTTCTTTAAAATGGTTATAAAATCGATGAAGATTGCCTTTAGTTAGTTTTCACAAAGATGGCACAATGTAATTCTTATAAACATCACCTGGTAAAAAACGCTTTGGTGGCAAGGAGAAGACACAGCCCCATGATTCACAAACACTGTTTAATTTGACTGATGCAAAAATTAACATAACACACACTGGCTTGAATGCAGCTATGGTATAACTCTGACATGGAAAATTAAAACATGCATCAGCAAAGTTAGTCATCTAATGTTCAAAATCAACAAATCTCACACTGGCCTTGAAGCATTTATGGCATTAAAATCAACATAACTCACAATGGCCTGGCAACAGCCATAGCACTTATTCAGCCCTCCTATGATGAAAATCAACAAAACACACACTGGCCAGGGTGCATCTATGGCAGAAAAAACAACAAAACACACAATGGCTTGGGAGCATCCATGGCACAAATTTAGTGCTCCGATGTAAAGAATCAACAAAACACACATTGGCCTGGGAGCATCTATGGCAGTAAAATCAACAAAACACACTATGGCCAGGGAGCATTTATGGCAAGGAAATCAACAAAACACACACCGGCCAGGGTGCCTTCTATGGCAGAAAATCAACAAAACACACAATGGCTTGGGAGCATCCATGGCATTAATTTAGCCCTCTGATGCAGAGAATCAACAAAACACACATTGGCCTGGGAGCATATATGGCAATAAAACTAACATAACACACTATGGCTTGTTGGTTCCAAAAATGTGTCTGGCCACCAGAGTAAGGTTTTTGCCCACATTCCTTTCCTTTCTGAGTGAGGAAATTTCAAGCAACATTGACACACTAAGGCCAAAGTCATGCCTAAAATTTCACAATTTTCATGTCTGCAAAAGGCACACACATTGACACACTATGGACAGGGAAAGGATATATGAGAATCAAACAAAAATGTATTCGTTTTTTTTAAGCCAACACCAACATTTCTTTCTGTTACTTTTATTTGACCTCAATCCTGTCATTAAAGGGAGATAACCCAACTTTGATTCATGAAACAAAAAGATATATAATATTTTCATGGTAATCTGTCCACATTTATATGTGAAGTGATACTAAGAACAGCATGCAATCTTTCTCCTTGCCAACATTACTAAGCCAAATATATTCATGTTAGCGCCAAATTTCCATACATTGCCTTGGTTTTTGTATAGTGATGAAAACAGTAACTCAGAAGCTACTGTAACAAGACTCAAGTACGTAAGTTGTTTTCCCGAAGGACAAAATTTGCCAGTAATCCCCAAACAAAGTGAGATGCACTCAGCCGGCAAATTGATTCTTTGCTGGCATCATACTAACGAGACAATCAATGTGTCTTCTTTCTTGTACCTGTTGGATAATTAGTTTCATTTGTACCTGCAAATCAGGGTACAGGGAAACAATCAGTTCTAGAGGTGATGCTAACTGACACCTTGTAGCACACTTGGTTATGTCAGAGGAAAAATCATTTTGAAATTGCAAGATGCAGCGAGATCAAGATGGCACTCTGATATTAACCATTTAATTTAGCAGTTAATGTCAAACACCATCAGACTTATTTTTGGTTTGCTGAGTGTTGGATCTATATCTCAAAGAAAGGATATATACACTACCCTCCAAAAGTTTGAATACACCTGAAAAGGTGATGTTTCTTTCAAAAATACATCACCGTCAACACCATTTTAATTGAATATGTATACCAAATACTTTGTAAGCTCACATTGAGGCTATTTGGTGTCTTTTTTTGATGTTTTAGGCTATTTTTGTGTAAATTTAAATAATTTTCTCGACATATCAAATTATGACTTTCTATGAAAAGCGGTAAAAACACAGTTTTCTTCCAGCTTTATGAAATTTAATCATTTTTTACACGTTTCCACCTGTTTAGATAATTTTAACAGTTGTTTGAGACCAGAAAATAGCCGTTTGAAAATTAGACAAAATTACTTATTTTGGCTATTTTTGGGTCAAAGCAAGGGTGAAATGACTCAGCTAAAATAATTTTCACTTTAGAAGACACAGTGAATGATAATAGTACATGTTGGCCCAAAATAATCTAAAATTTGTAATTTTGAGTGGACGAAGTCTAATTTGTAAACGGTCTTTTTGTGGTTTGAAACCAAGGTTAAGATCTTGTTACAACTGTGGAAATACTTAAAGATGATTAAATTTCAAAATGCTAGAATATTATTGGGCTGAAACAATTTTTTATAAAAAACCAAAAATTGCGGCTTTGAGAAAATATCAAAATTTGTACCAAAATGACCTAAAATCACAATACAAAGATAACTTATGGCCTTAATGTGAGTTGTGATATTATGTGATGTAGGTATAGAATAAAAATCGCATTCAAAATCAAGTATTTTTAAAAGAAACCTCACTTTTCCGGGTGTATTCAAACTTTTGGAGGGCAGTGTATATAGAATTTTATTTGACATCTGGATATCATCAAGATACATGTGTCATATAAGTAAACAAAAAGAGACATAAAATAAGATAAGATGTGTATGTACAAAAGCGGGATAGTAACTAACTACAACTAGGAAGGAGCAGTCATACATTATATGGTACAATGAAATTGATAAAGAAAACATGGATTACTATATATATTAATACAAAATTCATAGAAGTGTCCATTTCATACTGTAATTGTTTAATACTGTAATTGTGTAAAGCACCATAATTAATAAATCAGAAATAACTCATATCACATTTTAAGGCTAATTAAGTCAGACGGATAAAGCACCACATATCTACAGCACACAAAATGGTATTAAAAACAGTTAACCTCGGTAATATCTACAGCACACAAAATGGTATAAAAAGCAGAAGATATATATTTATGTACAGATAGAATTAAACATCACATTATCAATAAATTGGAAGCACAAATAATACAATGTATATGTACAAAAGAAACATTTTAATTATATACAATAGTGACAGCAACAGCAAACACATGCAAGCAACACATCAACATGCCACTGACCACTCAGTCACCAGGAGCAACCAACCTAGCGCATAAATTATAATAATAGCCTCAACTCTCAATTTTCAATGCTGTGTAAAGAAATTTGCCAAGAGCAAAATTCAGGTATACATTTTTTGAGGTCAAAATTTCATGAAACTGTTCAGCTGGGCTTAATACCAGAAAATCATTAATTGAAGTACAAGCTACGTTATGCAATTCAGTTCTTGGGTTGGTCCAGTTTGGGCAAACCATTAAACAATGGAATTCATCTTCTACAACATTTAAGTTACATTTATTGCAAATACGATCTTCTGCAGGTATATAAGGACGTTTATGTCTACCAATTTCAATATTAAGATTGTGAGAACTTAGTGTATAAAGTTAAGATATGGTTCTAAGCGCATATCAGATTTAAAAGTTTTGTTAGTTCGTAGTTTTGGGTATTTAGTGTTATCATTTATTTCACTAATCATCTTATCTTTAGCTTTGTCATACAGGCATGTTATGATTTTATTCAAATTGCATTTCATAAGATCTATGTTTAACTTGTCAGTGATTTTGCTAAGTCTTGTGAGCCAACAAGTCATACCTTTCTCCTGAAGTTTAATTTGAATTTCTAGACACTTCTTAAGAAGTATAGGACAAGTTTCACTTTTTAGTCTATCAAAGTATTTCAGGGCGGAAGACTGTTGCCTTATAAGTAATTCAAGGAGTAGATTGATTATGACTTATCACAAAAATGTACTTGTATTTAATCAATCACCACTTCAATATACGAGAAAGATAAAAGTTAAGAAAAGGCTTCTTTAAGCTCCCTTTTCCGAACATTTTTTTCGGCTTGCTATTGTATTATTAAAATATTTACTCCTGGGCTGCCATATTTTCACAAATGCTTAATACATATTTTTATGGCACATACGTTAAATACATATGTGGCTTTTAAGAATTCCCAAAAGCATTATGACAAGTTATGCTTGCAATTACTATGTTTTTTTTAATTAATGAATGAATAATTATTAATTGATTGATTTTTTTTCGTGCTCAATAACCTCAATTTCTTTCTTCATTTTGATCTTATCATGCCGTACCACAATTTGGCAACTAAGAGCTTGAGAGAATATTTGGTGAAATTGAACTGTGTAGATAGATAGATAGATATGTTTATTAACGTCTCACATCATCATTCAAAATACATAACATATAAAACAATTCGGATGATCCATTCTAAAAAGAATTATGAGAGACAGTAATATAATGAATAAATATTATATATATTTCAATAAAAACATTATTTGTACTAAAAACATATTAAAAACATTTGACTAAAAACATTTAGTTAAAAACAATTGACGTTTAGTTAAAATTTCATCACAGGCTTTGGCAACATGGAAAGACAGATCATTATTTTTAAAGAGCACCACAAATTTATCACAGTCGTTTAAATTAGTAAAATCAGTAACAATTGATATGGCTTTAGCATATAAGTCCTCTGTAAAACTGTTATACAAGCTACAACCAGTGATGACATGCAACTCATTCTCAACTACAGTTTTACAAAATGGACAGAAACGCTCTCCCTCCTCCGTACCAACATATCTCCCTGTCTCAATACACAAAGGTGCAACTCCGCACCTAAACTTCGCCAAAGCACTTCTACTACGTCTAGCCATGTTAAGTTTTACATACCATTCTGTACCAAATTCTCTCTTAAACATTCTATAGGTTCTCAGTTTGTTTCTACCTGAGCCATTTAAACTTTCAACTCTATCTAAACAGTCTTTCCATTCACAGATTTGCTTGTTCCTTAATTTAAAATTAACTCTAGTAATAACAGATCTTACACTTTCAACAAGCTCTAGGTTCACAAAATCATCTTCAATCTCAGCAAAAATATCTTTTGCTCTTTTATACTAGGTGTTACCCCTCTGCTGTTTTGCCCAATCAAACACACGCTTATTTACACGGCTATTATCAGTGTTGGTCAGCCTGCACCAAAGCCTAGCTATACATACACTTGTGCGCTGCTCTGGGAAGTCCCAGCCCGTCTCGTCCATGACAGCAGCATTAGGAGTGTACCTGCCAACTCCCAGGAAAAATCTTGAGGCTCTCATCTGTACCGCCTTAATACATGAATGTGAACTAGTACCCCAGATGGCAGCACCATAATTTATGACCGACTGTACAAGAACATCATACAAATGTGAATAAACTTCATATGGCATACCTCCACAAGATTTAAACTTAGCTATTAACAATCCTAGTGCTCTACCTGCAGCCTGGCTTACCATCTTTGCAGTCATTTTATAATCTAGATGTTCACTCAGCTTAAGGCCCCAATACTTATACTGTGTTACAATCTCTAATTGGCCACAACCAAAGTTAAATACAACATCAGTTCTCGGTTTTGCTACATTTCTAAAGTGAACAATTTTGGATTTATTGATATTAACAGACATTCTCCATTTATCACACCAATCACTTAGAATATTTAACATCAGCTGCAAATCATGCTCAGACTCCGACAAGAGGCAAATATCATCAGCATACAACATTACAGATAGTATTTCATCACCAAACTTAACTCCAAGACCAGAGTTCTTAATTTCAACAGCCAGGTCATTTATGAACAGGTTAAACATTAATGGCGATAAAAGACAACCTTGTCTTAGCCCCCTGTTTACTGGGAACCACTCAGAATGGAAACCGTTAATTCTTACACAACATTCTACTCTATCATAGATGCACTTAAGAGCATTCAACATTTTAGTAGGCATTCCGATTTTGTCGAATTTATGCCACATAAGAGTCCTCTCAACACAGTCATAAGCCTTGGAAAAGTCTATAAAAGCAACATAGGTGCTAATCTTGCGGGTACTTCTCCCCTTACGGAATCCATTCTGCTCATCCACCAGGAGATGGTTGTTCTCCGCCCATTGATAAATTCTACGGTTTAGCACACCGCAGTAAACCTTATACATAACACATGCAAGCGTAATACCACGAGAGTTCAAGGGTTCACGAGGATCCTTAGTGTTGTCCTTTGGAATCGGGTTGATGACACCTCTCATCCACATGGTGGGCACTACCTGGGAATCAAAGCATGTGTTAAATAATACAGTCATAAATTCACAGAGGGCACTGCTGGTTAACACTTCTAAGGGATGCTCATCAACTCCGGTGGCCTTGCCAAACTTCATCGAGGAAAGCTGCTTACGGACTTCATCTAGGTTTATCCTGGCCTCCATAGAACCAGGATTAGTAGGAGGGGTGTCGCAGGGCACATTGGGAAGAGGACATTCAGATGAATTACCCGTAACAGGGTTTAGAAGGTTCTGGAAAGCATCCTTCCACACATCAATTACAACCTCGGGCCGGGTAGAGGTGGTATCACCATTTACAACCTCCCATGGGATCGCAGGTCTCTCGTTACCGACACCAACTCGCCCGATTGTTTTCCAAAATTCCCGGCTGTCATTCTGATGGAGCTGTAACAACTCCTGTTGCACCTGCCTCCAGTGCTGTCGTTTTGCTCTCTGAACAGCACGATCAAAGTCTTTCTGAGCACTCCGCATCATCTGCTTCATTAGTCGCTTGTCACCAGGTAGACACCTCCTCCACTCCCTCTGCTTCTGACAGAGAGTGTTCCAAAGCACTGTGAGATCATCATTCCACCAGGACTTAGCCACTCGTCTTTTCTTGTTACTAACACCTGACTTAATGGTAACAGTTTTATGGTCAAGGCACTTCAGCATCTCACTACGAACCGCATCACACATCTGCCCATACGTGCAGTCAACATTGGCCTGGGTATGTAGCCTACTTTCCAGCTGATGCTGTGCAACTCGTATCTTAGCTAGAACAACACTATCTGTCATGAACTCCTCTGGGATCTGTCTGCTAAAAGATGTCTTTGTCTCTGTCAACTGATCACAGCCACCGTCAGCAACATCAGCACCATGCCTCTCGTAGCACACAGTCCAAGTCAGCAGGGAATGATCTGGCACTTTGTTTGGAGTTACAGTAGCAACCTCCGCTTTTTCTAGGCAGTTCTGAATTCTGTCGCATGCTGCAACTACTTTGAAGTCACACACTTGCTTTAGTAGCAGGGTCTCATGACATGAGGGACAATGCAGTAGTCAACCACCGAGTGCCCCCTGGTGGACACGGACGTGAAATCATCCTGGGCACACACATCTGGTCTCCCATTAATCACACAGCAGCTTGCACTCACGAGGAACTCAGCAAGCTTAATCCCATATGCATTCTTGCTAGTGTCAATTGGTATTCTTTCTGTCAATTCATCAACACCACAGATAAAGTCCTGCTCACAGCCCATGCGACTATTAAAATCTCCACATATAATAAAAGGGCCAATGCTTTGGTACATATAGACATTTGACAACAGGGCCTCGAAGAATTCATCTGCACAGACATGTCTAGAAGAGTTTTCTGGGGGAAGGTAACACACACAGATGCAAAAAGACGTACCACGATTATCCTTGGGAGCACACTTAATCCAGAGAATTCCTTCAAAGGTATTGTCCAGGATACTGATATCAAGCATTTCATATATGTCACACTTTATCAGAAGACCTACTCCACCAGAGCCCACACGGGCACGTACATGTTGGTTCTGTCTGTTGTGACCTATCCACTTGTAGCCATCAACTATAATGGACTCCTCAGAACGTAGCTTGCTCTCAGCCACACCAATAAAATCAAGGTCCTTTATACATAAGGTTCTAATCACAGCATTGTCACTTAAAGGGTTGGTGCTCCACCAACACATTCCAGAAGCCACACCTGTATTATACATTCCTGTTGGCCTGGGAATGACCATGGTTGCCCCCACGACCTCGTCCTCTTGTAGAACCTCTGCCATTTCCAGTAGCTCCTCCCCTGGCATTTCCTTCTTGGGAGGTCAGGTTCCCTTGGTCCCTGCTAGAGTTCGTGGCTGGTCGTTTCTTGGACTTGTAAACTCTGGAATCAGCCATGAAGAGCTTATCTTGGCCCACTGCATTCACAATAGCACGCAAGTTAGCATCTAATCTCCTTTGTTGTGCTGACTTAGAGTTCTCAATGTACACTTTGTTGTACTGATTTTTTCCTTTCAATGCCGATTTGGATGTCATAACCTTCTTTTTGTCATCTTTTGTCCTACATTTTGCAATAATTATTCCAGGGTATCTATCATTAAATGCGGGTTTCCTGGTAGCCTCAGCCACAGTCACATCAGTTAACCCCACTCCCTCATTGAGCAGGGCATCAACACAACTTGCAGTGTTCTCATTTTCTTTCTCTGGGAGGTTTTTAATGACAAACATCAAAGCTTCATCACTCTCATTTTCCTCCTCTCTTGTTTTTTCCACAGTTTCTATTCTCTTTTCTACGTCCTCCAACTTTCCTTGCAAATCTTCATGTTTCTGGCTAAGTTCATTACGAATTTCAGCACAACCTTCACTCACCAGCTGTTTGCATGTCTCTATGTTGGCTGAAAGTTTGGTCTCTAGTTCTTGGAACTTCTCATCCAACTTAGCTCCAAGTTTAGTCTCCACAGCCTCCAGCAGTCTCTCAAAATTCTTGTTCATTCGTTCCTCCATGGCTTGCATTGTCTTTGCAATCAACTGGTCGGCCATGTTGAGATCTCCAGTGAGGCCTTGAGCTGTGTTGTTGTCAATGTCGGAATTTTCCAGGGAAATATCTTCACTCACAGGGCTTTCACCTTTCCCCCGGAGGTTGTATGCCATCCCCAGGTATATAACACAGCTTTAGAAAATACTCAGTAGTTAATTCCAGCACAGAAACTCAAAATAATAGTCCAAATTCGGGAGCAACAAAAATGTATGTAAGAGCATCATGTTCCTGTCTGTCAATTTCATCAAAGCTGTAATGCTGAGCTTTTGAATGGCTTTGGGCTGAGAGCAGCTTCTTTATTGCATTAGCCAAGTATCGAGCTTGTGTCACAGCACAAAATTAGGGATAAATCTGCCCCCCTAATGAACTTATCTGATGACCTTCATATAAATTCTGACAGAGACAAATGATTCATGAGAACTGCTGCCCTTAATGTCCGTAATGCTCATATTTCAGGCAGCTTTCTTTCACAGGAATAGGTCGTTTACAACAAGGCATGGATTTTTCTTGTGCAGCATCATCATAATTATATTACTGTTGTAATATTGTCAATGTGAGCATACTGTAGAGAATATTCTAACAAGCAAACATTTAAGCAATTAACGTTGTAAACATTTAATCAGTTTAAGTTTTGCTTTGAAACAGACATATAAATGATAAAGCACTATTTTCATAGGTCATGTGAAAAATGCTAAATTGTACAAATGAGTTGCAAGCCGGGATATCGAACAATACATTACATATATGGTACATATCATTTATCACCATAATATAATATTAAGCAGTAGATCTACTGCAACTTTCACAATTATAACTTCAGAGACAACAAAATCTTTTCTCCAACAGTCATCCTGTTTGTGGAAATTAACTATATTCTCTGTCATTCAGAAGAACTGTCTTTTGTTACAACTTACAGAGAGCTTGAATGGCAGCTGTCAGGATGTAACAATACCATAGAAAACAATAGACCACAGACAAAGCGTCACACAAAAAAACAACCAAAATCTAATTTTATGAGACATAGGAATCTGACAGAGAGATTGATGATTTGAGTTGATGAAATGAACCTTTGGTATTCTGTTTGTGGCAATAAATATCAAATCAGTCATTCTTTTTTTCAGTCTGTATGTGTACTTGATGAGTCTCTTTTGTCAGACCAGTCCTCTGTTTTTGAGAAAAACACATCGATAAAAACAAACATTGTGGTGAGTAGAGTCTGGTTCAGATTATCTGCACAGTACAGTGTGGTAATATTAGTATACAGCCGAGTTTTTAAATTCGAATAAGGTTGTGGTGAGGAGTGAAAAGTAGTTGTATGGAGCTTTGGGATGGGGAGGAGAAAGACAAAAATTTTCAATCTCATGACAAACTCTTCAGCACCTTGTTATGTCTAATGAGACATGCAAGTCAAAATGGCTTGAACTGTTATCCAAATTTTGGACACAAGGGTAAGTCAGCTTTATCTCTAAAAATAAAGTATGGTGCCCTAATGCACCTGCATTGTCCTGCAGTAACAAAAGAGAAAACTGTAAGTTTCTTCAGCCTCTTGAAAAAGATAAATGAGATTCCCAGACCAGGTGTTGCCCTTGTAACCTGGAAACACTGTGGAACACGTGTGAGAAGCCATTCATCAAACAAAGAGACAACAAAGGAAGACAATGAGTGATGTTGAGGAAGTGAAGCTTCGCTAGATGCACTTGAACATCTGCAACTAAAAGCCTATAAATGCCTGTGAAATAACAATTGAGTGAGATGTAAACTTTCACATATCACATTATAATTCATCAGCATGTGCACTTGATACCCCAGTGATTGCTTGGTCTTTTATTTGTATAGTTTACACGAAGTGCACTGATTATTGATTAAGCAAGTACTGACAACTCTTTCTACTTTGCCTCTCACTCTCAGCCCCTCTGCCTAATGGCTAATTCCTTGCCAGACAACACACCTGCACCCTTTCAGTCTGAATTAACATCACCTGACTGGCTTTAAAGTTCCTGTTTGCCTTCTTCATGTACTGAGTATTTTTATATCCTTTTGGGAATTAGTTTCTTGACAGAGTCAAATTAAGTTATATTTCATGTCTGGGAACTACAGTGGCACCAAAAAAGTACTAATGGCATCTAAGGTGAACAATAGTCTTTCAACTCCAAATCATCTCTAACATTAACTTAAATTTTCTTTTGCAGCTTCATCTCAAGAGTGTGCAATGAGCATTCAAACACACTAAGTGTATTTACCTTTCCCTCTGGTGCTGCTTTTAGAGACAACAAAAGCAGTCAGTATCATCCTCTTGACAATAAGCAAAAGCATCTGAAAGAGTTTCGGGGAGAAACGAGTCTCTTGGGGCGATTCACATTTGCAGATCGCAATCTGCCTCATTGAGCAGAATCTTTACACAGCCTTGAACAAACAAGATATATGTGAGGGGAATCAGAACGAACACACAAGATATATGTGAGGGGAATCAGAAATGGCTTATAGGCCAGTCGAAAAAGGCCCATTATCAGCCATACCCTGGACCTCTTCATAACAGTACAAATATGGTACCGAATGAATCCTTGAAATTTCTAGTTTCACCAAAAAAAATTCCCCAGAATTCCCATTCGGAGGATTTTTTTTATTCAAGTTTCCATGGCAACACTCTCCAAAAAATTATAACCCACAAATGAACAACATTTTATCGAATAACTTTCTTTCTGCTTTGAGGAACAATTTCAATTTTGGCACACAGTACCTCCACAACCAACTCTCTCAGATGCATGCAAAAATTGTATTTTACCTTGTTCTTGTGTGTTGTTATGGTAACATAAATATAAAAAATCATCAATTTTTTAAAAGACGGTCCTAAAATGTTTCACGTGGAGAGAAAAAATAAATATACAAGCAAAAATATGGTTATGATATTAATAGAGCATCTCTTTGTGGACAATCGTAAACAAAAATATCGGAAATATCTCATATAATATAGTCGCTATAGAGAGATTTAATGTCTGTTTAAAATTACTTTTATAAACCTGAAGCTAAGGAGGGGCATGTTCCCTTGTTTTCTTCAAATTCATTTTATGAATGGACTTAATTTTGATATAATATTCATCTCTGGATGCTATTAACAATTTAAAAGTTTACTGTTGCCATGGAAACACTGCTGTAGCCAGTTCCATAGCAACAAACCTCAAATGCATCTTTCTGATCAAATGCATAGCCAATGGTTTTTACAATTTAATCACACATCTACCCAACCCTATTAGCTATACCAGCAAATTACTTTTACAACTTAAAAGAAGTTGTTTGTTTTGTTTCTATGGTAACAAATGCCTCCGAACATCATCAATTTCTAAGATAGGGCAAGAAATAGGCAGTTTCTACACTTTGCAGTCATGTAATAAAGTTTCCAATGTAATTGTGGTTCTGAAAAGGCATTTGAACCTCAGTATTTTGTAACAGAACACCCTTAACTTACAAAATGACAAAGGGTTGCCATGGAAACCACAATAATATACCATAAACTGTCAATGATAATTAAATTATTGATTAAAACAAATTCATAAATTCTGTGATTGTACAAAATATAGTTGACCAATTTTCACGTATCATGCATCAAAAGATAGCTAGTAATGGCCTATATTTTTAAAATTTTAAATTATTGTTGCCATGACAACCAGTTATCAGTTATGTTCAGTTTCAACCAATTTTGAAAACCTTCATAAAATAAGTATTTGCGATATTAAATCATTAATATCCATGACAAATAGGATATAATTCATTTATTTCTAATCATATTATAAATTCTGAGATATTTCTGTATAAATTTGATTGGAATAAAGTTTATGATGGCAAGAAAGTTGCTAATATGATGATTCATAATAAAGACGTCATGGAGATTTTCTTTGAGACATTATGAGCAAAAATGGAGTTTCTAAGGTTTGAAAGGAGATATTTTATTGTATGAAACATCATTTTAAAGCTTGAGTAAAGATCTATCTTTTGCGATGAAAATTTCTGGTAACCATGGCAACAGAAATGGTATATCAGGCTAATCAGTCATTTTTACCCCTCTGGCTATGTAATAGCCTACGGGGTACTGCAGTCCTCAACGTGACGGGTAGCTGAGGATTTCGTCAAGCATAACTCACTTTTTGTTGCTCATATTTCATTAAAATTTTGCCTGTTATCTTATTTTGTCATGCAGATGGGAATGACAAGTTTCCAGGCATTTCTAACAATTAGATGTGCGTAATTCCATGTTAGTTCAATAAATTTCAGGAAATTTTTCCGCTTGACCCCCTTAGATTCGTCTCAAACATTTCTCAAACTAGCCTTTAGTAGTGTAATAGATGTGTGAATAGTTTCAGCTCAATATCTTGAACAATTTAGTTTAGAAATATTTTCAAAACAGACTGTTTTTATGGCTTTTTTGTCAAATGAAAGTCGCTTTTCAAATGTTAATATTTGGGATTTCATGAAAGATACGACCTTGATTGTTTCCAGACATGATATCTGGGTTCCAGGAAGTGGCTTTGAATACCTTTAAGGGGTATCTCTCATCTTGATTTATCTCTGCAGGCATTCAAAAAGGCTCTTCCATTTGGCGTAAATTATTGATGCAACTTTTTCAATCAGCTAAAACTCTAGAACTGCATTATCTACAAACTTTTTATCTTGACTTTTTAATCTACTGTAGTAGTAAACGTAGTATGGTAAGGACTGGTCATATGAATTAATAGTTCTGGTAACAAAGTTCATCAAATTTGGGGAAAAATGCTATTTCACAGATTATCAAGCTAAAACGCCAAAATATTATGCCATTTACCAATGTGAAACCAATGCCCACAACAAAGAACATGAAAGATGGGTTTCACCTGAAACACTGAGATTAGTATCTTGCATTGCCTGATTTTTGTGGCTGTACTAACTATATCATAAACCAATTATGATTATGCATTTAGCAACTCTCTCATAACTATATCTATTATTGAGACGCCAATATACACTGAAAATTAAGTTTCTTTTAAAGATGCCTGTCTGTGTTCCTTCATTATTTCTTTGAAAAAAACGGTGCTAATAATAATGCAGACAGATTAGCCAGAAAAATACAAATTCTGATTCTATACAAATCTCTGATGTTTAGGGTGACGTTCGTTGAGCCGGACACCTGGATTCTTGACATTTAAAAAATGTGAAATAGTATGATACAACCAATACAACCCATAGGCCAAGCAGTATTTCAGAAATACTGCTTGGCCTATGGGTTGTATTTCATCAACCAGAGCCTCAAATTAAGTGTTTTCATTAACACTAATAGTATATGTATATGTAAGTTGGCATGGCAAGAACACTGAATATCGGGTGAATTCCCTGAAACAGAAAAAGGAAGGAGGTATCCTTGAGTCAGACAGTTGTGTCCCAAAAACTTGACATTTAAATATAAAGCTGCAAAATAACTTTTCAGTCCCTTGAAAAGGGGGGAGGGTTTGTCAAGTGGTAGAGCTTGCTGGGCTGCAAATTGCTGGGCCCACGGTTCAAATCCAGCTTTTGCCAGGTCACCGAGATGTATGTGTTTCAATCATCCTTTGCCTCACAGCCATGTCCTCTCCCTGTCCTAATTAGAATACCAAGTGCATAAATACTGGATGTGAAGCCCAAATCATCCATCCATCCAGTCCCTTGAAAGGCCAAATTTGAGTAGAAAATGGCATGACATCCTTCCTAACTATGTTTCCTAACTATGTTTAACAAGTTAAAATCAATACCATAGGCCAGCAAAGGATCCTTCAAATGTGACCAAAATTCACTAAATTGCACAAATTCATGGAAGAATCATGAGAAAAACAGGGTTTTTACCCCTTCTTTATAGCCATGAAGAAACCACTAAATGTGTTCATATCATGCTCATACTTTTGGAAAGGCATAGTTGCATAGGGACGTCTTTGGCTACAGGTTGGTATGAAATAAGGTGGTATAGAAGATCTTAATTAGCCAGGTCAGCCCCACTAATAGTCAGACTCAAGGTTACCTAAATCTCTAAGTGTCCAACTCAAGGAAACTTACCCTACAATTCCAAACCTACAAACATTGAGGAATTAACTTGAAAATCAGTGATAATAATAGGTTATTCACCACGGGAGAGGGAATATGTGATTTATCAACTGAGGGCATTAGCCGAGGTGTGATAAACACATATTCCTGATCTCGTGGTGAATAATCGGGTTATAACATGTGACAAACACTCAAGCAGTCAAACGAGAAATGATAAGTGGACATCAAAGAATATCAGAATTATCGCCTTGAAATACTGGCATGTGATTCGCTGACAGTAGTGTCAAATGGTACACCACTGATTATGATGATATGCCTGGTGTATATTTTAGGCTTATTGCTTTTAGGTCCAATATCTTGCTGTCGAGAAAAATCTTGAGATTTTGAGTTGAATCACTAAAGTTAGATTGCTTGGCTGAAAAACCTCACAGTCTATCCAAATTGGTTTTTAAAATTAAGCTCACATTTTGTGCTGTTAATTAATTTCTAGTTGCCATGGCAACTAAGTTGCAAACTAATAAGTATCCTAAATAGATAATTTATACCATTGTATGGTTTTGGACTAATCTTCATGCTAATTCTTGCACACATTACATAAAAAAATGAGAAACTCAGGAACATAACTTACAAAAAAAACAGGACTGATTTGCCTGATACACCCTTTCTATTGCCATGGTTACAAGTAATTTCATTGCAAAAGATAGATCTTTACTCAAGCTTTAAAATGATGTATCATACGATAAGATATCTCCTTTCAAACCTTAGAAATTCCTTTTTTTCTCATAATGTCTCAAAGAAAATCTCCTTGACTTCAATATTATGAATCATCATATTGCCAAATTTCTTGCCATCATAAACTTTATTCCAATCAAATTTATACAAAAATATCTCAGAATTTAAAAGGTGATGTGAAATAAATGAATTATATCCTATTTATCTTGGATATTGATGATTTAATATGGCAAATACTTATTTTATGAGGTTTTTCAAAATTGGTTGAAACTGAACATAACTGATAACTGGTTGCCATGGCAACAATAATTTAAAATCTAAAAAATAGAAGCCATTACCAGCTATCTTTTGATGCATGATACGCGAAAATCGGTCAACTATATTTTGTACAATTACAAAATTAAGAATTTGTTTCAATCAATAGTTGAATTATCATTGAAAGTTTATGGTATATTATTGTGGTTTCCATGGCAACCCTTTGTCACTTTCTAAGTTAAGGGTGTTCCCTGACTAAATACTGAGGTTCAAATGCCTTTTCAAAACCACAATTACATTGGAAACATGATTACATGACTGCAAACTGTAGAAACTGCCTATTTCTAGCCCTATCTTAGAAATTGATGATGTTCGGAGGCATTTGTTACCATAGAAACAAAACAAACAACCTGTTTTAAGTTATAAAACTAATTTACTGATATAGCTAATAGGTCTGGGTAGATGTATGATTAAATTGCTAAAACCATTGGCTATGCATTTGATCAGAAAGATGCATTTGAGGTTTGTTGCTATGGAACTGGCTACAGCAGTGTTTCCATGGCAACCGTAAACTTTTAAATTGTTAATAGCATTCAGAGATGAATATTATATCAAAATTAAGTCCATTCATCAAATGATTTTGAAGAAAACAAGGGAACATGCCCCTCCTTAGCTTCAGGTTTATAAAAGTAATTTTAAACAGACATTAAATCAGTCTCTATAGCGACTATATTATATGAGATATTTCCGATATTTTTGTTTACGATTGTCCACAAAGAGATGCTCTATTAATATCATAACCATATTTTTGCTTGTATATTTATTTTTTCTCTGCACATCAAACATTTTAAGACCGTGTTTTAAAAAATTGATGATTTTTTATATTTATGTTACCATAGCAACACACAAGCACAATGTAAACCACAATTTTTGCATGCATCTGAGAGAGTTGGTCATGAAGGTACTGTGTGCCAAAATTGAAATTGTTCCTCAAAGCAGAAGGAAAGTTATTTAATAAAATGTTGTTCATTTGTGGGTTCTTTTTTTTTCAAGAGTGTTGCCATGGAAACTTGAATGAAAAAAATCCTCCGAATGGGAATTCTGGGGAATTTTTTTTGGTGAAACTAGAGATTTCAAGGATTCATTCGGTACCAAATTTGTACTGTTATGAAGAGGTCCAGGGTCAACCCCACTTTTTACTGGCCTATTGATACATCATATAATTATGAACAGAGGACTCA
>JAPTHN010000007.1:60700782-60868501 GCA_026936325.1 Platynereis dumerilii
CCTGGTGGTGCTTGTTGTAATTAGCATAGCTGGTGCATAAAAGCTTCAATCACTTTCACGTTTTTATTTTTTTGGTTCTGATTGTCATCCTGAGTGCCATTCTGACCCCTGTTAGTTGGTTGGTTGGTTGGTTGGTTTTGGTTGGCTGGTTTTTGGTCGGGTGGGCTACTCAATCTTGATGTTTCTTGAATTTTGTAACTGACAAAAACAAAATATCTTTTTCTTGTGATGATAATAATAATAGTCCAAAAAGAAATGAAAAATCAAATCAGATATTTTCTTTTAAATTTAAAAAAGTACTTTATATAACATTGTGATATATTTATATACAAGCATATGAAATATAAATTGAAAAAAAAAAATTAAACTTATTATTATATGATTGATATATACAAACATAGGAAATATATACAAACATGGGAAATATATATACAAAACATAGGAAATTATACAATTGAGGTGAAAATATTATTTATATATATACATTAAAAATATTGTCTCTGGGGGTGTTCTTTTCGTGTTCTTCTTTCAGTCCTGGTCCGTTTTATCCGTTGTATCCGTTAATCGTATCCGTTAATCGTATCCGTTGTTTTCTTTGTGGTGTTGGAAAGGGTGGGCATTTCAACCTGGTGGCGCCGGTTTGTCCTCCTCCGGGTCTGGGATGTTCCAGTCTTCTGGATCCTCCTGGTAATCGACTACCAGGTATCCATCGTACTGGATACTGAAATCAGCATCATCCTCCAGACCACTGTAAAAGAGAAAAAAAGAGAAAAGAGTCAATATCTTGTTTTTTAGAGTTCATACATGTCTACTGCACATGGGATTCCCTTTTTGTTTTTAAAAACTAACTGACCGACCACCTATATATATGTCAATAAAAGAATTATTACTGGATGTTTTTCAATTAAAAAATCTTTCTAAGCTTATATGTATATTATTTTCTAACATCCAGTAAGCAAAAAAAAAAAATCAAGAAAAATGAAAATTAACGCACCCTTTTTTGTTTTCTCTGGCTAAGCTCTTGTTTCTGTCTTTTTTTTTGGTATTTTTGGTTCAGAAGCCATAAGGGACAGTGTCAAAAGAGC
Source organism: Platynereis dumerilii (assembly GCA_026936325.1). Classification (NCBI taxonomy): domain Eukaryota; kingdom Metazoa; phylum Annelida; class Polychaeta; order Phyllodocida; family Nereididae; genus Platynereis; species Platynereis dumerilii. The sequence goes on from JAPTHN010000007.1 coordinate 60,701,868, forward strand.
CATCTCTAAGCAGCTGGCGCTTACTGTAGGTGACTCTAAACTTCTTCTTGACATCTCTACCGTAAAGCTCAAACTTGTATCTATCCCTGTGGATTTTATCAGGGTATTTGGCTATCAACTCCGATGACAGTGAATCGGGTAGGGGAAATTCTTCCGGCGCAGCATAGTGCAATACCAGTGCCTTGATGCTGTCGAAATTGACAATTTGATCAATCTCGTAGTTGATTGTGATGCCCTTGACTTTCACCACCGTCTCACCGCACCTTGTCCTGTAAGCGTAGGATTTTGGGCCCGAGCTGACAAACTCCACCATCGTGTCCCCTGCTTTCAACTCCCTTGTCCACTGGCCGAGATGTTCCCCGTAAGGCGGATGCAGTTCACCAGGACTCCCGTTGCATGTGTAGATGATACTATCCGTATCTATGTACACCGCTCTTCTTCCAAGCCGGGCCAATTGTCGATATAACTTTATCCTACCGTAGGCTGTCGTAAAAGAGGCTACAAAGGTGTTTACGTAGTCCGATTCCGGTACGCAGTCCGAGCGGTGGTGAAATTCCACTTGACAGCATTCGGGGGATAGGCAGTGGAAGTCGTCCATCACCAATGTCGGGTCTGTCAGTACACTGTAGAATTCTTCTGCGGTGTGGACCAGCTTGTCCCTCTTCCGGTGTAAAACTTCTGCGAACTTCCCCCACAGCGCATTTGCGCACTACGGTCCCAGGACACAATCCGGAGGCAAGGCAAAATCCGGAAGGCAAAAAAAAGGGAGATGAAAAAAAAAAAAATTTATATAGCATTAGTACGTTTTTTTTTGGTAAGAGAAACATGAGAAAAAAATTGGGATAAATACTGTGCAATACTCACGAGCTTGCTTATCTTGCGAGCCCCGGGGTTGTAGGCTATCCGTGAGGCATCCAAGGTAATTCCCTCCGCTCTCCTGTAGTCCTCGATGTAGGCGTCTTTCTCTTCCTGCGACATGTCCGCCTTGGGCCAGCCCGAAGCCTCCTGCTTCCCCTTCAAGAAGAGGTCTACGTAGCCGGAGAATATGTCGGAGGATCTCTGCTCAAAATGGTAGACCTCGTAAATCTCGACGACTTTGTACCCCATCTCGACTGCAAGGTCCAATTCCACAGAGCACCACGTTCCTTTGAGGTCCCTCCTATCATACATGCACTTGCATTTACTTTTGCTGTTGTTCTCGCAGCAGGTTGCACATAGGGGGAATAACAATTTCTTGCTATTATCGCCCGCCCCACCGATCCTCATTGGGAGTACAGGGTGGTAGAGCTTGCGAGGGGCTCTCATCCTGCAATAGATGATTCCGAAGTACTGGGAGATGTCCGTAGTTTGGGGGGCAATGATCACCCGCGGAATGCCCACCGGCAGGGTCTCGTATTTTAAAGCTGCGGGATAGAGACTAGTCACATCGCCGTACTCCATACTGGTCCACTCCGAATCGGCCTCCTCGCAGTTCACGTAGAGCTTGATGGCGTTTGTCCTGCCGCCGTACAAGGCCTCTCTGGGATCCAGCCTGGGCCGGACCGGATTCTCTTTGAGAAAGGCCTGCATACGCTTGTCCCTGGACAATTCCTCCCTGAATTGACACTCCCACTTTGACACTATGGTACACCCCGGGATGGCCTCCCTGATTGCCGCCTCCCTCCTGGCATCCTGCGCGTGCACCTCTGACATGGATTGCCCGGTGTACGGATGCTTGTAATTGCTTCGACCGCTCAGACTGTCCTGCACCCAGTCAGGAGCCTCCTTGGGAAAGCAAAGTTGACATGCATGCATAACGCAACCTTTCACCTCGTAGATGATCTTCTCCTTGTCCTCCAGCTCGCAATAACCATCCACTTTTAGATAGCCGCGTCCTGACCTGGGAGTGACCACCCTGAATTCGCCACCTTCGCTCAGAGCATGCCTAATGTTTCTCCCAGTGCGGAAGGCTTCGTACTGCAAAAATTCTATGGCCACTTGACTGTAGGTGTCCTGTCCTCCGAATCCTCCTCCAGCCATTCTGGCCAGAGGCGACCTCAGGAAGGTGGAAATCTCCACCTTGGTAGACTGCTCTGCCCCCCCTCCTCCTCCTCCTCCCCTGCCCCCCTCGGAGTCTACACCACTGCTGGCTAGCTCGCCGGACATATCTGTTTGGCAGGTGGACATATCTATAGGGGAGCCATCCTCAAGGTCTGTCATGCTCGTCCACCTGTCGTCCACCAGGGTGGCCTCCACCTGACGACCGTCCTGCAGCGTGCATCGGTGGGTTTCTGCAAGGAATTTGTATCTGAAGACTGCCATGCAGACTGCTGCCATGGTGTTGTACTGGAGTGGGTCGACTGCCAATATCTCTGTCTTAAAATCTCCACCATCCCCAACGTCTGTGATGATCTCTTTCTTTGTCATCTCTATGATTTGTTTTCTGAAGGCCATGCAACTCTCCTCGAGAATGCAGCAGTCAGTCTGACAGTATGAGATGATTTCCTCCATGAAGTCAAAGCTTTTGCCCGACTGCTCGGAGTGCCAGGTGAGAAAGGCTTCTCTATCTTTCCTCTTCATTTGATCGCAGGCATAGAAGTGGGGGGCCGGTGTTGTCGAGGAATACGTATAGTTCTCGGGGCAGTTGAAACGGAATGGAAAAGTCCCCTTCTTGATATCCTTCAGGGAGAACACCTCAGGCATGGCGGACAGAGGCATGGGCAGGAAGCTGAGAGAATCTATGAGCCTTATGTTCAGCCTGCCTCCCAGCTTCACCGAAATGACCTTGCTTCCCCGGTAGATCACAAACGGGGAGCATTCCCCGAGACTGCATACATAGCTGAGCAAAAAATACCCGTCATAGCCGGAAAAATTATGGAAAATCAAAGTATAGCCTCTGTGTAAATCGTTGAAAAAGAATTTACAGAATTTGAGTGCCACATCCTCTCCGAAAATCTCAACTCTACGGCTCCCGCAGCCTGGCCTCTTCATGCAGACCTCCCTGCCCTCCTGGCCCTTGCTCTTGCCCCGGTTGGCATGGGGCGAACAGAGCTCGCAGGCCGTCCCGCACTGGCTGCATGTAGGGGCCTCCCTGAAGGAGCTTCCCTCGCACTTTCCACAGCTCCACTGAGCTATCAGCAGGTTGGGCACATGGACTCTTCCCGACACGATACTCTCAAAGTCTGCATAAATCAGAAGCGGACTAATTTTGTGAGGCCTTTTCGATCTAATGCTACAGAAGTGGCTCTCCTCCAACGACACCTCCATCTCGCAGACTCGGCAGACCCGCATGTCGCAGCGATGCGGCGGGTCCACCTTTCTGTCATAGAGCCTGGTGCACTCCAGACACTTGGTCAACTCCTGACATGTGGCGCTGTTCTTGTGGCGGTCCAGACAGGCTTCAGACCTGGTCATTCTGTTACAGTCCGGACAGAGCCCGGCCTCGGCCGACAAATAGACGCAGGGCTCGTGCTCGCACAGATTGCAGTGCCCAAAGCATGAGTGCTTCCTCCGGTCCCTGGACGGTCTGAGGCAGTGGGGACAGAAGAAGCCGAAACGATGAAACCCAGAGATCTTGGTGATGGGCTGGAAGTGGCCGACACCGCCGCCGTATTCCACGTCTGAAGTTTCTTTGCACGGTTTGACGTAGAGCAGGAACAGAGTCCTGGTGGTCGACTGTCCCTGCTGACCGGTAGTAATGGCGGCATCAGCAGCAGCGGCAGCAGTAGTACCCCGGCCTCCCCGCCCCTCCCGACGTATATTACCCTATTCTGAGCATTCGAGCCGAAAACTACTATGCGTACTCCCAGAGCCGCCTCGAATTTGGGTATGTCCGTAAGGCTGACTCCCGGTCCGCCGGTCTCCCTCTCCCGAGTGGCCGCACCGTCCGGCCCCCGACCTCTTCTCGGCTGTAGCCTCAGACCGGCCAGCCTTTGCAACCTCTTTGCCTCTTTCAGCTGAGAGCCTCCGCGCGAGTCCCTGACGTCTCGGTAAGCTTTGAGGGCCCGCTGACTCTCCGGGGAGTCCCCCCCGTGCTTCGTCTTGGCCTCTTCCAGATCGGCCCTTGCCATGGTCACGGCCAGGGATCTCGCGAAGCACAGGGCGTCTCCAGAGGGCACCTTTGTAGTCGATCTGTTGCGGGCGACGTCGTCCGTGGATTTGTCCTCACCCAGGAAGAGGTAGTATCCGCGGCTACCTCTCCCGCGACCTAGAAGATTCCTGGCAAGGGCTATGTGAATTTGTAGGCCCTCTTCCAGGAGCAGTTCGTCGTCGGATTGAGTGACCTTCTCCACCAGGTCCAGGATCTCCTCCGCCACCAAATCCTCCAGCGGCTGCAGAGTGAGTATCTGCGGTATGTGGAAGGAGGGTGACATCACTGTCACCCTGACCAGGTCAGTCGGACCGTATCTCGTCCTGACCCTGGCCACTACGGAGGCCACGGCCTCGTTGAGGTCTTCCATCGTGTCGACCAGGCGTTGCCCCAAATATTTTTCGTCAAACGTCAAACGATATATACTCTCCTCGACGGTGCCCTGGGCAAAGGAGGTCCTGAGGTTGCGGGTGAGGCCCACATTTCTAGTCCTCCAGTACTCCAGGCTGTAGTCCGCCGTGCGCAAGTTCAACCCCTCTCGGTCCCCCCCACCCTCCTCAGGATCATCCCGATTGTTGTTGTTGTTGTTGTTGTCAATTGCTGCGGGTCCGTCTGCGGTTGCTGCTGCTGCCGCGGGTCTGACTGCGGTTGCTGCGGGTCTGACTGCGGTTGCTGCGGGTCTGACTGCAGTTGCTTTGGGGGCCCCTCCAACCCCCCTCCCCTTTGACAGTCTGGTCGACGGTCTGGCCGCCGTCGGTCTTGCCGCCGTCGGTCTTGCCGCCGGGTCTGGCCGCCCGTCGGGGGGCTCTCTCTCTTCTTCTCTTCTTCTTGTTCTATCTTTCTCCTCCTCCTTGTCGTCTCTCTTGCGCTTCTTCGGGCTCCTGCCTCTGCCGCCCGGAGAAGGCGCGCGCGCGCGGCCCCGGGAAGGGCCCCCCGCGGGGCCCCGGCTTGACCGCCCGGCCGCCGCCCCTGGATTCTCTGGCCCGCGGCCGGCGGCAGGTGGTCCTTGGCCGCTGCTAATACTTGTTCTCGTTCCGGCTGCCACGTCTTCGGCCACAATGTTGGACCTGTCCCGGTGGATCCGTCGGAGTCTGGACCTCTGCCTGAGTCTGCGAAGCCTCCGGAGCTCCCTCAGCTCGGCGAGCCTGAGCGTCCTGCGGCTCCGTCTGCCCCCACCAACAGACCCCCCGACCCCGACCCGCTTCTTGGGGCCGAGGCCGTAGTTTGAGGATCTTCGGAATTCCTCCAGGATCAGCATCAGGTCGGCATCTCTGTCCGGATTCCGGACCTCCCCCTGGACCCGGGTGGGGTTGGGCAGGACCGGAGAGGTCGGTCTTTCTGGTGGTGGCGACTCCGCTGGTGGAGGCGACTCTGCTGGTGGTGGTGGTGGGACTCTGCTGGTTGCTTCTGCTGGTGGTGGTGCTGGTGGTGGTGCTGGTTGTTGTGTTGGCTGCTCCCTGTAATGTTTTGTTGGTGGTTGGTTTTTTTGGTGGAGGGGAAAAAAAACAGTCAAAATGTTTTAATTTATAATTTGCATTATATAATATTTAAAAAATTTTTTTTTGTCATTCCTCTTTTATATACATTTATAGATAGACTGGATATATATATAATATATATATATGTGTTTGTGATCTATCTATCTATCTATCTATCTATCTATCTATCTATCTATCTATCTATTTATCTATCCATGTCTGGAGAGGGCCCCCATGTTTTATTTTTCAAAAATTTGTGCTTAGATGTAAATAAATCAAAAATTTTTTAATGCAATAAAAAATTATAATTACTCGAAGTGTGGATCATAATCCTCATCATCCTCCAGGTCTAATGGGCAGGCTGCTCCTACGTCAGAGTAGCAGGGGTGGTCACCTTTGAGCCTCAGCCACTCCTGGGGTGTGGGGAAAGGAAAATGAATCATTGCTTGTGGCAAGGGTCCAAAAAAAAAATGAAAGACACCAAAAAGAATACAAAATTACTCACTTCGAAGCCTTCCTTAGTCGGCCACTTGTATTGCCAAGGATCTTCTCCACCAACAGCACCATTTTCTTCAACGTCGGCCTGTCAACAAAAAAAAAAATAATTATGAGGTTTTATTTATGGACAAAAAAAATATTTTCATTGCACAAACAAACAAGACCATACAAAATAGCTTTTTTTTTTTTCTCCCACTCACATCATAGCCATCTCGGCTGCAGCCAGGTTGGGGGGTCTCAGGTCGCGGAGTGTCCGGTCTACGTCTCTTGCGGGACTGAGACTGAGGCATTTTGAAGACTGTTTCCTCGCAGACATCCGGGGATGGGAGCTTCAGAACAACAGCCGGTTTTTTCCATTTCGGGAAGAAATCCGGATAGTCATCCTGCTTCATAGCCACAGCTCGCAGACTTCTAGCCCGGTCTTCCCCGACAACATCTTCAGGTGGGTTGTGGTGGATGGCTGGCTCCTCTGCTTCCCCACTCGCCCATTCCTGTCGGTTGTGGGAAAAAATAAAAGTTGCATTATTTTTTAGCATTTCATGCAATTTTTTTTTTAAAAATATTATGTTTATGAAGAGATGTTACTCACGGCCATAAAAAGCTCTCTGGACAGTTCGTCTTCATCACTGTCTACTACTAGTAGGTCGGTGTCCAGCCTGAGGTCATCCAGCAGGCTATACTGTTGTAAGAAAAAAAACAACAAAATAACAGCAATAAGTCCAAAAAGTCTATGATTTTCTATTTGGTTTTGGAACGGCTTACACCTTTGCAATATGATCTATATATTAAAATAATTAAAATTATTATAATACTAACTGATCCTTGAAGAGACTCCTCTTCATCAGTCAAATCTGGAGATGGACACCCTCTTGACCCCATCTGTCAAAATTGGCCATTTCGTCAAAATCAATCCGGTTGTCATCCTGTATTGGTGTGGTGAAAAAAAAAACAGTAAAATTAATATTTCTAATTTGTTAAGGCTTTTAATTTTTTGGGGGGGATCCATTGGGAGAACTGGCAAAAAAAAAATAAATAAAACAAATATATACTTACATTAGTGGCCAACTCCCTTTCCAGCAGCTCCATCTCTACTCCAGGGGTTGGGTTTGACCTAGTCCTCCTGCTTCGGTGCCCTCGTCGTCTCCTTATTGGCCTCATCTCCGGTCCGTCCTCCAACTCCTGTTCCTGAAGGCTCAATTGAGCCATTACCTGCATAATAAAAAGGATCATATGTAAGATGGAATGAATGAGCAAATTCATATATATATTTCATATATATTTAATATGGCACTTTATTTTATTTTTTTGAAAATATAAGGTCTACTATGTCTTATAAGAAACTCACATGGACAAGAAAGGTGCTGAAGGTAGCATTCCTCCTTCTGAACATCTTTATTTTTTTCTTCTCTGATAATTTATACTTATTCTGAAAAATAAAAAAGTGATAGGCATAAGAAGAGACAGAGAAAGATATAAAGACAGATAGAGAGAGAGGGCGCCCATTACTTGGGGAGAGGAACAGACAGCATCGCCCCCTACATTTTAATATGTACACTGCAACAGCAGAGCCAAAAAATAGCACTTTCTCCACTTGACACGAGAGGGACATGCTGCAGATTACTTTGTAGCCCCATCCCACAGCAATAGCGCCACCTACACTTTTTCATAACAGTTTGGCAAAAAATAGGACGTTCAGGTGGGGACAAGAGTCATACATTATGTAGGCTCCTCCCCCCTTCCTTCAAACTCCTCCTTCTACTATCAAACAAGAAAGGTTTCCCCCCCCCCCTCCCCCCCCCCCAAAAACATGGCAAAACTTCTGTCTAAAAACCACCAATACACCATTAGCAATACATCAGCAGGTCTTGTGGTGAATGAACAGGTGGTGAATGAACAGGTGGTATTTTTCTTTCTTTTTTTTTTGGAGGAACGACTACGATGGATGAAGGTGGTCAGGAAGGCGATGATTATGACACTTTACATAGAGGCAACAATTCAGAGTTGCTCAAGGAAAATGCTTTTCGTTTCTGTACACCGTCCTCCATAGCCATTGTTGGTCCAACTTGTTCAGGTAATTATAAGATATCACAGCAGACGAGGAAAAGAATTTAAAAAAAGCCATTTAAATGAAGCCTAACAGCATTCTTTTCTTATTTATTTTTTTTTCATCATTCAGGCAAGACTTATTTCACTTTGAGATTGATAAAACATTCAGCTCAGATGTTTCAAAAGCCACCGAAAAAGATAATCTATTGTTATGGCATATATCAGTCAGCAGTCAAACAATTGGAGACAGACTATCCAAATTTGGTGCTCACCCACAAAGGACTTCCAGGGGAAGAATTTATAGACTCGGAATTCTCTGGCATGGATGGAGGCTTAATTATAATTGATGACTTAATCCAAGAAGTTGGTGCCTCAAAGGAAATGGCCAACTTGTTCTGCATGGGAGTTCATCATAAGGTATGTCTATAAAAAAAAAATTTTTTTCCCCTCCAATTTTTTCTTCGTTTCTTCTACAAATGTAGCATCTGTTTCTTTGCTTTTCATTCACCCCAAAAAAAAAAAAAAAACTATTTCTACCTGTTGCAGGGTCTGACTGTGGTGATGCTATTTCAAAATCTGTTCCATCAATCAAAATACATGAGGACGATAAGTTTGAACACACAATATCACGTGCTAATGAAGAGTTTTAGAGATCGTCAGCAGGTATTGACATTGGCAAGACAGATGTTTGGAGATCAAAGTGGACGGATGATTGAAAGTTACTCAGACGCAATATCTAGGCAAGAAAGGGGCTACTTAGTCGTCAGCAATTTTCCTACAATTCAGGAAGACGAGAGGCTTGCTACAGATATATTTCCTGGAGAAGACTGCATACTATATATGCCTCTGTGAAATTTTTATTTGAGTCAATAAAAATAATCTCAATCTGACTGAGGTAAATGTCTCTGAGATATTTTAATTTATTTATTTTTGTAATGAATAAAAAAAAATAATAAAGAGTCAGAAATTCTATATTGAAAAAATTTTAATAGTACCTTTGTTTTGTTCTTGTTGTTATACATGTAAACAGCTACTTGATACATTATTTGACATTCAACAGCTACTTGATACATTTTAATTGACATTTCATACATTTTTTTTTTTGACATATAATTGACATTCATGCATGTTGAGCTATATATATATAATATATAAAAATAACAATAAGTAATGACATATATAAAAAAAACTTCCTTTTTATTTTATTTTATATATAAATTTACTTGAAATACGCAGTAGATTCAGAGCGTCATGCTTGGACAAACCAGAAGTTCTGAGTGCAACAAAATATAAGCATGCCCAGCCACAGTTAGTATTGAAATGCTTCTGACATTTTACAATATTTGTTATGCAATTATTGGAAATGATGAATTTTAAAATGTGACTGTCCAAATTACATATACTTGCATTGGGATCGAAAAGTTCATAATGATTCGAATGCTTCAATAGAACTATATAATGCCCTTGACGGGCTTGATCAGTATTTGAAATGTTGCACAGTACTATGAAGAATTTAAAATTAGAAACTTTCCTTTCTCTGGATCGAGATGCTGTCAATAGCCTGTCAATCCTTTCCAGCCTACACAATAGGTGCGATGGCATGACTGTTACAAAACGCCTTAAAATTCTACTGTCCATACAAATCTTTGCCTCGACACTTTTGGGCCTCATTCTTCTATCTGTCTCTCTCTAGAGCTCAGTTCACCTGGCCAGAAATACATTGCGTGCATAATCGACTTCCACGAAGGAGCCAGTGTAAGCGATGACTCCCATGATTATAGTTTCCGGTAGGGGTGAAGAGAATCTTAATTCCAAACGAGTCGAGCCCTCTGATTTCAGAGGGAAGAAACTCCCCATGAAACTTTGAGGCTGTAAATTCAAGTGGACGAAAAAGTTCCCATTAGCATAATCCTTAGCAGTAATTCCATTGGTGACTTCCATACCTCTGCCTAGAGTCTGAGGGTTCGTGCGCATTATCGTTGAATACGCCTCTGAAAAATCATCCTGTTCGAAATTTGTGGAAATTATTCCTCCTGGGGCAGTTTCTCCGTTGATCGTAAGAGCCAAACGTGTCAACCCATAATGGGCAAAAAGATATGGATTAGATTTGAATGAGGAAGTCTGAGCCCCACTAGCCATGAAAAAAATAACCATTCTCTGTGGTATCGAGTTTGAGAACAAATTTTCACAAAAGAAATTGGTCACGCCAGAAGTTATGCTGTATCTGTGAAATGTCTCCTTAATGTAGAAATAGCGCAGCAGTGAATTTTCGCTCAATAGTTCTTGGGTAGCTAGCAAAGCATTCGGGCTGGGGTGCACGTGTGCCATTATCAGAGTGTAATCCAAAATTTCAATTCTGTAATCAGGCGTGGGCTCTTCGGCTGTCAGCAGTCTGAAGGCATTAGACGTATTTGTGAGAATTAGGGTCAAGCTGATACCGTTGGCGAGATACTTTTGCATATTGAAAAAATCCACGTCAATAAATCCACTCAGTGTAACGACTTTACTGTTCTTGCATCTTTCGTAACGTTCAGTAAGTCCCTTATTTGTCCCAACAAAAGTGGGGTTGACATCGTCATGACAGCCAGCAGTGTCCTTGGCGTACATCTGAGAATACAGAGACGTATTTTTGACACTTTCACTTGTGTTAAGCAGAGTGTTTACAACTGCTTTGAATGCATAGCCCGAAATGTTTGTCACTGTCTGACCTCCCAATTGTAGCTCACATGTGTCGAAAAGGGAGTGAAGAGTAAAATTCACAGGCCCTACAAATCCATTGGGGGCAGACTCCCCAGGTGAAGAGCCCCCTGGTTTGCGGCTGGTCTGTCCTGGCTTGCTCCTGCTGTCCCGCGACCTGCCGAGGATCCTCCTGGTGCATCCCTTTTTTCCCTTCCTTCGGGAGCTTCGTCTTCTCGAATAAGCTTGTTGTCCCCATATACTATACGAAATTTGACCTCAAGAGAGGTCTGGGGCAAATAAAGGTATGTCGATCCGTTGTTTGGCACATGGAAACGAACAGAACTCTCGGCAGAATAGGAATTAATAGGTTTATATTTCAAAAACCTTATAGTTTTAATTCCGAGATTAACAGATGGCTGAGACCAGGCATCAAGGGCCGAGTCAAAACTCAGGGCACTTGTTGATAGGACTTTATCGTCCGTCATATTTCCTAGGTCTGCTTCTTGTTATCTTTATATTTGGTGAAAATTGTCTTGGTTTTGTTTGTCAATCTCTTGGCAGCTTTTGCGGCCCCTGCTTTGCCTTGGCCGTTTTTTTTCTGAGCCTGTAGTGCTATATTCTCCTCTTGCAGTCGTTTGGTCAGGATAGCAGAAGCTTGCTTGGTTGTCTGTGCGACTTCAGAAACTACTTGAACTTTTTTTGCGTCATCGACTCCCTCACCTTTGATGTCTTCTTTTAAAATAATCACTGAATGCGTAGGATTGGCATGCCATTGACTTGTCCTCGTAGTCTGCTTTTTAAAATACTCGGTCCAAGGCTTGCTGTCTGTGAGAGTATTCACAAACTTGTACATCATAAAATCAAAGTCCACTGGTGCTTATTTTGTCCTTCTTTCATTAGGCTTCCTTCATTCGAAAAGTACACCTTGTAACTCCACTTATGTTCAAATCGCTTGCAAGTCTTGCAGAGCTACAGCACTTGTCTGCCAATCGAACAGATACGGTGATACTGTTCATGTAATCCTGTCTAATTGGCAAGTAGAGTACGTTGGGGAAACGTAAAATTGGAGTGCTCTTGAGTAAGTATTCCCTCAGAGACACTTGTCGCAGGACTGGATGCTTGTGAGAGCCCACTTCGCAATCCCTACAAACATCAACCATGATGTGTAGCATGGCGTCACGGTTGGCTAGCTTTCTGACGTCCTTACTGACTTCGAATGAGATTTCAACCAATCCCAGCATGTGGGTGGGAGTTGGGAACATCTGAGAGAGTTGACAGGTGAATTCATGGCCTGAGTTTGCTGGATACAATTTTATAGAATCTTCACTGGTGAGGTAGAACAACTTATCATTCATCGTATGGTGTGTGGGGAAAGACAATTATAAAAAAAGCAGTCTTTCTATAGGCCTATTATTCACTTAGAATTATTCCTCTTCTTGACAAGAGATTTGATGTCACTAGTCCTCTCCCAAGAATCGTATTGCTTTCCCCATGATTGCCATCGAATCAAGCTCTCTTCTACACCATTCTTCAGTCTAGTTTTCAGAATTTTCTCAATCTTAAAGGACTTTTTAGGATCGTGATCGATTCCTCTCAACTCGAAGGAGTAAAATAATCCCTTGACATCATTGCCTAAATAATCCTTAAGGTAGTAGACAGCTTGTCCTTGGACTACCTTCCTATCTCGAATGAAAAAGATCTCTCCAGAATAAACTTGATCGTAATCTCTTGAAAATACACTTTTCAAATATGATATGCGACATGCACTGCCCACTTCGAATTGGAAGCTCTTCTCCTTCAACCTCTTTCTACGGTGGGGGCCCCTGGTGTGGGCCGCTTGAAATCCCTTCCTGTACTCTTTGGGTGGGAAGAACTGTCTGTCCCACACTTCTTGGGCATTCTCGGGGGTCACTTCGGCAGGGGTCATCGAAATAGACGAATGAAAAGTATTATTGTAACTGGTCACAATATCCTGCAATCTGTCTATGTAGCGATAGGTTGAATTGAAATAAAAGAATTTAAACAGCCGACGTTTTAATGTTAAAATAAACCTCTCAGGTTGCAAAGTAAAAGTTGATTGATTTACTTTTCATGTAATCTGAGACGAGTTTATTGTCGTACTCACGTCCGGAGTCCGACCTGATACTAAGCTCATTTAATTTTCCTTGGGGTAAGATTTCTTTGAATCCATTGAGGACGTCAACAGCACTCTTACTCTTAAGAGGCGCCACTCGAGCGTAACGACTAAACACGTCTATGCAGATAAGCAAGAAGGCAGTTTGATCATTTGCATCTTTAAAGCGCTTTTGACTTAAATCGAGTAAATCGGTATCGTACATGGATCCGATTTTAGCTGTGACAACTTTGAGTCGAGGCTTCTTCTGCATTATCCTCCCAGGATTCATGGTTATAGTGTCCTGCCCCCTAGACCATTTTTGTATTTGAGAGAATGTTATTTTGTGCGGATTTCCAATTCGCTCCAATTGCTGAAAAAGTTTGGTAGGACTGCTGAAACTGGCTGCTTTTCTAGGGTCGTAAAACTGTCTAGAAAGATATCCATCAATATCTTTCAACTTCTTATGTCTCTTCCTAGCCATGGTAATGAGCTTGTCTTAAAATAGTTGTATCCAACTGTTATCGTCCTGTTTCTTGTCCTTTTTCCTGTCCTGTTTCTTGTCCTGTTTCTTGTCAGTCTTCAATTTCTTGACGGCTCGTTTTGGTTCCTTTTGGAGCTTCTTCTTTGATCCTTGCTCTGTTGCCTTGAATCCATCCTCATCAGCCTGTCTCTTCTCCGACTTAATCTGTGGGTGACCTTTTTTTCTCTTATGTCTTGCAGCTTTTGACTTGGCTAAATAAGTCTCCCAAGCTCGTCCGAGGATTTGTCCAAAATCTTCATCTCCTTCTGTATCGGAATCCTCACTTGATTCCTGATCGTCGCTCAACTGATTGTCTTTAAAAGTTCTCAAATCTTCAAGAGCCTCTCTCAAAGCTTGATTGCCTATGAGAGCTGGGGGTACATCGGAAATGTCCAACTTCTGGTAGAGGAGCTTCTTGTCCAGGGGCGAGGGTAACCCTTCTTTTTGTAGGTAGAGGAGCAGCTGACCGTCTTTGGCATTGCTGGGGTTAAGGCGCAAAATGTAACTCAGTGCAACAGAATTCTTGAACTCCTGTCTGTCAGGGAATAGTTCATGTAGAGCATTAAATAAAGTATGCTCATTATCATCACCATCTTTAAGGCTACCTCTAGAGCCTTCATCAGCAGTGTCATCCTTACTTTGCTGGTTCTGAGCCTTAATGGAATCCATCTTCTCATAAGGGATAACATAAACCTTTCGTCCAAATTTCAATGTAGGTCTATGTAGTGACATCATTCAAAAAAGCAAAGCAAATATACAGTCTCAATATTAAAAATATTCCGTGAAGTTTTTTGGCTATTTTCCAGATGTTTCTTCGGCCTCTTGCATAAGACTGTCATCGTCTGATGTAACATCCATGATTTCACAATTTTCTTCTTTTGACAGACAACTGTCTGGTGTACTAGGGCGTGTCGACTGTTGTTGACTCAGTGCATTGAGACCCACTTTCAATGCGCAGACCACTGCTGTGTGATTGCGTTTTAAAATGTCGTTATCAACACGCTTGCCTGCCAGAACTATTTTTTTCAATTTTGCCTCATGCTTGAGTAATTTTTCAGTTTCACTATGGCATGAAGGTTCGAGATTACAATAGACTATGTTTGTTAGAATTTCCACAATAGCCAACCTCTGTAATCTTGAAAGTTTACCCAGAATAGACCTGCGTTGCTTCATAGTCAATTGCACTGATATCAACATATTTAAAAATCCATTGACTGAATCGAAGCGTTCCACATCAGCCATAACTATATAAGTTAAAAAAACAAATCCAGCTGGATCCAAGAATAAGAAAGTTGCATGGACAAAAGCCAACATGAGAATGAATAAGATATTTCTTCTGACTCACATATTTACATTGGCGCACTCAAGCAAAACTAAAGTGTAGGGCCCCACCACTTAGTTGTGGCCCACTTACTTGTGCCCCCTACTAACACAAGCAAAGAATCTTGCGGTGTAAAATAAATACAGATCACTGCTAAAGAAAACAAGTGGATGATTTCAATGTTTTTTCAACAATACTGATTTCACTTGTAATAACTGTTCATTGCCCCCCCCACCCCACCCTTCAAGTAAGCCATCAAGAGGCAAAAAAAAGTTTATAAATGGATTACATTTTTGTGTCCCCATTGCACAACATGTCAGGAGTCGAAAATTTAAGAATAGAATGACATGTAAATTTATAGAATTTTGTCCTATTTTATAAAATGTACCAAAACATTTGACAATTTTCTATCATTTAAGTCACAACTCAAAGCTTTCCCTTCCAGCCAAAAAATATATATATATAATTGACAACATGATGTATAAGATCAAAAAAGTATATATCCTGCTACTGCTGCCTGCTGCTGCTGCTGCTGCTGCCTGCTGATGCTGCTATGAGAGTTGGGTTTGGGGGGGGGGGGCCTTACTGAGGAGCCCTTACTGAGGAGCCCTTACTGGTGGCTCGCAACAAAAAAGAGCGCGAAAACTTTTAAGAGTAAAAATGTCCCCCCCCCCCCCCAAAGATCAAAAATCTAATAGGACATTTAGGTATTAGAAAGGTGCTTAATAGCCATTGCATAGTTAAAAGATAATCATGAAACAGTTACAGTGCTCCCCAACTCTCCCCACTTAGCCAAAGTATTGATATAAGATCCACTCTTTGAGAAGGTTCAGAAAAAGAAATTTACTTTTGGGCGCCAAAATAAAAAGTGGTGCGACTGGTCCTAAAAATGTGGCACTAAGCAAGGATTTGGTTATAACTATCGGAAATTATCTCCCCTCCTCCATTTCTTCTAAATTTACTTTCTGACATGGATCTATTGAGAGTAATTATGGTCCACAATTGGAAAGAAAAGCTCATTTCTCCTAAATTTCTCCTAAATTTCTTTTTCTGAACCAGTCATTTCAACTTTTTCAATCAATGTAATATTGTACTAGCATACCTTTCTTCATAAGAATGAAATCATTTAAACTCTGTTTTTTTTTTTAGATCAATAGATATGATTTCAAATATAGTCTGTCTCACAGGAATTCTATTAATTGTAAAGAGAATGCTACAAGATGCAGATTCAATTCTTATGTGTGTATGTTGGCACAAAATTACAACATTGTATGAGAAAAAATTTGACATTACCTTAAAGATTGACTTTTGTATGTGGTGCTTCTTGTTCTTTCTTCTCTCTTAACTTCTTCTCCTTGTCAGCATCAATGATGGAATGGATTTTCTGGGAAGTGTAGCTCTATCTAAATCGAATTGAATTGCGCGCTCTGTCTGCTTAAAAAAGTTAGTCAAATAATTCTACACCAATTGGAATGGAAGCCAATGTTGCGGAACTGCAGAAAACTGCAGCTCTGACGTAGAAGTTCTTAAAACCTGCTTTTTGGAGCTAATTTTTATTTTCAAACAAAAGCATTCAAATGGATGAGTAAGGAAAATTTCAACATTTCAAAATTATTGGAAAACATTTGAATAATGCTTTCTTTTTTTTTTTTAATACTGTATATCATCCATTTAAAAGTATATTTAATAGACTAAATGGTCTAGGTATAATTTAATAATAAATTGTAGCCAGCCCTTTTGTATCAGTACCTGTGGTGGGGGCAAGTAAAAAGTTCCTCTCTCTAATATAATCAATCGACCTTCGTGAAGGGCACAGAACTGTGCTTAGAGGGCTCCACTCACTATATCTATCTATAACAATAAGGTATAATCTAAATCTCAATTGATCGGTCAGCAGCCAAAAACAATATATAGAAAACATAAGGATTCCTGATTGGGGCCAACAGTACCATCCGACCCCCCCCGCGCCTTAATATCTTTAACAATGCTTTGGTGTATCTGTTGGAATTGGCGCGAAAATTGGTCTCTTGCCCATTGACCTACTTAAGTAATTAGCTCAAGAAAATGACAATGGAGTCTTCTCTTTGCGCATTGTTGATTTTCATGTCAATGTTAGGCATTACTGCAGGATTAACATGTGGCAAACTAGGCAATTGTGACTGTGTCAACATCGGGCGAAGTGCCCGGGCAACTTGTTTAATCGAGAAAGGGCAAGGGTGGCCCTTTTTCCCCCCCGATGTCAGAAGTAGGATCGGATTGACAATCAGCGTGGACATTACCATTGACAATGTGGAGAGCTCGAAATTTATTGATTCTATGGATCAGGTGGTTGGATATAAGCATGCGATATTGCTGACTGGGAAAAATGGATGTAAGTTGATGGATGAAGTCCGTGCCACTGCACGTGAATACGGCGTGAAGTTCACATGTGAAAAGGTAAGTTAATTCAGTCATTTTTTTTTTTAACATATGAAAATGTCTATTGAGATCATAGAAATCTGTTGATGGAAATGAGGCTGTGCGCCCCCCCCCCCCCCCCCTTTCTATCCGAGATGAAGCAGGCTAAATCTGTCATCTTGTAGGCGTGTCCCTGTATATACTGACACTTAAAACTATGTAATGATTGGTATCGCGCTCTTGTTGGTATGCAGCTAAATATCATTTTCTGTCAATCTTGTGCTAATCACAACAGATACAAAATTAGACAATCTATTATTGCACGTTCAAATTGTTTCCCAGAGTGGGGAGGGGGGGCTTGGTGAGGAAGTCATCTCGCAATATAATTAATGTATTGAGATTATAATATATGAATAAAATCTCCATTTATTTATAGAATGAAGAGGTAGTCATCAGGGTTATGGAAACCACACTGAAAGTGCAAGTTCAAGGCCTGGCCCCAACAGACGTTCCAGTAAGGCAAGAGAAAGTGGAATCGAGCTCCAAAGAAGAACCCTGGACCAAGGAGAAAGAAGAGGCCTCCACCTTTGACGAACATGAGCCCACCACCTTTGGGGAAGACAAGGCCTCCACCTTGCAGAAAGAAGAGCCCACCACCACCTTGGAGAAAAAGGACGCCTCGACCTTAGGTGAAAAAGAGCCAAGGACCTTTGAGAAGGTAGAAGGCCACACCAATGCCGAGAAGGAGGAATCCCACCCCAATGCTGAGAAGGAAGAAAAACATCACATCAATGATGACTTTGTCACGGTTGAGGTAATTTGTATATCCTGTACATTTCTTTATTGAAAACATATGTTGACGAGAAAAATGTGAACTGTAATACAAATGTCTGTTTAAGCTGACAGTGGGTTATTTTCTTGTTGTTCTGTATTTTTCAGCCTGAAATGAATTCAGTCTTCAATTCCTCTGGCTTCTTCTCCCTCGCTGTGAGTGCACCTTTGAAATACAGCATTTTGATTGGAAGCCCAATTGTCTCGATTATCATAATGATTATTGTAATTTGCTGCTTGTGTAAATTATGTAAGAAATGCTGTAAATTCTGTAAGAAATGCCCCTGCTGCAAAAACAATTTAAATACATCAAATACTACAGAAAGTGAAATTATACATTATGAGATGAGTCCTGCCATGCGAAAGGATGTGTAAATTAATATACATATTATGTTATATAAAAAGATATTATTATTTGTAACTATTAACATTTTTCTATATATTTTTTTTGGTGTGCTTATTTTCAGATAAATGTATTTTTTATGTTAGGACCATGTTATTTCCTCTACATATTATGTACAGATCGAGATAAGAAAATTGTCAGAAAAAAAAGGAAATTAGAAAAAGACATAGATGAGACCAATATAATAGCAAGAAGATTAAGAATCAGAGATAAACAAATATAAATAATTATATATTTTTATATACTTGAGCATTCCAAAGAAAGATCTTTTTTTTTTTTGTAATTGTTTAACTCAAAACACCTTTGTACATATGTTATTATAGTTTGTTTTCTAGAAATATAAAGTCATGTGTGCCTCTTATGGCAAATATAAAGTCATGTGTGCCTCTTATGGCAAATATATATTCTTTTACAAGGGAGAAATAGTCGGGTCCCACAAGATTGTGGGGGGGGCTTATGCGTAATAAAGAAATTTATATTCTTGAAGATTACAAATTTTTTTAAATATTTTGCTAACAGTAACCTATTCAGTATTTCATAAGTATTTGATAAGTATTTCTTTTGATGTGTATAAAGAGAAAACATATTTGTAGATATGATATTATGGTTTGTTTACACGATTGTAAGGTTGAATGCATCTCATCTTATGGGATGATATTAATATAATTATAGTTTATAGCATTTATACAGTTGTATGGGCTAATATATATATACCCATTTACATGTTGAATTAGTTGGATTCAAGATTGTGGTTTGTAGATAAAGAAATGTATATTCTTGAAGAATACAAAATAAATGTTGATTTTTTTTGCTAATTATTTTCCCTTACTTATTTTGCTTATCTTTATACCATAGTAAAAGGTGTAGTGTCTTTCTCATAACAGTGAGCCCTATTGGTTAAGGGCAGGTAAAATTGAAAAATCTTTTCTTTACTTCCATTGGGGCTTTTTAGAATTTCTTACATAATTTCATATTGAGTAATTTACCCCGTCTGGGTATTCGTTCTTGAAGCTACAATATGTCACGACTACGAGAGCTTGTACAAATAAGCCTTTGTTTACTGAAGGCTGTTGCATACACTTATGTACACAGTTGTGTTGACATTGTCAACAAAGGTATTCTGGAGGTTTTGGGGACTGCAGCCCAAGCCTCGACTGCAGCGCCACCACTCTCAGACGGCCTATGACTAAACTACTAAACTAGCGCTGAATCATCAAAAAGCCTATCTCTACCATGGCGCAAGAAAATTCTAAAACCCCATTGGAATTCCCTCTATAAGTGTACAGGTGTAGTCACATTGTTTCTGTTCAGTTAAAATACTAGTAAGCATTAGTGGAAGAATGCAATCTAGAGGACGATGGCCCTTTATGTACCTTGAAACAAACCAACCCTAATTGTGTGCTTTCATGTTCAATACCAGCAATAGAGCCACTAGAAAAAGCTACGTTGAAAGGTCAATGGTAAATACTTACCATGAAGGCAAAATGTGGCTAAACACTTTTGATCAATATATAATATTGGAAAAGTTATCTGTAAAAGAAAGGACGATTTTCGCACACCCTAACATAGTTTTTGTTCTGTCCTGTCTAGTCTAGACACTGGAATGATTAGGTGAAAAACTGCATGAGGGCAATGACCCATCTATGTACATTGAAACAAAGCCATCAAAATCACCCCTCTAACCCTAATATTATGCCAGACATATAGAGTCGACAGAAAAAATAAAGTTGAAAAGTCAATGGCATAAGTGCAAATAACTTCGCTGACAATCAATGACTAATATGTGTCCAATCAAGCAATTGTCTAATCCAGACAATTGAATTATTCAAAATGTCAAAGAAATTGTTTGTTTCATTCAATTGATTGTTTAAACCAAACAATCAATTGAATGAAACAGACAAGTTCTTTGACATTTTGAACAATTCAATTGTCTGGATCAGACAATCGCTTGATCGGACACATACAGTACAACCCAATAAATTTTCCGAGCTGATGCCCTCACTTGCACTCCTCTATACTCCCTGGCACATTCATTACTTTGCCCTCCTTTGCTTTCCCTTGCCCTTCTGAGCAAACAAACCACTCTACCCCTGCCTGGTGTCCCCATCTTTTGCGATATGATTCAACTACCTGCATGATTTAACAGCTGCTGTTGATGCTCTATTAGGCATTTGTTTAATTGCAATTCACATAATTTCATATCACTGGAATAATGTATAACCTAATAGTATTTTCTCTTTAGAAATGCAACTGGATTTAGTGAAACAAATTTAATGCCGAATTAATGAACATGAAATTGCCTTTAAAATAAATAATTTTCCCAAAAGATTACCATTTTGTATACATTTCGTATTTGTTGAGTTTATTGGATAAAATAATACATGTATATACTATTAATTTTAAAAATGATATTTATTACTGTATTATAAAGAAGTTTTAGCAATTCAGCATAAATTTTGAAAAAGTAACTTAGCCAGGGGAACAGCAAAAAAAATAAAAAATAAATAACTTGAAATGTTTTTGCAAACTGATTTATGGAAACGTCACATGTATGGAAAAATTCGGCCATCAAATTCAAGTGTTTCAAATGAATTTCTCACATAGAAATAATTAATAATTACCCTACAGAGCCAAAACTTACATCAAATTTTAGGAAATTAAATTTCCGAAACATTTGTGTCCGTTACAATATGCTACACGATATTTAAGGCATTGTAATGTGCTGTTATCACAACCTGTTTCAAAGATAAAATGATTCTTTGATATGTTAACATGAATCTATTATAAAGATGATTGACATTATTGGGACAAGTGATTTTAAGGATGAGAAATCAAAATGTGCAATGTGTTCAATTCAACAGAATACACATCATGTGGCGGCCATTTGTATTTTCACACCATTGGCGGAAATCAAAACATCATAATTCACGAGCTAAAACGAACCTTACCCTTGCAGACACAGCATCCTTTCTTTCGCCATTGTATTCCTGAACATCTAAATGATACACCCATGTTTTTAAATTATTTCTCTAGCTCAATTTCATCCATCACTAAAGCCATTTCCGTTTTAACTTTTTTTTGGATAAATCGGCGCTTTTATGAAAAGCAAACCATAATACAGGCTTATCCTCAAGTTTAAAGGTAGATCTGAATGATGACATAACAATGTATTATAATAAACTTTCTGTCCATCAAATATTTTTTTAATTTTTCAAATGGGGACCATTGTCCAATCAGCAGTCAGTGAAAGTTTTATGGCATAGTGGCATTGATTTCGTTGCTGTGTTGTTGTGCCTTTTTACCACAATAACTTATTTTCTGCTCAATTATCAGTGATCAAACTACATGTATGACATGTTAGATAATTTTGTCTGACGAATAATGTTGTCACCTGAACGAAATACTATTTCTTTACTTTAAATGAATTTTTATTTTATCATTTTTATTTTTATTATTTATCACTGAGTCAAAAAGTGGGTTACCAAACATTGATATATCCCTTTTCAACGAATTCTTGGCTTTCAGGAAAGATATTGAAACTTAGTAAGACTGACAGATAGCTCTTGGCATTCTGCTTGTTGTGGGGTTAAGTAAATCATAATTTAGTTCTAATTGACTTTAATGGAAGAATTAATGTATTATTGTAAAACATTGAAAAATATTACAAATCAACAGTTCCCTATGTTGTTGTGTTTAATTAGCACCAGAGGACAGGAGTGTAGGGGGTTTTCCCAGCAGGGCGTGGAAGTGAGAGCAAGTGAGTGCCTCAGCAGAGATGTGAGTGGTTGGAAGTGATGGCATCTTCCTGAGGGCATGGGATTTAGGAAAATTTATTGGGTTGTACTGTATTAGACATTGATTGTCTGATATCAGACAATCCTTTTTTTCTGTGTTGGGGCTCACTTTGGGCTGCTCTGATTATTTGCATGCTAACACCATGGGGTCATGATGAGATATCCTCCTCAGTACAATTGGCTTTCTACGCCGTGCAAGCAAATGGGCAGAAGTAGAGAACCTTAAAATACCCCCATGCAATTGAATGAATTATTCAACAAAATCTCAGGTTAGTTTTAAAAGTGGGTTTCTTCAGCCATTAGCTACACAATGTACTGACCTTACCTTCATGAATTCTTTAAAAATTAAAAAAAAAACAGCTGTGAGTGACTATAATATACCAATCTGCTCTCTTGTTAAATTCATCAAAGTTGTATTAGCCTTCTGAGTATGATATTCAATGTAATGAATCGTTTTCATTGATTGTTATTTGATTAGGCCTACATAGGTATCACCATTTTGTGCAATTTTAAGGAATTAAATGACCTGAAATGTAGCTTTATGTCCTATGATCCGGTCCAGTATCTCAATTCCATCAAATAAATCTGTGATTCACGTAATTTACTGACATATTGATCATTCAAGCTCATCAACTTGCCTTGCTGTCTGGCTACATAGCTGTATTGATATTATCAAGGATAAGGGAATTTATTAACACTTGCCCTGAATGGTAAATTCCAACGCTTCAGTTCTGTTACATCTGAACATATACAGTACAGATAGTTGGTGTGTCCAGTATATACTGAACAAACCAACGATCTATACCAAAATTAATATGTTACAGCTTTTTGCATGATCTAACTGAACTAAGTAAGTCTAATGGCACATTTGCATGACACCATGGATTATCTATTATATCAGATAGTAATTAATTGCTATCATATAGTCCGGTGTATGAGTGCAAAAAATGGACCCGCAAGTTAACCGGCTGGAATTTGGTCTACCTTGTGCCAAATTTTCTGAATTTTCCAGAAATGACATCCGTTTTGCTCCAGTCCGAGGCTATCTCCATCAAAAATAGTTGTCAAGGCAACCATTTTCTGTTTTTATGAATATGTATAAATAATGTATTCTGGACTGTAAAATGAGGTATGTGTGCTGCAATTGGTGGCATTTGACCTAAAAATCTTCCCTGGCATGTGTCATGATGTTTCAGTTGGATTTGCAACTTTTTGTTATTGTTATGTTACCATAGCAACAGTTTGAATGATAAAAAGTCATATTTTGCCTGCTTACTACAAAAAAAACATTGATGACAGGAAAAATATTTCGGTTACCAGCATGCTTTTTCTTGCGTTTGAAAGGGCAAGTCCCTAAAATGAAAAAAAAACTTTCACATGCCCGCTGTGTTGATAAATTTTGCCATGGCAACACATTTTAATTGATGATGCACATTTTTTATAAATGAACCAATTCACATTTTTAGCCATTTCTCCACTCCAAAATACTGTAGAATCATGAAATTTGGTATGTAGACTGGAATTTTGACCTTCTTTATTTTTCTATAATTTGTTGAGATATCTGTTGCTATGGCAACCATTTGCACCCTTTTTTCAAACAATTACACATCAGCAATCATGCTGGCCTAGATATTGCTGTGTTATACAGCAAATTGATGTAAATTTGATTGAATGTGATGTTAGAATATCACCAGTTTGTTTAATTAAAATATATTCCATTTTCAAGGTCACATGACCATTACCATGACAACCAGATACAATAACAATGATCTCATTAGCCTCAAATGATCTTTTTCAGACTAGTAGCAAAATTAATGAGATTTTTCTAAGTGAATCCATTCCTATCAACAGTTACCATTATCCACAGTGTGTGAAACTATTTTATTTGATAAAATACACATACTAGTCCATAAATTACCTAAGATAACAGAATAAACTACAGGTTTTTGAATAAATTAACAAAATTAAGCTTAAATAATTCAAAATTTTCGTTGGAGATGGAGCAACAAGACATCAAATTGACCATAATGGATGTGAATTAACTGATAGAAGTACACATCCTGGCTTTCAGGAATACTATATCCTGTTTACCAGAAAAAAATATGGATTTACTTGTTTTCAGCCCCTTTAGAGTTGCCCATCTTGGATTCGAAATGGTAGATACAATTGCCAGATATTTTTGGTGAATGAACTGATTAACATTTTTGCCATTTCTCAACAAATAGTTACAGTAGAGGTCTGAAATTTGGTACACAGACTGGAATATTTTAGTTCTTTCATTTTCTTCAAGACAAAACATATTTGTTGCTATGGCAACCATTCAAACCCATTTTCACATAATTTCCTGGCAGCAGTAATGCTGGACTGGATATGGCTGTGTGATACAGTAAACGTATGTGAATTAGATTAAATTTGATGGCAGAATATCATCAGGTTGCTTATTTCAAAATCTTCTATTTTTTATTTTTGCCATGGCGACCAGATACAATGGCAATGATTTATCAGCATAAAACAATGACTGACAAGCCAGTCTGCTGTTTAGAGCAGGTGAGAGGAGCGAAGTTGCAGACTGGAGAAGTTCATGTCGAATTGGATATCAAATTGGCATCTAGGGCACTAGGACAGCGGCCTTTCAGGTCCGCGCTCTGCAGAACCCAGCAGAACAGAGCTAGACATGCCCAGAAATGCGTGTAAACAAGGACATGAAATAGAGCATCTCCAGTGAAATGTTGTAGCCTGCTCCCTCCGGTCCCATAAATACAGGACATAAAGCCCCAAATTTTTCAAACTAATTTATAGCACAATTGGATTTTCATCAGTGAATCTATTGCTAAAAACAACTGTATTTCTTCATAGTTTGTGAAACCTTATTTCGTTTGCATGAAATAAAGAACCTAAGACATGTTTTCTTGGTAGCGTCCAGGGTTTATCTACATTTCTACTTAATGTGTGGGCTTCTTATTTTCCTTGTGCCTTCCTTTGGCCCTCATGGCAGAATTCTCCCCTTTTCACAGCCATTGCATTCCTTTTAATGCCCTCTTTAATGATGATTAGTTTTCAGCTGATTCATATGTAGTGCAAAAGAGGGTGGCACCTGCAAGGTCTCTGTCAGTTTCTCACTTTCGTTGAGCACCAGGTAATATTTCTGGAGTCACGCTGCATCAGAGTGATCTATTTCCAGAAAGTCAATCTGTACACCCACATATATATGTTTGTTCCAATTAATTCTGCAGGTAGCATGGGCTTGTTGCTAGTAATAACTAAAGGTCATGGAACCTAGTTATTTGTCCGAATGAACAGCTACAATTTGTAAAATTTTAATCATGAAGAGGGAACAGCGCAGCATTGAACCGATCGGTGTTGACATAAATTTATGAATGATAGTACGCATTCAGACTGCCGAGAATAAAAAACCGAAAAGTATCCTCTGTGATTCCAGCTGAAAATGCACATGAAGATCATGTGATCGACATGGTTGAAACTGGTGAACATGACATAACTGAGAGTTATCACATGTTTTTTTTACATGGCAGAATTTCCCCACATTTTCACTGGATAAACATTTGATGACTGTCTCAAGATTATCACGTTATCATTTTCCTCAGATAAGCATAGAAATATACCCCCCGCCCCACCTGCTATGTAAAGCTATGTAAGTGAGTATTTGCATGACATAATTGAGATTCATCATGTGTTTTTTGGAATTTCCCAACAATTTTCATGGGATAAACAAATAAAAAACAATCACCAGATTATCACTTGATGATTTTCCCAGATAAACATATGTATTTGTACCGGGAGATACACACCAAATCATGTGGTTAACTGGTTAAGATACCCCCCCCCCCGAAAATCACGTGGTTAAGTGGTGAAGATTGCCCCCAAGGAAATCACATGGTTGAGTGGTGAAGATTATCCCCCAGAAAATCATGCGATTAAGTAGTGGAAAAATCACATGGTTAACGTTTGTAAATACAATTCAGTTTTCCACGTGATAACTGAGGGGTAATTTAACGTTACAACCATCAGTTAACCACGAGTTTTGTCAACTGGGAGATGGCCTTAGATTCAAAATGGCCAATGCCATTGCTTATATTTCAGTAATAGAGACTCATATGTTCCTATTGGCAACCTGAAACTATCTAAAGGGGCTGTGTGCTCTCAATTATTTTATATTTTTGACATTGTAAATTTTTTGTCGCGAGCTACTTTGTGATGAACTTGTCCCGTTGCGTCCATGTTGTGGAATGGGACTTCAATGCAGTCAATGAGTCATTCTGTCTTTTTCCTCTATCACACAAGCACAGAATTATTGCACAACTGTGCATGGTCCAATTAAAGTCTTCCAATCTTAATTTTTTAGGTAGTGACACAGATATATGTATACATAGAAATAATTTACGGCGATGTATCGTCCTTGCGGGACAGCATCCTATGCGCCGGTGATCCCCTATATCTGTTGCCTCTAGTTGCTCTTGTTTTTTTTTCCAAGTTTTTCAATTCACAACATGACAATTTACAGTAAAAAGAACTTTAAAGAGGTATAGGCAATTTTAGACCAGACTCAGCTGCTGTTAAAATGTTTGGATTGTTTTGTGCCGGGGGCGAGATACCCTCGATTCAGTACAACAGAAGAAAACCCGTGCTAAGTTCTTATATAAGCATTTCATCTTTACATTTTAAACTGTCAAAGGAAGTACAGCAGAAGCGATAATATGATATATTCTCACAGGATGGGACTCTAGATTTTTATGGTATTACATATCTCAGGATGTGCACTTTTATCCATAAATTTACATCAACAACGGTCATTTTGATGCTTTGAAGCTCCTAAAAATCCCCTTTTTATGCTGATTAAACCATTTTTATGCTCTCTGGTTGCCATGGTAACAGTCATGTGACTATGAAAATAGAATATTTTCAAAATAACCAACCTGATGATATAATCTGCAATCACATTTAATCTAATTCACATCCATTTACTGTATCCCATGGCCATATCAGGCCAGCATTGCTACTGCTGGTAGGAAATGGTCTAAAAGTGGGATTTAAATGGTTGCCATAGCAAAAAATATGTTTTGTCCTGAAAAAAATGGAAGAACTAAATAATTCCAGTCTTTGTACCAAATTTCAGACCTCTACTGAAATTAATATTTGAGAAATGGCTAAAAATGTTTGGCAGTTCATTCACCAAAAATAGCTGGCGATTGTATCTGCCATTTCCGATCCAAGATGGCCAACTTTAAAGGGGGTGAAAACGGGTAAATCCATGAATTTTTCTGGTAAACGGGACCTACTATTCAAGATAGCCAGGATGGGTACTTCTATCAGAAAATTAACATTCATTATGATCAATCTGATGTCTTGGAGATCCATATCTTTTACAAAAAAATTGAAGTTTTTAGGCTTTTTAATTCTGTCAATTTATCCAAAAACCTGTAGTTTATTCTGTTATCCTCAGTACTTTATGAACTAGGTTGTGTATTTTATCAAATAAAATAGTGTCACACACTGTGGATAATGGTAACTGTTGATAGGAATGGATTCACTTAGAAAAATCTCATTAATTTTGCATACTATTTTGAAAAAGATCATTTGAGGCTAATGAGATCAATGTTATTGTACCTGGTTGTCATGGTAATGGTCATGTGACCTTGAAAATGGAATATATTCTAATTGATGTTTTACCATCACATTCAATCACATTTACATCGATTTGCTGTATAAATCAGCCCATCTAGGCAAGCATGATTGTTGATGAGTAATTGTTTGAAAAAAGGGGTGCAAATGGTTGCCATAGCAACAGATATCTAAACATATTATAGATAAATAAAGAAGGTCAAAATTCCAGTCTACATACCAAATTTCATGATTCTACGGTATTTTGGAGTGGAGAAATGGCTAAAAATGTGAATTGGTTCATTTATGAAAAATGTGCATCATCAATTAAAATGTGTTGCCATGGCAAAATTTATCAACACAGCGGGCATGTGACAATTTTTTCTTCATTTTAGGGACTTGCCCTTTCAAACGCAAGAAAAAGCATGCTGGTAACTGAAATATTTTTCCTGTCATCAATGTTTTTTTTGTAGTAAGCAGGCAAAATATGACTTTTTATCATTCAAACTGTTGCTATGGTAACATAACAATAACAAAAAGTTGCAAATCCAACTGAAACATCATGACACATGCCAGGGAAGATTTTTAGGTCAAATGCCGCCAATTGCAGCACACATACCTCATTTTACAGTCCAGAATACATTATTTATACATATTCATAAAAACAGAAAATGGTTGCCTTGACAACGATTTTTGATGGAGATAGCCTCGGACTGGAGCAAAACGGATGTCATTTCTGGAAAATTCAGAAAATTTGGCATAAGGTAGACTGAATTCCAGCCGGTTAACTTGCGGGTCCTTTTTTTGCCCTCATACACCGGACTAATATGTAAAAGCAGCATACACTGTATATTCGTTGAATGTCTCATCACAGATAGGCACCAATGGGTTGCAAAGATGTTCAGTTCTCTATCCTGGTTCTCAGGTTCTCCGCACTGGTTCTCATTTGCTTGTTCTCTGTTACTGGTCCTCTGTTCTAGTTCACTGCAGTGATAATCCAGTCCTTTTCCTTGCTGACTCAGCTGTTCCATGCAAGAGAGTTGCAGTGTGTACACACATAGATCTGAATCAGAGGGTCTATGGATCAACACACAATGTAGTGGAAGATGGAATAAAGTAGGCTTGTATCAGCTTATTGAACATAAATTTCTCGGAATTGCAAAACAAGACAATAATTCCCTTTGCATTTTTTAAAAACATTTCTCAACTTCTTGGAATTTCCAAATACAGGACCATTACTAATGGCAAAGTAGTATAAGAGAAAAAAATTTTTCTGCTTTGTTCAGCATCATCAAAACTGTTTTAGTCAGGAACCTTAACTATTGACTTAGTATAGGTTATTCCCCACGGGAGAGGAGGATATGTGATTTATCACCCGAGAGCTTTAGTCTGAGGTATGATAATCACATATACCTGATCCCTTGTGCAATAAAACTGTTTTAACATCACTTGGTAGTCTTAAGCCTCACACCTGTCAATCATGTTGATTTAAACAAATCCTCCCCTGATTAGTCTTCAACTTGAACCCACACAATTTTAAGCATACCCATTAAATTAATTCATGCCCTATAAAATTACAAAGTCAGAAATAGAGCCACCCACCACAAGAAGTAAAAGCATAACTTAGTCAGGCAGTAAGTTCAAAACCCCTGAGGCATACTGAGGCAAGTCAGATTAATTGCATTCCATTTGTATCGATTCAAATGTCTATAGAAACCAGCAAAATACAAGAGTACCGACCCTTAGATTTCATACATATCATTACATAATTCATTACAAAATCTCTGGATATTTAACAAAGGTCGATCAACAAAACTAATGTTCCACGCCCAACCCTTTACTGATCTGACTTATGTGACATGTAATCTGCGAGAGAAAATAAGCAGCCCTCATCAGATTACCGCCTCAAAACATACTGATTTGCTAGAACCTCCTGAAGGAAAAGGGAATTCATGTGAACACAGACCATGGCAGGTACAAGGGAAGGAGTGAAATCATTGGTTTTTATCCTGTTCCATGTATGTCTCGCTCCTGTTGCAGGGAGGTGTGAATTACCCCCTAAGAGCCTCTAATGAAGTCCCAAAAATGACAGTGAGGGGGTGTCTTTTTCAAAGGGGTACAGCAGAGATGCCCTTTTATTGGTCCAAAATGGTCATGCCATCAAGGAATTCCCAGGATTTCCCAACTGTATATTTAGTTACTCTGTTTATACTCAGCTTCTTACAGTAATAGCTGACTGGTAAATTATGAATTCCAATAATACTAATATTATTGACATTTATCAATGAGCACAAGAACTTAAATTGATATCTATACACGATAGATAGACAGGATTTAATTTATTTTTTCTGCCAAAAGATGGATATATAGTGGACAGATAGTTGGATAGATAGTTGGATAGATAATTGGATAGATAGTAAGATAGATAGTTGGATAGATAGTTCGGCAGATAGCTGGACAGATAATTGGATTGATAGTTGGATAGATAGTTGGATAGATAGTTGGATAGATAGTTGGATAGATAGTTGGATAGATAGTTGGATAGATAGTTGGATAGATAGTTGGATAGATAGGAAAGGTAGATAGGAAAGGTAGATAGAAAGGTAGAAATTAAGATTGATAGTCAGATAGCTGTCATAGCCAGCCAGATAACTAGATTGATAGCTAGATAGATAGATGGATAGATGGCTACCTAGATAGGTAACTATATAGATAGAGATAGATAGATATCAGTAGACAGAGCCATGTCATTCAACTATACATTGTCTGGGTGTATATATATCTAATAAGAACATTTTTAGATTTTTCTATTTACATCAAATTTATATAATGATAATTACATATATAATTAATAATTAAATTATCAAATAATTTAGTCCTAAATAGGTTTCATGTTCTTTATAGGTATGCATTATAAAATCAGTACATAAATATTGCTTATTACAAGTAAAATTGGGCCCTAATAGAACATTTTGTTTGAAACGTTTCAATGGATTGTTTACTTAAAACTACTGAACCCTGCCCACTTTACACTAGCACTGACAAAATCGACAGCAATCGACAACTACAAGAATCATACTGTCAGGGGGCACATGTTCTCCTCATTCATCATTCCAATTCACAAAGATCCACTATATAGCACTTTGAAGTTATTGAGAGATATATACAAGTATCTTTGCCATCTGTTTAGACTTAAAATGGGCCATTTTCTCACCCTTTATTGCCTTAAAATCTTTAATTTTGGAGATATTTGGACCAGAAAAAGACTCCCAGTATCACAATTAGGTGAGAACAACTGCTATCACTGCCCTCCTTGTCTCAGATCGAGATCTTGGTCAGATCTCCAGGTGAGATCCACAGTGAGGCTTTGATTCACATTGAGGCAGCTAGCGGGAATTTTAAAAACCCCTCTAAAAGAGGTCAGGGGGGTAGCGAGACGTACATGGGGCATCAAAGGACTTCACAAGTGATTACAAGAAACATTAACTAAATGGGGTCTGAGCCAGTTTTGCCCAGGCTTAATATGCCTGAAAAATAATGGAGGTGTGAAAAACATTTAGATTTTGTGATAAATTCAAAGACTCCACTCCTTCCCTTGTACCTGCCATGCACAGACTCAGAAAATCCTTTGTCTGTTGAAATCCGTCTGGATGCTGGCTCAGCTTCATGTACACGGGTGCCAATGGTGGTGCCACTTGAGCATTTCCTGTTTGATCAAAACATTGGCTTGCAGAGAGCGAATGTCTCAGAAAAAATCCATTTATTAAAAATCAGATTGCTGCCACTTCAGGATATCTTTGATATATTTAATTAACCGCCTCCACAGTATCAAGGTAAGTGGGCAAAAAATTTTTTTCGAATATACAACTGGTCATAGGATAATTATTTTACCTTGTCTTGTAAATTATTGTCTCCCGAGTATTCCTGTGAGATGATCCATTCAAGAGATTATCCCATGCAATAAAAGTAAAATAGATTAATGGTTCCATGTGGATAAATGGATGATCTAGTGTTCCAATAAATAAATCTGAGGCAATTAGTTCCTGGCCCTGCAACACACATTCTTTGTTCTAATAGTGTTTAAAAGGGCCCTCTTTACAAAATGGGAAGCTGCATTATCTTTTTTAGCATTGTTTGGCAATGACTGTTTGTTATAATTACCTGCAGCAGACCTCCCGTCAAACTTTACTTTAATCTGTAAAACTGTAATAACCACATGCCAACAAGCTAAAGAAAATTCTATTTATCTACATACCTACCTCTCTATCTGTAGATTCTGTATGTCTATCTGTATGTGTTTGTATTTGTCTATTGAATTCTATAATCTAATTAGCTATAAATCTATTAATCTATTACTCTATCAGTCTGTCTTCTCCATTGATTATTGAATAATATGTACTTATATCTATGCTACATGTGTCTGTGTCTCTCCTTGAAAGAAATATCAATGAAAAAAGGTCATGGTTTAGAATGTTACTCTACTTTGACAACATAATTAGGACTATTTATAGGATTACTGAAATATCCCGAGTCTTCAATGTCTGAGCCATTTCCCTCCACAAATTATATAATCCACCCAAACCAAATAACAAGTCACTTGATTTCAATGGATGTAACAGCAGTAAAAGCCTCCCTGCCGGCCAGCAGAAATTTGAGGGTTTAAATGACTGCTCTGACTTTTCACAGATCGATATTCAGTGCCTGGATGAAGTAATTGTAGTTCAAGGACTTCAAAAATCCATCTGACAACTCTCTAATTAAACATTTCAAGTGTCATCAAGAACAGTTGGGCCTGATTAATTTCACAAATATAGAATTAAAAATTGGGTTTAAGGTTTAGAAGTTTTATTGTGTTACTGAAATGGGTACAGTGTATTTGCATATAGTTTCTTCACACAAACCTAATGAAGGAAAGTGTCTATCATAAGAACATTGGCTGTGTATTCGAGATTACTTGAAATCTATGCAATTATGGATTTTAAGGACTTTTTTCTTTTGAATGATAATCGGGATTAAAGGACCACCAGTCCCGGAATTTTTGGGTTTTAAGGATAGTAATCAAATGCAAAATACTTGGGGTTCACTTTAGCAGCAAGCTCTGACTGATTGCATGCTAGCAGCATTGGGTCAAAGTGATGAGATTTCCCCCCTCAAATCTGTGCGATTGGCTTCTTGCATCATATTAGCAAATAGGCAGGAAAGATGAAGCCTGAAATATGCAATGATATGAATAATCCTTACCAAATATCAGGTTACTGATCTCACAGGGCTCATCTACAAAAAGCCCCTATTTTACTTTCCTAACCTTAAAAAACAAAAGTTTTAAGTTATAGTCTAGCAAATTTATTATATATCTTTTAGCTGAAATACTACTAATTGGTTAATTATTATGTGACAATCCACAATCAGCTTCAATGTTCCAAATTACATTGTGAAGGTTATTGATGCTAGTTTTGTTTTGTTTTGTTTATTTTTTGTTTATTAAGGCTACCAGAAAATGCTCAAAAAGCACATTTGGGTCCATATAAAGCAAATGGGAAAATGAACTTGATCACCATCCTGATGTATGGTGTGGAGATCAAACCCACATCTCATGCAAGCTCATCTGATCAGCAATTGTTATGTAAGGCACATAAATTTGGATTGTCATGGTCCTGAGTGTGCCAGTTTCACAAAACAGCACTACTGCTATTAGCAGAGGCATTAACTGAAACTGAAAATTTGCAAAACATAATCTACTGTATCTGCATCTGGATTGTTAAGACACTCAATTGATTAATTATTACCCAAGGCTTGGATTTTTCTTTGGTTTTTTTATTGATAATATTGTTATACTGATACTTAGATCAATGACAAACCATCCGGTTCAATGTTCACTTTCCCTAATTGGCAAATTCCACTACCATGGTAGTTTGATACCTTTACATCACCATACACAGCACCACTGGTCTAGCAAGAGCCAATAATATTATGTTGCAGCTTTTTGCATGATCTAACTGAACTAAGTAAGACTAATTGAATATTCGCATGGCTCTGATGCATTATCTATTAGATAGTAATTGATTGCTATCATATCTAAAACCAGCATATATGCCTGATCTTTAATTCATGAGAAACTAACAGTTGTTTACAATGTGTACCCATTATGACTATGGTTTTTACTATTTTTGCCCTACTTTTTTGCTAACTCAGCTATAACATGCAACTTCTGCATTTGAAAGGTGTTGCGGTGCTTACTTTAGGCTCACGATGTATATATGTATAAATATGATTACCAGAAAACTGCTTGTGCCTCAGAGGTACCATCCCAGCTGACAAAAGTTGTGGTTAACTGATGGTCCTCACATGAAATTACCCCTCAGTTATGATGTGGAAAATTGATATGTATTTGCAGACCTCAACCACATGATTTTGTCAGCATTTAACCCCATGATTTTCTGGGGGATAATCTTCACCACTTAACTTTTTGATTTTGTATTTTCTGGGGATAATCTTCATCAA
This sequence comes from Platynereis dumerilii, assembly GCA_026936325.1. Lineage (NCBI taxonomy): Eukaryota > Metazoa > Annelida > Polychaeta > Phyllodocida > Nereididae > Platynereis > Platynereis dumerilii. Next base: position 60,736,140 of record JAPTHN010000007.1, read on the forward strand.
TTAACCACATAATTTGGGGGTAATCTTCACCACATAAACTCCTGATTTTCTTGAATGTTTTGTCTACAGAAAATCATGTGATTTTGTGGTGCTAATGTAACGTGGTTGAGGTTTGGGAATGCATGTTGGTCCCAAAGTTCATCAACAGTTAAAAATATCTGAAAAGAGGTGGAATCTCCCACTGGTTCACTTGGCTCTTCATCAAGCCAATTAACTTTTCCTTTTCCAGGCTATATCTTGGGCTTTCAACAGCTGTTAGGCTGTACTAAGATCCACTAGAAGAAGCTGAATGATTCTATGGGTGGTCATCTACATCGTGATTTTCTGGGTGGTATCTTGCAATTAATTCACCACTTAACCACATGGTTTTCTGGGGGGGGGGTATATTCATCAATAAACCGTGTGATTTTTCTGTTGAGCATCTTCACTGCTTAGCCGTGTGATTATCTGTTGTGGAAAATCATTAAAAAAATCATGTGATAACTCTCTGTTATGTCGTGTTCATCAGTTTTTAACCTTTGGCTAGACCTCTAGCCCAAGGTTATTACGATCGTAAATGAATTTCCCTAATCCTATCGCTCGACGTATCTCTTTTAATCTGCCAAACATACCATCAAAATTTGACCTACCCTTTTATTTTTACCCGACAATGATGTCCGGTTATATATCGTCCATCGGAGATGCCTCTTTGTTCTATTTGCCGACTCGCTTCGTGATCTTTTTGCGGCGTCCTCCAAAAACCGATAAAAAACCATTTTATCACGGCGTCAATCAAAACACAACCGTGACGTCACACAAAAGTTGATCATGTGACCGCGAACCAATGCCATTCTGACGCCAACTTTCGGGCGGGCAGGATGGATTGATTTCGTCTCCTTGGATTTTATGCTATTTAGCAAAATACGACTTGGATTAATGTTTCTACGATGCAATCACGATGTCCAGTCCACGCAAATACACTGTACCAGGTGTGTGTTTCGCTTCTGTGAATTTTGACAGTGATTTTCGAGTTCGTCTCAAGCTGTCATTTTGACCTTTTTGTTGATTTGGCCCACGATCTTTCGGGGGTCGAACGGACTGTTTAAATTGCTGGAATGGTCAAGGTTAGTCAATGAGTTTATAGAGTATTCAATTCTGAATCTAACAGTCAAAAATCATGAAAATCGGACGAGAATTGGTCTCAGCAATGTCCGTTGAATGGGAAAATATGCGGAAATTAACTTCCGGTTGTCATTTTTTGACAGCAGCTGAAGAAAATCGTTCATTGGATCCATCTAATTGTTCGGAATAAAGTACCTTACGGACATTAACAGTGATCAATTGTGGTTGGATTACTTCACCCTGGATGTAGTGCTTCGTCTGGAAATGTTCTGGATGCACTTGGGAAGTTTCTGTGTCCGTCAGACGATCTCAAAGTTGACGCACGAAATTCGCACATGGCGACATGTCATTACGGTGAGTGGATATTTCAGTATTTATTGACATTGACAGTTGGTCACAGTGACTGAAATAGTTCGCCACTGATGCTGTTTTTCTCCGGGAATCGATGTGCTGTCGAACTTCGTTGAAAGTTGTTGAAAAGTTGCCAAATCGCGATGTTTTTTTTCGTGCACAAAATGGCTTTTTTCGGACTGTTTTTGGTTGTTTTACTGTCTGTTACCTGTTTAATCGTCTTGCAAATAATTTCAGAAGACTTTTGCACTAATTCGAAGGTTTCTAACTGCTCTGTAGGCTGTTTAATCGTCCGAAATGTGTCGGAATTTATATGCGGAAATTAACTTCCTGTTGTCATTTTTTTGACAGAGGCTGGGGAAAATCACTGCATGTCAACTGTGCTGTGGCTTGCCGAAAATGGTTGTCTCGATCACTGAAGTGGTTGTTTCGCTCTGGGAATGTTATTGATTGAATAGAGGGATTCTTGAGGATCATTTTGTTATAAATTGGACTCTTCTACGTGCGTTTAAAGCGATCCCTGAGCGATTTGAAATTGCAAAGTTGAAATGATGTTTTGACACTGGATTATCACCCAATTTATGTCGTGGAAATTAGCTCGCCGTGAATATACGGTCGCTCAATCACATTTTGAGTATGTTAGTAGAAAAACAGGCATTTTTCTGAACATTTTGATGTCAGTTTTGTTGTTCTACGTTGAGTTTTCATATTATTTTGGTCACTTCAAAGTTAGAGAAATGAAATTTTGGACTATCTTGAAGTTGAACTGTCAATCTGTCAAAAAATGAATACAGAATCATGATTGCAATATTTGATCCAATTGCTAATTGTCATAATGTCACATTTTCATGTCACAAGGGTGATCAGTCAAAACGCCTACAAACAAAAACGCCTACAGTATTTTTTGCATTATCAAAAACGCCTACAGTTAATTTTCTTTTTGCATGACAGTGTAAGAACGGCTATTGGCCATTGCAAAAACGGCAACTGCACTCTAGACTTGTATGCGTTTTTGACATCTATTAGTAGGCGTTTTTGCGTTGCCGTTCTTGCATTGTCAGAAATCGCAGTAGGCGTTTTTGTCTGTAGGCGTTTTGACTGCTAATCGTCACATGTATACCAACACACAGATCTGTATAAATGATAGTTGCTATTTAGCCCTTCAAAGGCTGTCAGATGTTGAAGCTAGTTGGGTTTTCTGTCACACCTACTAATGAATTTTTGACACTTGACCTGAAGATTTTTTGACAAGCATAGAAATGTTGATTACCATTAAAACTTATAAATTCTTTCTTCTACTAATGTATTACAAAATAATGCTTTTGTTCCCATGGCATTTATTAATTTAAATTACCAGTGTAAAAAAACTATATAAACTGGATCAAAATGAGCACTCAAGCTTTGTCTCTACTGGAATACACTTGCTGCTTATTTCTGACTATAGAAAAAAAGACAATTGCTCCTTGGGATATTCATTGGACACCATTGACAGTAGTTCCTGTATAAACACTAGGCGCTTTTGTAAAGTGGTATCTAGCCATTTTGGTGTTGACTTGTAGCCATTTTGACATCTATTAGTAGGCGTTTTTGGCGTTGCTGTTTTCGCATTTTCAGAAATCACAGTAGGCGTTCTTGTTTGTAGGCGTTTTGACTGCTAATCATCGTACCTGTTGTCTACTAGTTGGTTGTCTACCAGTTGGTTTGTGACCGTTTGTCACGACCTTTTATTTTTTGATTTATTTAATTTAGATAGATTTGCTTGATTTAAATCAATTTATTTATACCTTTGATAGTTTCTATATATTTTTTCTTATTCAGAATAGATCTTCCCGAATAATACATAATGTCCACATTTTCATTTCATCAAATGAATGATAGTAGCAGTTTCCGTAGTGGTTTATACTGTGATTGATTTAAAAAACAACTCGGTTAGAACTGTCATACTTACTATTTGTTATCCTTTAGGTCTGTGGACAACTCGCCAGGGGAATTCTCGCCAGTGGACTACTCACCAGTGGACTTGACCCATTTCCCGCCAGTCCCCCAACTCACCAGGTTACCTGGAGCTGAGACGAAATGTAGGTAATTTTCGCTAAATAAAGCTGTTTGACAAATGGGGTAAAATTTAGTACAGCGCAGCCTTTAAAACTCACTCTGACCTTTTCCTAGGCATGCGGGCCGATAAAAACGTAAAAAAAATCATGAAAAACGAGTAAGTTATAGTGACGTTTTCATTAAATCTTTTTAAAATGTAATTGGGGGCGGCAGACCCAAAAATTAAATATGGAATAACAATTATTTACACTTGTCAAATATGACAGCCTGGTATACTGAATCTGCATATATGGTGAGCAATAAATGACTTGAATTGAATTGAATTGCCATATCATTTTGTGATAAAATATAACTGTGACAGCCAAAATGTTTAAATGATGCTATCAACAGATGACGGCGATGTTATTTTGCTTCTTTTTTTCAAGGTTGGTAATTGTTTTCAAGTGTTTTTTTCATAATCTTAATCAAATGAATCTCCTTAAATCAAATAAATCTGTTTAAATAAAATGCGTCATGATTTCAGTGCCTTGAAATCAGGGTCCTGGATTCCTGGTCGTCCTATCGCCTGAGACACCCAGATTTTGAGAAGGACGACCAAGATTTGCCAGGATTTTACAATAAAATGACAAGCTGGGCTCCCTGCATGTGGTGAAGTACGCCCAAAATCTGGCAACAAATCTGGGACCCTGCTTAAAATCATCATTTAAACCTTGATTTAAATTGCCTATCGTTTTTACTTTCTTTTCAGCAAGACAGCAGCAGAACTCGATGGTAAAGCCGGATGACATGCATGCGTATGTGCAAGCAGGTTTAAAACTGATGTATAACGCTAACTACAAGACATTGCACTAGACATTTTCATGGTATGTCAAAACAAAATTACATGAAGGCTTTAATCTTTTCAGTAAATGAAATAAATTATTTTTAAAGTACTGTACTGATCAGTTAGAGACAAATGAAAATTACTTGTGTGTTATACTGAGGTTGTGCTGCATGATAAGTGATTTAAAGCAGCACTAGCAGCGTTATATGCAGCATGAGGAATGGCTTTCAGAACGCCCTTGTCCGAACTTGGATGGCACACTAATTAACATGTTGATTATTCATTTTTCAGTAGAATTTCACTGGTCCAAAGCTTTTTTCAGGTGGTCAGGATGACCAAACTGTTTGTCAAAACTAGTGAAAATTATCTAAAATAATTAATTGCACTTTCTGTGATAATTTTATTGCATTACTTGATATCTTGATAAACAATACATTTTCTATCAATTGCAATTGTGCTGCTTTATAGTATAGTTCATAAAATTAGTTGAAGGAAAGTTCATACACTTAATTAACAATCATTCATCTTTCACTGTTTCAGGTGGAGAGTAAAAATAACATTAATGGATATGCTGCCTTCAAGCATCGATTCCCCCTTTGCATCTTGAAGACCAGTACAAGGTAAATAAACAGTAAATTCGGCAAAAAAAGTGAAAAAGTGTTATTTTTTCAATGCTCCATGATTCCGTTAATTTTGGAGTTACACTGTGGAATTTTGCATTTAGGTGTCTAAGTTATACCTTTTTAAATGACTAAACTCATTTGGAGGGCCTATCTTGTGACATTTTCATAAAAACCAAAAAACTGGGAAAAATGAGGATTTATGATGTATTTCTCAAATTTTGGTTTCTCAAAAATTAATGGTTAACAATAAACAATAAATTGGTAAACTTCAACAAATATTTACACTAAATTGGTAAACTTCAACAAATATTTACTTAATCATTTTGGGAAGTTACTTATAGGCCTCTGTCTCTGTTCGAGACTGACAAGTGGCAGCAGAATGCTGACAGTCCCCGGAAAATCGAATTGGGTCAACATCAATTCGATCTATGTTGGACAGATCACAAGATCAGGTCGCACAACAGCTGTCCATATTACTACGCCAAACTACTTTCACAAAGCATGGTTGCTGGCAAAGATCCAGTACACTGCTTTACATGAAAATGTTTGGAAATCATCAGACAAAAGAAAGTTTTGAAACTTTTGCCTGTGAAAGGGATGATTTTCCTCATCAGAAGATTGATGGTAACCTATTCAATCTACTTATGCCATTTAGCGCATGGTAAATCGCAGTCAGAAAAGGGTCCAAAAAGAATGCTCTCTCACTTATTCGCATGTCCATACAAAAGCCAATGTTTTTGCTTTGTGATATCAAAAATACTCATTTGTATTGATTCTGTTACTTTATGGAGATTTATTAAGTAGGACAACAATATAATTTACAATTTTACAGAAGCTGTGTTACACTCAGCGAAATTTCTTGTCTGGTTTTATTTCAATATATTTGAAACAATCACTGAATCAGGTTCTTGATGTTTCTTGACTCTGTCAGACTTTTCAGAATTTGATGTTTTTGTGGCATTTACTCTGGCAATATATGCATGTCAAGTAGCATTGTCATTTCCTTGATTACAAAAGCACAGGCAGTCGCCTGGACTGACTTTAAGTCTGTTTAAAATTATACTGAATATCCTTTGACTAATACAGGGGTGGGCCTGTGACAAAAGGCGTTACCTACATGTTGCATTATCTTTTTCAAAAACATTTTTTGTGAATTTCTTGTATTTTTCCTACTATCCAAAATTATGCTTAACATGAATCCAGTAAGTACTAAGTATTGATGACTATTATACATGGATATCACTATCACCCACTCCATATAATACCAAAACGGCAAGCTTTGAATCTCCGGATTTTTGTTTTTATTCAGATAATTTGATTTAATTAACATTTCTTTTTCTTGCAGTGAGCAGACTTTTGTTTGGAGTTAGAGGACTAAAACACAGATATATGCCTTTCACAGAAACATGTACAGCTGTAGCAATTGCTTCAAGATGGAATGCTTTTGACCTTTAGGATTCTTCTTTGGGTGCTCCCAGACGGAAAGAGTTGACAGAGCTCTCTGGGTGAGTTGAGAGGTTTGTGTTGAGAACTTAATTCATTAGATTTTCAGATATTCTTGGTATATATCATGTATTTCCCATAGCTAATTGTAGTGCTAATAATCTTCTGAAAGCCTTTCAAGGTCAGTGGAAGGCGGTAAAAATCTCTCAAAAATAAACTGATTGTTCAGCACCTTTTTTTTTCCTGGGTAGAAAGTCTTTTCGGTCTGTTAATCTGAGAAGCTGAAAATTAAGTATGTTTGGCCTTACTAATTTTCACAGACTCAAATCACAGATAAGAATTTAGAACTGAATCATGAATTGGATACTAATGGATAGATTGAAGATAGTTAAAACTTTATTGTCCAAGATGGGAAATTCTTTGGCATACAATTAAATTCATATTATTCTTTAATTAATTTTTCATAATTTCCTAATTACTGAACAAGCATGTTAATCAGTAATATGAGATTACTTGACACCTTTTCTTTAATTATGCAATTAATTGTTCAATTAAACCAACATGCACAGCAGTACCCTGAAGTGCAATTAAACTTCACAGCTTTCTAAGAACAATGAAAAAGAACACAATTAATCCAGACTGTCTGTCACCAGTCAAGAATTCAAATAAGCAAGAAAGATGAATAAAATTTAGATGAAATTAAAAATAACAGCTGCTGGGTATTTTTGATCTTCAGTTATCTACTTTTTTTATTTTATGCACACTATAGTATTTTTTCCTTTTAAAATTAACTGAAAAAAAATATAGGCCTAAATTGGTTATAGAAATATCAACAGTGAAGTAGGCCTATACAAAAATCATGCATAAGACATTTAAGAGCTTGCAAAATACTATACAAAACAGTGCGGCCAAAAAAAAAAAAAGAACATCCTACATGTACCTGCAGATCTTGTTGTCCAATTAAAATCCATATTTCGGCCCATAAACCCAAAATGTGATTAATTAATTGAACTCGGGTCTTTCTCTTTTTAAATGCAAAAATCATGCAAGATGACTAACAAAAGGGTGTATTGAATTATTTTATTTACTATTTTGAAGTGCAAAATGACAAGCAAGGACGACTGACAAGTATACATGTGACTATTCAATAAAAATTCAGCAAAATTTTCAGAAGCAAATTCAAAGTAATAAAAAATGTCAAGCAAATAAACAGAACTGCACTTAATATAAGTTTGGCCGTTTTGGGTGGGGGCCGTCTTAGTAATTGGCCGTCCTCCCTGGTGGCCGCCTGAGAAATTGACTGTCCCCCCCCCCCAGGCGACCAAATTTCTGTCTGGGCGACCAAAATCACGCACTTTGGTCGCCCAGGTGGCGACAAAGTGTAAAGGAGCATAACTTAATGAATATTTGCTTCACAGAAATCGTTTTGGTCTCATTTTAAAGAGAAGAATGAGATCTATTACAAGATGTCGTTTCTAATTTCCTCTTGGTTAGATTATAATCCAACTTTGCAATAATCTTTATATCCAACTTGTAAAATCAGACTTTATAATGTTCAATCACGCATTCACCAGTCTTTTTGTGTATGATCCAGGGCTGTAATTGAATTTCTCATACAGTGTATTCTAATTAAGCTGCACGTAACTGTTGTCATTGTGGAAAACTGGAAGCTGTGTGTTGCTTACCTGCTTCCACACAACAGCTACCAATTACTTGGATTAATTATTATTTGACCAGATTGTGTCTGTGCTTGCTGAAATAATTTTGACCTGTGCAGCATAATGTGAGATACAACAAACATATAAGTAAATTGTTTCACTAATATCATAAGAATTTAAAAGAGATGTAGATAGTTAGGACTACTTTAAGTTGTTGGCACGTATTTTATGATTTCATGGTCTGTATGAAGTGCGCTGAATTTGTCAATGCGACTTACCAAATATGGGCGACCAAATTGATGGTTTGGGCGACCAAGTTCCTCCACTTAGTCGCCCAGTGGGTGACCAAGTGCTCAAGAGTTACTGACAACACTGCTCGATTGTCAATTGTCAAGTCGACTATCTGTCATGTTGAATGACTCTGCAGTTCGATTATAGTTTGAAGTTTGAAGTTTTTTATTTTTTCTTGATAACATCTGAATTCAATTTACAACAGTATATAAAGATAATAAAATATAAAGTTCCATTCAGTTAACAAGAAGGAAACAAACAGAGTTAAAATTAACTATTTTAAGTTGTTCCCTTTAAATAAATAAAATACAGAATTTAAAAGGAAAAATTAATAATACAAATGAACAAGACATACACATATATATTGGAGCAATGTATCATAGCAACTTCATTTAATATAAATCAGTTTTCAGCTTAACAAAAGCTTTGCTGAATGTCTTTAAAGTATTTCTATTCTTAACTGAATCAGCGAGATGTAACCACAAATGTGGGGCTCGACCCAAGTAACTCTTGTTGTATAAATCAATAGTATGGTGAGGTACTCTAGGGTAATTTCGATTTCGTGTATAGTATTCATGGGTACCTATGTTGAATAAAGTTGAAATACGCCGCGGCAGAGTTTCGTTCATATATCTAAATGAAATATTAAGTAAAGATAATTCAATGAGGTTTTCAATCCTTAAAACATTTGCTTTTCTATATAAGCCTGATAATCTTGTTCTTCTACTTGCATTAAAAATAAGCCGCATCGATCTGTTCTGCTGTTTTTAACCGACCTATCGACGGTTTTTAGAGGGGGCAGGGGGGGCAAAGGGGGGGGGGTGAGTGATAAGGAAAAAGGGGATTGAAAGTGGGTTGTCTGCTTTTGACTAATTATGAGATTGGCCTGAAACTTGGCAAATGACCAACAAACTGTGTAAATTTTTCATGTGAGCATTTATATGTGACACAAAGAAAGTTCTTGCATAGCAATGACATCTGTGTATGTTGTTATTTCATCAGTTTCATGTTCTTTCTGTGAAACATCTAAATGTTTGCCTCTTCAAATGTTTGCCATGTTTGCTGTTTACCTAGTAGTAGTAGTAGGCTGACCAATGAGGGAACTGGGTGTAGGTCATGTGACACCAACTTGTAACCACATGGACCCTACCATTTTTTGGGGGGGGGGGAGAGGGTAGGATTCCAATCTTGTGAATGGAGGGAATTTACCTAAAAACCTACAAATTTCATGAGGTCTGCTTTGTGTTGAGAGGTTATAAGGGAACATTAAGCCACACTAGTTTTGGAAAGCTGGTATTGATAGCATGAAATGAAAGAACTCTCCCAAGTTAATGTAAATGTGGCCCTGCCCTTCCCAAAACACTGGATGTTGAGTTTTGGAACCACTGGAGTGGAACCATTTTCCCAGAATCCTGTGCAGGACAACAAGAGTTATAGTGAAAGCCAATGTTGGGCCCAGGCCTCAGTACTAATTAAGGAAGTCCAGCAAAAGAGCTAGTGGTGCACCTGCCACCTCGTGGATGTTGTGGAACTTCTCTGATTTCTTTGGATGTTGATTTGATCAAATTATTCTTTATTCAATTGGAACATTTTTATTGCACATTGTTTGAATCAAACAATAGATAAATTTATAAATGGTTGTTCTATTAAATTGAAATGGATAGTTTATCAGCCCAGCCTATATAAATGAGGTCTGAAAATACAGCTCAGGCTGTTCAGCCTCTGCACTTCATTGAGTAGCATGGATGCTGCTCAGGACAGCTCAACTGAGTTTAAACCTTTTGAAATAGCTGACAAGCATTGGAAATTTCATTATCTAGTAATAAAAAAAAATCCTCTAGATTGTTTTCATATTACCAGAATCTTCATTTCAATTTATGTGGCAATCAGGTGATTTTTTTGTTGCAAAAGTACTGGAAACAAAATGTGAATAATAGTTTGCGTTCTGCGCGCCAGTAGATTTGCTGAAGGACTAGTAAATTTTGAACCTTACTACAGTCCTGCTGGCCGTGGGAAAAAATATGAAACTCCAGATTCGAGATTAATACCGGGGAGGGGACTGCCATTGAAGTCCTACTACATATGTGCCGCTCAAAAGATAGGGTTTTAAGAGGATTTCCTGACCATAGGATAATTCTTTTAGGCCTGGAGAGCCTGACCAGAGGGTACACTTCTCAATTAGACATCACGCAGAGGTGTTTTGCCTGTGAAATTGCAATCATGCAATGTCTAATATGCATTGAACTTTCAAGGGCAAGGTGTCATTCTTAATTGCAATATAATTTTCACACCTTTTCTAAGAACTTTTTCTCTTTTATTTCAATAAAATAGGCTATAGGGCCTATATAATAACCTGACCATAGGGTATGAAATTCCGGCTCTGAAAAGCTGATTCTCAGTTTTTGTGCTGCCTGTTCAGTTGTAAGACACTGACACTCTGTGAGAGGATTATAGGACGTTTCGCTGCTGGGATGTTTCACCGCCAGCAGTAGTGGGACGTTTCACCGCCAAAAAAAAGAAATTGAGACGTTTCACCACCAATCTAGAAATGATGTGAATCAACTCATTACTGCCTTGTACAAGTTGTATATGCTTTGTGAATCCCAGAACAGAGATTGTGTATCAGTCACAGATTGCACTTGACAGTTTGGCCCGGTTTCACCGACATGGTATTAAGAGAAGAGCCAGGTCTAAGTCAAGTCCTGGTCTGGCTAAGCCAATTAGTCAAGCAGAGCAGAATCAAGGAATTTCAGTTCAATGAAAGTGAACACATAGTATGTGAACAGCTCAACTGATACAAACAATCTCTCCATTTCTGAGATCATTTGTCAAACACAACCATAGGATATGGCAACACAGAAAGGGGGGTAGTGTGGTTGACTGGGAAATATTTCTTAAATTAAATAGTTGCCCGCCCAGTTTTTGTGAGAAAAAAAGAGTTCTTAAACCTGTGCTGTTCTGCCACCTCACTAGTGACATTTGCTTGGTTTTCCTTGACCTTATCATTAAGGTGATACCTGAGGGGGACCATGGATTTTATCCCGCAACAAACCTTTTTTGCGTGCAAATTTAAACAATGACAAACAATTTTTTCTCAAAGAAAGAGGTTTTTTTTCCCACAAGTTTAACAATATGGTAGGCCCTACCTACTAGTACCTAGAAAAGGTGGAAACTAGCTTTTTTTTCTATTTTGATGTGCTGAACAAACTTTTGTTTCACTGAAAGTCCAGAGCCGGTTCTCCATGCCAAAACAGTTTGAGATCACTGATCTGTAAGTTATATAAACAATGTTTGAGCGTCACTGATCCTTGACTAAACACAGTTGGTGAAAGGGACTTCACTAAACCAGGGTTACAGTTGTTATGACCAGGTCTAACTATGAAAACCATGTTTGTGAAATTGACCCTTAATGTTGCTGTAATCAACTCTGGCACTCATTGCACCGCAACACATTTGCCAAATCACTTGAATTGTAAATAGCTCTTTCTCTGATCTTCACAACATCAGTTCCTCAGTGGAAAGGGCAATGGCACCTTCAAAGAAAATATGCTAGGTCGGTTTTGAATCCCTGGATTCTTGTTTTATCTGCTTTAAGTCAGCTACCTTCAACATAGGTCCCCAGACACTTAATGCATAATTAACGTGACTTCGAACATTTGAGTGGTAAACCAACATTTTTATCCTAGCAGGTAGTATATTTTTAATCATATTCAGGCTATAATTACCAGCAATCATTTTTGTTAATATATGCTTAACTTGAAATTTCCAATCACAAAATTCGTCAACAATTACTCCCAAAAATTTCATACTTTCTACTCTATTAATTTCTTTATTACCAAGCTTAACTGTACCATTAAACACCATTTCCTTCTTCCCTTTTGACCTAAATAATATGTACTTTGATTTATCAACATTAAGAGTCAAGGAATTACTGGCGAACCACTCATTCAGTTTCTTTAAATCTTCATTAACTTTCCTGTATAAAAATCTTAAATTACTTCCTGAGGCAAAAACAGTGGTGTCATCAGCAAATGTAACGCAACTACAAAATTTTAAACATTTTCCTAAATCATTAGCTAGAATTATATACATAAGAGGCCCTAACACAGACCCCTGCGGAGTACCATAAGACAAAACTTGACTACGAGAGAGAACATTCTTATATTTAACCTTAATTTCTCTATCAGTTAAGTAACTTTTGAACCAAGATAATGAATTTCCCCTGATACCATAAAATTCCATCTTCTTAAATAATGTGGCATGGCTGATGCTGTCAAATGCCTTGGACATGTCCAGGAAAAGACTGAGCGTATAGTGACCCCTATTTAAATTCTCTAAAATATTCCCAGTAAAATCCAGTATTGCATCAGTTGTGCTGCGACCGTGTCTGAACCCATATTGGCTTTCCGCTAGTATATTATATTTCTTAAAAAACTTTACTACTCTAACATTTATAATCTTTTCTAAAATTTTTGATATCACAGGTAAAAGTGACACAGGGCGGTAATTTACCATTTCTGTTCTATCCTTGCCCTTATAAAGCGGTTTCACCACTGCTAATTTCATATTATCAGGGAATATTCCCTCCTGTATTGACTTATTAAATATGATCAACAACGCTTCAACAATACCTGGACTAATCTTTTTTAACATTTTGTTTGACACATCATCATAGCCACTACTAGTTTTTGCTTTCAAATTTTTGATAAGTTTCTGTATTTCCTGTATTGAGGTAGGAAAGAGAAAACAGTTATGCTCCTGACGATTTGTCATATTATACATAGGATCTCTTATACTGCCCTTACTTTCTATCTTATTTGCTAACAACCTCCCAATCTCACAGTAATGTTTTGCAAATGCATTGCTGATAACTTCTGAGTTAGTCTCCTTAACACCATTCACAATAATTTCATCAGATATGTCATTTTTATTGCTCAATTTACCCGTTAACCTATGCAAGACATTCCAAATTTTTTTTGTATTAAACTTATTTTCTTCGATCAATGTGTTAAAATAGGCAATTTTTGCTCTTCTTCTTAAATTGTTAAACAAATTTCTATAATTTTTATAATTCTGAAATTCTAAGCTGTCCCTAGGTTTCCTTGCAACATTTTTGTACATGGAATGACATTTTTGAGAAGACTTTTTTAATCCCTGGGTTAACCACGGTAATTCAGATTTATATTTTGAAATATTTCTTTTAACATTTTTACATGGTGCATAGAAGTCTAACACTGTTTGTATCTCTTTAATCAACTGATCACTAGCTTCATGGACAGTCATATTCTCCAACTCATTCCAATTACGATTCATAAGACTAGCATTCATATTTCTCAAAACAGCATCAGTTATTTTTCTAGAGGTTACTTCCCTAGTAGCATTACAATTATTCAGACTTACATTCGCAATCACTGTGAGACACATATAGTGGTCCGAAATATCAGAATTAACAATATATGATTTGGTATTTTGACAAAGTTCAATATCAACATAGATATTATCTATCAATGTGGCCGTGTTGTGTGTCACTCTGGTAGGTTTATAGATGGTAGGTAAGACATTATTAGTAAGATTCAACTCAAGAAACTTCAGAGTATTGGCATGTGAATTTATCTTAAGATAATCAAGATTTTGATCAGTCCCTATTATTAACTTCTTTTGTTCCGATCGAACCTTGTCAATAATGTTTTCATATTTTTCAATAAATTCATTTTCATTTGTACCTGGAATTCTGTACACTTCACCTACCACAATGCTACTTCTGCCTTTCCGTGGTATTTCTACAAAAATCGACTCAAATTTGCCCTCATCAAATATTTTTAAATCAGGCCTTTCTACATATGCTATGTACGACCTAACCAGGATTTATAGGACGTTTCACCGCTCGGACGTTTCACCGCCAGCAATAGTGGGACGTTTCACCGCCAAAAAATACAATTTGAGACGTTTCACCGCCGATCTAAAATGATTTAAAACAACTCATTACTGCCTTGTACAAGCTTTGTGAATCCCAGAAACATGCAGAGATTATTGCAACTCAGAGAGCACTTGAACTTGGATGTTGTTGCAGATTGTAATCGTCTTTGGCAATCTTTGCACACCAATACACAGTAGCAATTAAGCTCAATGAAACCTTGTGGATTGTAATTAGCTGTGTCTATATGTTTCAATTACGGAAATCAAGTGATTACCTGATTACAGAAAGCCTGTCAGCCCAACTAAAATAACTGGACCGTTTCTTTTTAAAACTTTAATTTAGCCTCATGTGTTTGATTCTGATCAATGAACCACTTGAATAGTCTTTCTGCTTAAAAAATGAATGCAGTTTTATTCTCAGGTGTCCCTAAACAATGCTAAACTGTATTTTTGTGGGAATTTTTAATGGAGGTGTGTGTACACATCTCCATTTATGCAGTCACTTTGACAAAATGGAAAGTTTTGGCGGGAAATTTGAAATTTGAGCATTTTCGAATGTCTTTTGAGCCCTGACTTGGCAATTTTGTTTGGAGAAGTTTGGAATGAAGAATGCACCTTAGCTTGATTATAGAGCAAGCATCTGACATGGAAATGAATAGCCGGTATATTGTTATTTGGCCGTGACTTCGTTTTTATCTTCCTTGAATCCACTACGGGCAGCATCACACATTGTGTATTGGCCACTGTGCCTAAACTATTGCACTTGTATATATGATATTTGGTACATAAATGGGTCTTGTAGAATTTATGTGTCTTTTGGTGTTAATATTCAAGCAATTGGTACAGTTTTTGTAAAATATTGGAAATTAAAAATAATAATTTTTTTTCCTTTCCGGAACAGAACTCCGAAACAATTGTACCTATGAACATGAAAATCTGCCATATTATGTGTTAGATACTCTAAATGTGCCTTTTGGAGGTCTTACTGCTCTTAGAAAAATTAGTAAGAGTAAATTCAGCAAAAATTTGAAAAAAATGTTATTTTTCAATGCTCCATGATTCTGTCGATTTTGAAGTTAGACTTCTGAAATTTTGCATTTAGGTGTCTAAGTTATACCTCTTTAAATGACTAAACTCATTTGGAGGTCAAATCCTTTGAAGTTTTCATAAAAACCAAAAAACTCGAAAAATATTGGGATTTCTTATATTTTTCTTAAATTTTGATTTCTCACAATTTAACGATAATGAATAAATTGGTAACTTCAAAAATTATTTTAGTTTTAAAAACATATTAGTAACTTTTACAGCCATGCATACTTTAGTGTAAATTTTGTGTTGGAACTCGGTTTTGCAGAGCCAGTGTCAGAGCCCATTGGATTTTAATGGATGTAGGTAACTGTTATACCTATATCCATTATCCAGTGTTCCATACTGAGACAGTAAATTCTATTAGTGGATACAGTATGTCTTACTCTAAGATTCCCAGTCTTCTCATTGTTTATCATATCATATTCACCAAAATGCTTTATAATAATAAATGAATGTGCAGCTCCTTCCATAAAAAGGAGGTTTTACCTGGCAGATCACACACATTTCCATGCATCATATTACAGCTCTTTTCAAGTTTATGGAATGTATTCTTATTCCATATCGCATCTGCCACATGGTCATTTTGTGGCTTGAAAATGGATTATTTGTAAAAATTCTGAAATTAAGCACACAGTATATTAACAACACCTGGTACTGGCACTCATATCAGGGAAATAGTCAATTCCGGGGCATATGAACATCAACTTAGGACACTACACTACCTCCATTTTGAACCCCTGGGTTCTTGTTTTAATACATGGCAGTTTTGTGTTTCAGAAAATACTATTTTGCCCTGAAACTCCAGAAATGAGCACATGTTGGCTCTTATCTGAGTGAGCACAACGAGGAAAGGTATGGTAGTCTTATAAATGTATTTTCTTAACTGTCATGCATGTTGAAAATAATGCACATAATATTTAAAACAACTAATGCCCCATTCTCACGGCACGTTACGGAGCACTTTAGGCGTCGGCGGGATGGTATTCCTGGTAATTTGGATGAATTTGGGTGATCCGCCGTCGACTTTTCACATCCCTCAGGGGTAGTTTTTGTTTCCCTCAGGCCCTCAGGGGTTCCTAGAAATGGAAAAACTGCGCCGTGGATGTCAAAAAAGATTCAACACGTTGAAACTTTTTTTCCATGACAGCGGAACAGAGCCCAAAATTTTCTTGATTTTTGGATGTCCGGCGGGGATTTTTTCAGTGAGAACGACTCAAAAACATCTCCGGCGGGATATTAGGACATCCCCTGCCCCTGAGGGGACCTTTCCTGGCCCTGCGGGGACCTCTCCTGCCCCTGCGGGAACCTCTCCTGCCCCTGCGGGATATTTTTACTCCCCTGCGGGACATTTCCAGCCTTGCCGGCAGTTTTTGACATCCCGCCGACGATTTTTGACATCCCCACAGGCATTTAGATCTTTCCCACAGGGATATGATCTTGTCTCCGCCGATTTACGATCTTATCCCGCCGATTTACGATCTTATCCCGCCGTGATATGCTTTTAATTAATTATATAATCGTTTTATAAACGTTGTATGTCGCCGGGTTGGTCATTTTTTCCTAAAATTCATCTCAAGCTATCCCTCAGCGGTAAAAAAATCTCAGTAACGTGCCGTGAGACTGTAGCATTAGCATTTGTAATCACATTTTTCTGTTGAGAGGCAGCTAGCAATACCATGTTCCGAGGCTCTTCCTATCTGTTCCATGTTAATTTTGGGCATGGGGGGGGGGTATGGCACCATAGCCCCCCCCCCCCCTGCCTCAAATACGCCACTGATCTGATTGATCGTCATATGAACCAGTTCTCAAAATTCTAACTTCTCTTCAATGACATTGATTCACCACAGTGGCGTATTTAGGGAGGGGGGACATTGGGCCATGGCCCCCCCAGGCCAACAATTAACATGAAAGAGATAGGAAACGCCGCGGAGCGCTGCATATTCACCCAATTCACCCTCAGGCTATTCTAGTTACGCCCCTGATTCACCACTTCAATTGCAAATTATCCTTTCTAATTTTCATATCGATATACGTATTATTCAGTTTCTTTGAAAATTAATTAAATAGTTTTTTAAGTATCCCCAAATGTTATATTCTTTTGTTATACATCCTGATGATTCAAGACTGTCTGATTTCCAGAAAAACTTCATGTTTGATCAACATTTCCACGAACAAGAATGAATGCTGCCGTCTGGCAGACAGCGTGTCTGCTCTGAAATGTGTGACAAACTTCTGGAGGCAATAAGGTTTGGCGAGCTGTCCTGAAAGCATGTATCAAGAAGTGTCTTGGTTGGACCCTTGGAAGTCATTCATGTCAGAAGTCTGTCATATGGGTAATTATTACACTGTAACAAATCACATTATTAAAAAAACCTGATGTTTTTGAGTTGCGTAGCACATCTATTGATAGCAATCTGCAGATTTGAAATTGTCATGTTTTTTTTTTGCTGAAACCAATCCCTAAAATTCCCACAATTTACTTGAAATTGGGCATCCAAAAGTTAAGATTAAAAATATCACCAAACTCAACCTTTAAATGGCCCACAGCAGTGCTGATGGGTTGTAAAACACTGACTCACTCATCACCAAGCTCAAGTAATTGTTAAATTTAATGGAATTAAAATTGATGATACATTTCTATAATTTTTGAAGGCTCTTTTGAGTGCCCAAAATGTTTGATTGCTTCATGTAAACATTTATCACTGATCAGACTTGGTTACTGCAACTATACAGGGTGAATTGATAATTTCTGCCAAATATGTTTTCCAGAGAGATACCTTGCAAATAATAACATTTCTTTAAAAAATTCTCTAATTTGGCAAGAGAATTCTGTGAGAAAAAAGGAATCAACATTTTTAAATTGTGTAAATTCAGAAATTAGTGAAATCTTGTTGATAGTTTTTGAAGTTTGGAACATCCATCAGGTTATGCTGAAATGGGGAAACTCTAGGACCTAAAATTCTCTGGAAAAATGAAAAAATGTTGATTTACTGTTAAAGTTTTCTGCATGAATTGGTTTTCGAAATGTTAGGAATTGCAGTTTAAAGTGGCATGAAGTTTTTATGGAATTTTCTTTACATTTTATGGAAAACTTAATTTAGAAGAACTTTGTCTGAAATATTTAAGAATTTTTTTTTTCAGAAGATAAGATTTACAGAAACTTGTTAAATCAACCTAGTTCATGAATTGTTAGAATTTTTTTAAAATTGTATAATATGTTTGTTAACACTTTCCCAAGAATTGCCCGGGGTTTCCACAACTCTTGTATCATTATTAAGAATTGATATTTGCCACAGTAGTTGAGCTTTTGGTGTAGTTCTTACTACAGATTCATATTTACATACTGATCATTCAGTTATGTTTATCCCATATAACTGCATAATTATGAAAAATTATAAGGATCATTGGCCTACTTGTATCTGGTGCAAAAATTTAAAATTACAGTACGTAAGTTGATGAAGATTTACCATGGCTCTAGATCATACATGTATGTGGAAGCACATTTTGATTGATAAACCAAATTAATTATTTTTCACTTTCAGATGAACCAGGCAAAGATTATTGCCGTGCCTCGCTCCTGTTGGTCTCCGAAAAAAATTAAAAGCAATGGAAACATTCGACTAGTAGTTTCTTTGGTCAAATACAATCAGGGCTTTGGAGTCAGGTAATAAGTAAAACCGACTCCGACTCCCTACTCCTTTGACTTTCTGAAAAGCGAGTCCGACTCCTTGGTTCTCCTAAATTACAACTCCGACTCCACTTATCGGCATTATTGCACATAAGTTTTCACTGGAGAAAAGGAATTCTTGAAACTTTTCATAGGATTATGTACATTAATACTTGTTTAGGAAATTTTATGTAAAATTTGGGATTCATTTCATATTTTTGTAACTGTGTTTTGGAAATTATATTAATTATTTTTAGGAGTCAGGAGTCACCAATTTGATTTCCGACTCCGACTCCTCCTGACAACTAAAGTTTGACTCAGACTGCCCACTCCGACTCCACCCAAAAACCTCAGACTCCTCGACTCCGACTCCCGACTCTAAAGCCCGTTTATACAATGCTGAACATGTTTCATGCATGTTATTACTTAAATTTTTATGTGTAAAGTATTGCTTTTTAGAACTTAGATATATATTATACACAAGTCTGTAGCGTTCTGCCGATGTTTACCAGTCATTTATTGTTCTTACAAAAATACGTAGATTTCATATCTTGTGGATTCTCATTTTTTCCTTCTAAGTTGAACAACTGCGAAATAAACAGTTTATTCAACCTCATTGTTACATTGCACAGTTGTCTTTCAAATAAGTAGATTTCATCTAGTAGTGATTTAATTTATGGCTGTGTTTATTTTCAGACAAAAGTTAGTTGTGCTTGCTGCTTGACGGTTCTACCTGATTTGAAATCTCTGAGAATGCTACTCTTTGGTGATGAATTGCAGACAAGATAAGTAAGTGCCAAATGAAAATTGTGTTTTTTATTGCCAATTTAACAAATATTAATTAAGACAATTTAACAAGTAATTACCCAATTACCTGGATGTGGATGTAGTTTTCTGGGCACAGACATCTTTAAATGTATATGTGTGAGAACTAAGCTTTTAAAAACAAATAATTGCTTGTCACATTAAAATATCTGAGTTACGATCTCATTGTCGCCCATAATCGATAATTCTATTAAAGTTATTAAATCTGCTTATTTTATGTAAACTTCAATTTGAAGTTAAAGCTAGTAAGTCAGCCGATTCTACATAAAATTAAGGGCACATGCTGGTCGAAAAATGTGTGTATGCTGTCCAGAAGAAACTGTTACAGCTAGAGCTGTGAAATTTTACACAGGTATTCAGGGCATCAAATTATGACCCTCCGTGAAATTTTAAGTTGCCATGGTTACGGTTGCCATGGCAACAAAGAATTTTACATATTTTTAAGTATTCAGCCTTACAAAAAATTCATCTCAAGACTGAGGTATCAGAATAATCAGAAATCATTTATTTTCATAATTTGAGGTATTTGGATCTGCAATAAGACTATTTTCAGACTAAAAATATGTTTTTATAGGGTTTTTCTGGGTTCGCGAACATGGGACTATGGAGCTAATTGACAATCTTTCAGGTTTGAATCGCTGTCCCTCGGCCTTTAATCTAAATAAAGTTCTGAAAATAGCCTTATTGCGGAAGCGAACTTGTCAGTAAGCAGTATGCCAAAATTCATTATGATGCCTTCAGCGGTTTTTGAGATGAATTTTTTGTAAGCACTCAAAGTCACTAAAATTCGTAGTTTTTGGAAAATGGCAAAAAAAGGAAATAAACTCTTAATAATTTTAACTGTAAAGGTAAGATCGGCAAGGTGGTTTACAGGGTTATAATAGGAATTTTTGCGTAATTTCAGTTGCATTTGTTGTCTTGACATCTGTATTTATTGAAACTGTCAAAATCAGAATTTCCATTTTTGGTGGGGCTGCAGCCAGTGGCGTAGCTAGAGGGGGGCAGGGGGGGGCGGTTGCCCCCCCTGGCTCCATCCTGACCAGGAAAGTAATGATTACATTGTCATCAAAAGTTGCATTTTGACGATGGCGCGCCTCTGCCGCGACAGCGATAATAGCTCCCCAGACAAAAATGTTCCATTTCTATCGCTGACTTGAATATTTTGCCCCCCCTGGAAAATTTCCTAGCTACGCCACTGGCTGCAGCCCCACCTATTTGTTTGACCAAACTCAACGATTTTGCTATAAGACAAGCTTGCTGATTGGTCAACAAAGATTTCCGACGTAATTCGTGCATTTCCGTGAATTTGGTATGAAAGGAGGCTGCTTACAGGTACTTACAGGTACTTACAGGTCCTCTTCTGACTTGAATAGGCCTATTCGGCCTCTGGTGTCAGCTCCAGGTGTTGCGCATGGCGGCTAATTTGTGGTTGAACGTCCGCTTCGTGATCGAACTTCCACTCCACATGGTTCCAGTATCTGTCCAGGCGTTTTTCGAATGACATGACTGTTTTGGCATTTACTAAATTTTCAGGCAGGCTATTCCACATAGAGGTTGTGCGAAAAGTGAAGGAGTATTTGCGCAGGTTAAGGCGACAGTGTTGTTTGTAGATCTTAAATTTATGTCCTCTTGTATCACTGGGGTGTAATTTAATGAAGTCTGCTGTTATATTTCCATCGTATTTCCCTGATAATATCTTGTAGATCTCTATCATATCTCCCCTTTCTCTTCTATATCTCAACGTTGGTAAGTTCAGCCTCTTCAGTCTTTCTTGGTAGGTCATGTCTTTGAAGCCCGGGATCAGCTTGGTTGCTCTTCTTTGGACATTTTCTAGTGCGACGATATCTTTCTTCAGGAATGGTGCCCAGACTTGGTTGGCGTATTCTAGGTGTGGTCGAACTAAGCCTTTGTATAGTAGTTTGAAGCTTTCCTCATCCAGATGTACATAGGTCCTTCTGATCACACCCATTATGGAATTTGCTTTCTTGATCTTGGCTGCCATATGCTTGGAGAAGTTAAGTTTGTCATCAATGATCACACCTATATCCTTTTCTTCGTGGATGGTCTTGATAACTGTAGCATCTGGTCCCATGGTGTAGGAATGGCTGTTGATCTTGGTAGACCCTATTCTCATTGTTCCACATTTGTCTGGGTGAAATTTTAACAGGGAGTTGTTTGTCCATTTATACATTTCATCTATGTCCCTTTGTAGTTCTTCGCAGTCACTTTCCTTCTTGATGCCCTTGTAAATCTTCGTGTCATCCGCAAAGAGGTATATTTCGCTGTTTGTTGCTACTTCTGGAAGACTATTAATATATATGACAAAGAGAATAGGGCCTAAGACCGAACCTTGTGGCACTCCGCTGGCTACTTCCTTCCATTCTGATGACATTCCATTGACCACTACCCGCTGTTTCCGATGTTGCAGGAAGGCTTCAACCCATCCTAGTATCGGGTTGCCGACCCCGTAGTATCTCAGCTTGTCGAGCAGTCTGGGATGTGACTGCTGATTGGTTGGTAGGCCTAGTAAATTTATTAAAAATTAACTTGCATTTAAAATTACAAATTTGATAAAATAAGATGCCTTTGATAGCGGTTTAGAGGTGTACAAAATATTATTTCTGTATCTTTAAAATTGAAGGCAGGAGAAGCATTTTTGTGATTCCAGTTTTGCTTTCTATGGCGGAAATGTGACGCTCAGACTCCATTCGCGGTTTCAGACATTAATTTAAGTTATTTAGCATTAAAATTGAGTCAATCTATTTATTACAAACGATAATTTATCAAGTATAGAACGTTCGGGTGAAGTATGATGTTTGTACATTGAGTATTTGTCATTTTATTCGCAATTTCAGATTTTGAAAGATTGTAGAGTCAGGGATGGCAAATCCATCCAGGAGGGTAATACCGTCCACCCCTAATACAGGCATAAAATTTCATTTGTTACAGGTGTGTGAGTCTTAAATACTAGATAAACTTGTTTTTCATTCTGCTGTGTTTATCATGTTAACATCATCTTAATCAGTCAGGGAAATTACCAGCATATGAGGACAATTGCAATTCCAGCCAAGTCCTTGCCCTGACAGGATGATTGAGAGTGTGGGGTTGATCAGTTGCATCTCAGAAGAAAGTCTGATCTCTTTGCAGCCATCCTCACCACACAGCAGCATGTCAGTTGCGGGACTTAATTCAATCCAATTTCACGAAATACTGCAAAGTCGTCAGCAGCTGATGACAATTTCCTAATTTCTCTGGAGCCTTCGGGTTCTTTTCCTCATTATGTAATGGATAGGTCTGCCAAAATTCATAGAGTTAGTTGACACAGTGATACAACTTTATACCAAGTTTGGAAGTGATAGTTGCAGTAGTTCTTTTTAAATAGCCAGTCAAAGATGATTTTGAGCACTGCCAAAGTCATGGCTAGGCCATGACACTGTGAGAGTGTCATGGGAGGGTGATGACAGTGCTAGGGTCATTGTCATGTGGGGCTGAGGACATTGATTGTCATCAGCTGGTGATAATTTCCCTTACTGTTAATGATATTTCAGGTCTATTTAATAACAGAACAAAAAATACAATGAAATTCTGTGACGTCATCACAACCATTTTGTGAATTACTTGTTGGCATCTTGTTGCCTATATTTCAATCAACAGAAACGTTTTAAGGATAAAAAAAAGTTTTGAATTAGAAGTAGAATTTTATTTTTCTTGCAGGGTTTGTTAAACAACTTAATTTCAATACCTGGACAGGTGATACAATGGAAATAAATGTGGACGGAATTACCATCATTATTTTTAAATCTGGCTTTACTTGGTGATTGTAAATCCGTCCATCCCCTTCAAATGGGGTTTAAAAGTACTTTTATGATTTTTAATGTCTATAAATGGCATAACACTGATGAAAGTATGTTTATGTACGAGTCTAATGATCCAAAAAATGAAGAAAATCGGGTGAGAATTGGTCTCTTAATTCACCGTTGAAGGTATGCAGCGATTAGCAGTCAAAGTGCCTACAGACAAAAACGCCTACTGTGATTTCTGACAATGCAAAAATGGCAACGCAAAAACGCCTACTAATAGATGTCAAAAACGCCTACAATTCTATACCAAAACGGCTATACCACTTAACAAAAACACCTACTGTGGATAAAGGAACAACTGTGTTGTCAAAAACGCTTAAACTGTTTATAAAGGAACAACTGTGTTTTCACTTACCATCAATATCTTGTGAGATTTACAGGCTTGAATATACCAAAACGTCCACATGTATTTACAGTATTAGGCCTGCTTAAGTTTTAATGTTGATCAAGCTTGTCAAAAAATGTTCAGGTCAATTGTCAAATATTAAGCAGTTAATTAATAGGTGTGAATGAAAAACCAATTAGCTTCAACATCAGAGAGCCTTTGAAGAAATAAATAGCAATTATCATAGATCTGTGTGTTGCTATACATGATGACAATTAGCAGTTGGATGAAATGTTGACATTCAGACTTAACCCCTGTGAATCGATCTGTTTATGGTGGAGGCATTTTGGTCATTCCAGAAATTGCCGTTTTTGTAGAGTGCAGTTGCCGTTTTTGTAATGGCCAATAGCCGTTTTTTCACTGTCATGCAAAAGGAAATTTAACTGTAGGCGTTTTTGATAATGCAAAAAAAACTGTAGGCGTTTTTGTCAGTAGGTGTTTTTGTTTGTAGGCGTTTTGACTGATCACCGTATTGCACTGTTGTTGAATGTTGACGGCGCTCATGGACATGGTGGATTGTCAGGGGGATGGCCAAACGGCCAAAATCAAGACGGCCAATTACCCACGACGGCCACTTCCAATGGCGGCCACCATGGGGGATGGCCAATCGCTAGGACGGCCAAAACCATGATTTCAGTCATTTAGTTTGGGGTTTTTCTTGCATAGTTTAATAAAGCTATTGTCAGATTGTATCAATATCAAATTTTGTTTGTGCTTTTAACATTTGATAAATTAGTTAAACTGATTTCAATTGAAGTGTCAAGCAAGTGTCATATATGCACATCTGTGATCCTTAATGAACGAAACCAACAGCAATTAATTACAATCCTGCGCCTCTTATATGAACAGAAATAATAATTTGCTATTAATTGCAACTAGATTTTGTGCAAAAACATATTAAAATGTGTTTTTAAAAAAAAGCTAAGACAATGTTATCTACTAGAAAACGGCTAGAGTATTTGATTAGTGCAGCAATATTTGATTTGTACAATTAATTACTGAGAGTTAACAATCATTTCTGAGCTTTACTCAATCAAATAATACATTTTTTGGTGCCTTCCATAGTTATAGCTACAAAATAAGATTTTAGATGAGAGCAACAAATGTTGCGTTTATTTGCTACAATTTACTACAAAGTAACAAAAAATGTATTAAACATACTTAATAAGTAGGGGAGACCGGGTCTGGTTGTCATAGGGGCAGGTTGTCACACTGTGTATGATTTAAACATGCTCTATTTCTATATATATTTTCAGGTAGATGTTTACATCAATATTCAACAAAAATTGTTAAATTAATTGTTGTCTAAATTGTTTTTTTTTCCCAAAAATTGTTAAATTAATTGTTGTCTAAATTTTCTGAATTCAAACTAAATCTCTTTGCAGTGATGAGGACAGGTAGATTTTCACATAAATATTCCACAAAACAAGAGTTTTTGTCCAAAAATTTTTTTAATTAATTGTTGTCTAAATTGTCTGTTGAATTCAAATAAATTCTCTTTGCAGTGATGAGCACATGTCGTTTGAGAATCCACCAACTCCGATTCCTGTGGACCACATAGACTTTGAATGTTTTGACAGTCCATCCAGGTAATTACATTGGTTTATAATACAGTTCATTTTATGGATTATTTAGAGTAATAATTATAAGGACATGAACATTATTGAGAGCAATAATGACATGAATATTATTGAGAGTAATAATTACATTAATTTTAGAACAACAATGTCTAGATATTACTTTTTTTTTTTTCTCTTTAAAGGGAGGATATGTCGTTCGATAATCCACCAACTCCTATCCCCTCTGACAACGATACAGACCTCGGATGTCAAGTCAGTCCGACCAGGTAATTGATTATAAGGCTATAATTTATAATGATGTTTACGTTTTCAGTTAAAAAAAAAGTTACTGAACAAGTAAAATTTAAACTAACTCTATGTAAATTTGAGCCGGACTTGCAACTTGAGACAATTGGAGATAGTTTGCTTATTAAATGCTGATTGTTATATATAAGTAAAGGTTAAACTGTTATGTTTATCAAATTCTGATTGTTCTACATAAATGGAAACTGAGAGAATTGGAGATTTATCAAATTCTGATTGTTCTTTTATTTATCTTTGTAGGGCAGAGATCTCCTTGGAGGATCCGCCTACACCAATGCCCCTGGAGTACGACTCAGAATGGGAGCATCTTCCGCCCATTGTCGAATCCGTCACCGTCGGATGAGGAAGAAGATAGCATCCTACCTCAGCCAACGACTTAAGCGACGATGAAGATATCCCTTCGGACGAACCGTCATGGACCATCGTAGCTGGCGGTTCACAGAAAAGGAAGAAGAAACTCTTGGATGGACTTGGGTAAGTGTTACTGCATTTAACTCGGACTTTCTCTAACAGTTCATCTGTCATGTAAATTAGTCTTTTGGATTGACTTGGGTTAATAATGTCTAAAAGTTTATCTGTCACGTAAATTATACCAGATTTTTTGGGTTGACTTGGGTTAATAATGTTACTTTACTGTTATTAGCTCTGCTACGAGAGTAGCATAGCTTTTGTTGATCCTGGCTGGCCCAGATGCGTGTCCCGTGTCAGCGTGCACTTAGGACTAGTACAAAAAGTCGCCGTTAGCGGCGCTGCGGTCCATTTCGCGCCGTCACATTATGCTAAGGCTAATGAATTTGATCAACTGTGTCAGGGGAATGATGGCAATCAATGATGGCAATCAATGATGGCAATCTGATGCCAATCAATGAGGCCAATCAATGATGCCAATCAATGATGCCAATCAATGATGCCAATCAATGATGCCAATCAATGATGCCAATCAATGATGCCAATCAATGATGCCAATCAATGATGCCAATCAATGATGCCAATCAATGATGCCAATCAATGATGCCAATGACATCTGGGCCCATGCACAAGCCTTAGAGCTTAGCATGCTTACTGCTTTAGTTCCCAGTTGTCAAAGCCAGAAAACACTAAAGTCAAACAAGGGAACAACTACCTATGTTTTTATATATATTCACATGAAAGCTCTGGTGGTTCTGACATTCTGAACCTAGTTTTAATGTACAGCCAATCACAGGTCCAAGCCTAATCTAGGGTGTACTTGCCACTATTATATTCAAAGGTACCATGCTCTTGCTGGGCCTGCACAATTCATCTGGACAGAAAATCTACAGGTCATATTTGGAATCTACCAATATCAGTTGTAGAAGTGCAAAGGTGACATTGATTTTGTGAGAACTTTCAAAAATGACAATTTTCTGTCCAGAAGAAGTTAGCAGGTTTAGTCAAGAGTCCTGTCAACAGGCTTTGAGCGGCTGTAACTCACTAGACATTATTTTCTATATCTTTGCACAAAAACATACGCCTACAAAACAAAATGGCAAAAAATTGACATATTTAGAAGTAGTCTTTTTTGGTGGAAATTATAAGGTTTAGTACCATGCACGATGGGCAAGTGTGAAGATTATCCGGGCAAGTACATTTTTAGTATAACTTCCCCTGAGGGCAAGTGATTTAACAAGTTAACTTCGAGGCCTGTGTATTAAAATCTTTATTTCACAATAAAAAAATCTGAAAATCTGAATCTGAAAATCTGTTCATGATAGATAGATAGATAGATAGATAGATAGATAGATAGATAGATAGATAGATAGATAGATAGATAGATAGATAGATAGATAGATAGATAGATAGATAGACAGACAGGCATAATGGAAATTTGTGGATAAACAATTATGTGAAGAAATGGATGAATAGAAATAGATTGATTGCCATGATCATGGATGGGTAGAAAGGCAATCAGTGGAAAGAATTGGAAAGACAGAAGTGTAAGTGAGTGGATGGAGTTACATGGATTGGAATGGCTTGGAAGGGATAGAAATAAGTAGATAGAATTTTGTGGATAAAAATTAATGGATAGAAAAGGGTGGATAGAAGTGGCTGGATAAAAAAAGACCCAAAGAAAAGGATGAATGGATAGAAATTGATGGGTTGAAATGCGACTTTTAAATTAGAGGATAGAAATGGCTCAAATGGGGTAGATGGAAATGGCCATAGAAATCCTGTGCCAGAAACGTATAGAAAATAGAATGGGTGGATAGAAAAGAGAATGATTGGATAGAATTGGATGGATAAAAATGACCAGAAATTGGTGCGCAAAATGGATAGAAGTGAGTGAATAGAATCGGTAGCTAGAAACGGGTGGATAGAAATGGATGGCTAGAAAGAAATAGAAATGACTGGATAAAAGTGGATAGAAGCAAGTGAATAGAATTGGTTGGTCGAAATGGGAGACAGAAATGGATGCATAGAAAGGAATAGATATGATAGATAGAACTGGATGTTGTCAGAGGCAATGCTATAAGGGGGGGAGAGGAGGCATGTGCCACCCACTTTACCGCCGCATAAATACCAGGTGCCCCATTCTTGAGACCCCCCTCCCCCCCCGAGTTTTAATGTGATGTCATGCACTGGTAGCAGAGCTCTGTTTGTGCATCTCATGCACTCCATTCTAGTTTAACTTTCTTAAAAGTTAATCTGTCATGTAAAATCCATAGGTCAAATAATTTACTTAAATCTTAAAAGTTCAGAGCAGTAATTTGATATATATTGTTTTTCAGCTTCAGTTATGTATACAACCGGCAGAACGCAAGCGGCAACACTACATATTGGCGATGCAGCGTTAGAAACAAGACTCAGGTTTGTCCGGCAACCGTCATCCAGAAAAGCGATACATTCACCAAAGGACGTACCGAGCACATCCACCAGAGGCAGGACGGCATAGACCTAAAAGTGAAAGTGACAGCAAAGGCAAAGACGTTTGCCAGAGAAAATGTAAGTAATTTCAACAACATGGTGTAAATTTATACTTTATTATAATAACAGAATGATGCATAAATATTCAGTGAATAAACCTGAAAACTTGAATTAAACATACAGTAAATAAATTTATACTTTATTATAATAACAGAATGATGCATAAATATTCAGTGAATAAACCTGTGTTTTTGCCAATTAAACATTGACCAATATATACTGTTATTTCATGCATAAAAATGATTATTTCAGGTGCACAAGTCTGCTGGGGATATTGTGAAAAAGCTGATCAAAGAAACCAATGCCGAAGCCAACCTTCCTTCTCTACTTGGTACCACCCGGGCTGCAAACGGAGCAAGAGAGAACCTGAGACCCAAACATCCGGTCGACCTAGACTTTGTGGTAAGTATTACTTGTGAATAAGCCTGATAACTTAATATAACTTGTGTACATTACTCGTAAATATATCATTAAGTTTTACATACATGTGCTACATGTCAAAGAAGTCTTTGGTAAAAAGTAAAACTTGGACTATAATTGCGTCTTTTGTCTTCCAGCTGAATGAATCGCACTTGCCTGAGAACTTCTTGGTATCGGACCTGAGAGTGGACCAGAAAAGACATCTCATATTGGCTACCGAGACACAGTTGGAGTGTTTAGCTGAGGCTAAGACCTGGTAAGGAAATAATATTAAAAAAATAATGATTATCCTGTATGAACATGTAATGAGATTTTTAGCTATATTATTCGAAAATATAATATGAGGTAAATAAAGTACTTGTCCTACTGTATAAATAATTTGAACATACGCTGAAATAATTATAATAGTTTTCTTTGTTTTTGTGCTTACGGGTATCTTGACGGCACCTTCAGAGTTGCGAAGCCCCCTTTCACACAACTGTATTCGAACCATAAGTTTCTGAGCAGTGACGGAAAGATAAAGCAGGTGCCTTGCGTCTTAATCTTGATGTCTGCGAAGAGAGCAAGAGACTACAGGTATTTATCATTCAATTTAGATAATTACCATAATCTTCAGTGAAATGTAACATGTATAATTAGGTAATAGCACTAATGTGAAACAAACCTTAACAGCTAAGCAAAAATGTCTTCTTATCATCACCGAAAAACTTATCCAAAAAACATTGATTTGCTGCAAAAAATTGCAGGTCAAGATCTGAACATGTATCTTCTGTCAGTTTTTGTGTATTTTGGAGACAATTTCAAATCACAATTTTATTGCTCATGTTGATACACCACATGGACTGTGCTCAGCATGCACGCTCGTCAGGAGCTGTCAGTTGTCTGTCAACTGCTACAACTTGATGTCGAATATTTCTACGATGCTACAATTTAAAATGCCAGTTAATCTGTTCAACGATTCTACAAACGAACAATTGTCATGAAGAAATTCATGTGCCGCTCAAGGTCACGTTTACCTGTCAAAAGGATTTGACAGTTCTGCAATGCATTTGTTTACGTTAACTTATGCTCGCCAATCGTCAAAATTTTCTACAAGATGACTTTCACTTTGTGGATTCGCAATCCGCAAATTTCTACAACAGTGCTATATGACAAAATTTTGTCAAATTTATGAACTGTCATTTGTTGTTATTGACTGTCAATTTCTGTTGTTATTGACTGTCTATTTCATGAACTTTTGATGTTGATTGTCGTTAGCTGCCATTTTGAAATTTATGTTTTGTGATTGGATCTGTCATTGATTGATTTTGTCATGAACTATTTGAGTTTTCACAAACTATTTTATTTGAAAGTTATTTTCACCTGTCATTTAAATGTCTTTGTCATTTGTGACCATGTTTTGTGAAATTATTGTCATGTTTTCATGATTACTACATGTCATTGTCAACTGTCAGTGAATGTCATTTTACTGAGATAACTCAGATCAAGCCATTGTCCTTAGCTAAAAAGAAAACTCTGTGCCCCGATTTTTCTGGAACTTACGAGGATCTCAATTTCATACGATTTTCAACTGAAATCAAACCAACATCGATTAATCAGTTAGTCATGAGAGCTCTTAAGTGTGCAGCCATTGATTAAAATTATAGTAAACTGAATCTGATTTATTGAATTCTGTGTTTTTTATTTTTGTGAGGATATGAAAATGTTTACCAACAATAAATAGCATGTGAATTTCATCCAATCTTGGGTGTCAAAATCGAATGGGCTTATATAAAGTCAATTTATAAATTGGAAAAGGTCTGAAATATGTCATTCAGCGATTTTGATTCAGTGTGTTTGATTTGGCCATTCTGTGGAGCCCTATCTCTTGCATCTCTGGTTCTGAGTCCCATCTTTTGACAAACTGTTTATAATTGTGCATAACCTAATTAAATGAAAATGTCAACCTCTATCATTTGGCATGTGAATTTCATTGAAGTGGCGCAGAATAGCATAACGTCCAAATATCTTTACTGAAGTTTTAATTACCTATGGTAAAATTTCACTGGCGAAGATCCTCGTGTGAAAACGCATGGAAGTCTTTATAATATATTTTCTCATGGCTTGTAGTTGTTTCTGGGTGTATTGGCACTCCTGAGAGATGATTCTGTTTCAAATTTGGTTGCTTTTAATAATCTAATCAACAAGGTTCTGAAACCACAGACTTGTACATTACAATCAATTTTTCTGGTTAAAACAAATTTGGGCTCCAGAACCACAATATAGATCCCTGCCCTCGTGTTCCATCCTCAGTGTACCAAGCACCTTTCCGTGTGTATGTGTGCATCTTTGGTTTTAATTACAGACTGATATTATTTTTTTAAAAAACATTAAATTAATTTCTTATGATGTCTGTTAATTCCCCAGCCATAGGTTTACATGCTTTTGCATGGTATTTTTAAACTATGGCTACAGCCCTAGTTTATTGTAATCCAAAATGAATACCCGTAATCCTATCGCTCGACGTATCTCTTTTAATCTGCCAAACATACCATCAAAATTTGACCTACCCTTTTATTTTTACCCGACAAATATGCCCGGTTATATATCGTCCATCCTAGATGCCTCTTTGTTCTATTTGCCGACTCGCTTCGTAATCTTTTTGCGGCGTCCTCCAAAAACCGAAAAACCATTTATCACGGCGTCAATCCAGAGCGTCAATCAAAACACAACCGTGACGTCACAGAAAAGTTGATCATGTGACCGCGCACCAGCGCCAACTTCAGTGCGGACATGACTTCACAGTGGCGACAACGAAATTCTGGATATTTCAGTGATTTTAAAGCATTCTGGACTTTATGTTGAATCAAACTTCGTTGAATTAGTTCCCCTGGACGTTATGCATCTCCGGGAATCGTGCTGGCAGCCTGGAGACACTGACAACAGCCGAAAAACGATCTAGCCCACTAGCGGTTGTTTACTTCCTGTTGCAAGGAGTCAGAGCTGCAAACATGGCACAGAATGATTGTGTTGCCGATTCCAGGGCCAGGAATGATTAATACACCCAAAATATATGATAGGGGGAAGAGGGAATGATCAAGGATGATGCTAGGGCCATGAATTGTGCAGATCCATCTTTTAATGACACGACGGCCGCGATATATTCACGGCATTTCATGACACAACTGTCATGATGGGACCCAATACACAGCAGATAACACTGATTAATGGTGGTAAGTGGCATTTAGCTATGTAATTGCACCTTTTTTCATGTGTTAAACCTGATTGCAATGAATTACAGCCTGTGTGGCATGTCCATTGATCATTGGACGGTTTTGGACCTAATTGAAATTAGCCTAATTGACAATTCATGTCAATTGGTTCCTCTAATCAAAAGTACATGTAGGCAATTAAGCCTTGGCCTATAAGGCTATATAATCATTAATTACCAATCATTGATAGCACTTCAAATTGGAATAGGGGTTATTTAATTTTTTTTCCTTTCATGCAGATGACTTTGACCTCAAGCTATCATGAATGGATTTTTTAATTGCCAAGAGTTTCAAACTCCTAGGCAACATTGAAAATGCCCAAGAAATGTTATGAAAGAGTCAGCCCCCTGGATGCATCAGTATAATATTAGTAAGTATCAAACTGTCATGAATGGGTATCATATCCTGAATTAGGATTAAAGCTTTCAGTCCTTACAGGACAGCTAACAATCCGCCTATTAGAATCATGATGACGGAATTGAATTAATGCTTGGACATAGTCATGTTTAAATTTTGTAAAATAATATAGTAATTATTTAAAGTGAAAAAATGAAGTACATTGGACACACGGCATGCATTTATTGTGCTCACTGCTCAGTATAAGATATTCTGGTTTCAATTACTTGTGAAGGTGAGCTATTTCAATCAGAAACACATGTATACAGAAAAACAATTTTCAATGTCATTTCTGTTTCTTGAAGAATTTTGGGGGTACTTTCGGAGTTGGAAAGAGGCCATTGAAGCAGAGAGGGCTACTCAACTGCAGAAAAGGCTGCAATGTTCCTCAGCGGTCCGCAAACACAGACAGGCTTTAATAGAAATCACAGGTTAGTATTTAAGTGTTTCATGAAAGACTACTTATAGTAGCTAAAAAACTTGCTTGTTCTTGATATTCTGTGCTTATTTTATTTCACCATAATAACATTGCACATCGGAGGAACATTAAAGTATTTTTAAAACAGAAATTAATATTTTTTGAAAATTACCTATTCTCACACATTGCCCCATACTAAAACCTGTGATGATATGACTATTCAAATTTGTCTTTTTCACCAACAGTAAAATCAGTTTGTGGCCTGAGCAAATTCCTGCTGAAAGCTGGAGTAGAGGACGTATACACCACTCGAATCTCTCAGCGCATTTTGGGCGGCAGTGGACAATGGCTGGATGAGCCGACAATCAAAATCTCCTGAAATTTTGGTAACTATAAGTTCAGTTCCTCCGAAGAGAATGTAAATCCCATTGCATCATAAAATATATGTTGCATTTTCCAATTAAGCGGTGCAGATGACTGGTATGAGGTAACTAAACATATGACATATTTTTCTTGGATTCTTAAAAAATCTGCTCCCCTTTCATCAGATAAATCCATGTTATCCATCTTATTGCTATTTGAAAATAACAAATAAAATCCAGGATCCACGAGTAAAAAGATTGAGTTTAACTTTTAATCAGTCAGGGAAATTATCACCAGCTGATGACAATCAATGTCCTCAGCCCCACATGACAATCACCCTAGCACTGTCGTCACCCTCCCATGACACTTTCACAGTGTCATGGCCTAGCCATGACTTTGGCAGTGCTCAAAATCATCTTTGACTGGCTATTTAAAAAGAACTACTGCAACTATCACTTCCAAACTTGGTATAAAGTTGTATCACAGTGTCAACTAACTCTATGAATTTTGGCAGACCTATCCATTACATAATGAGGAAAAGAACCCGAAGGCTCCAGAGAAATTAGGAAATTGTCATCAGCTGCTGATGACTTAGCAGTATTTCGTGAAATTGGATAGAATTAAGTCCTACAACTGACATGCTGCTGTGTGGTGAGGATGTCTGCAAAGAGATCAGACTTTCCTCTGAGACCCAACTGATCAACCCCACACACTCAATCGTCCTGTCAGGGCCAGGACTTGGCTGGAATTGCAATTGTCCTCATATGCTGGTAATTTCCCTGACTGTTAATTATACAATCAGATTTACTGAATGTGATCTCATTGGATCATAGAAATATGTATTCACACACAAGTTTACATGAACAATTCTTAAAAAATTGAATTGTCCTGCAGGCACCGGCGAAGTTCCAACGGCCTAAAATGGTTGTCTCGACCACAGAAGTGGTTGTATCGCTCTGGCAATGTTATTGGTTGAATAGAGGGAATCTTAAGGATCATTTTGGTATAAATTGTACTTTTCTACCTACCTTGAAGCGATTCTGGAAAAAATTCACTACAGCGGGCATCGAAAATGACCATATTTGGCAAGTGAAAACGATCGTTTTTGGTTGGTTCACATAGGGGCTGCCGCTCCCAAACCCCCGCTGATTTGTTTCCATGGCATTTTTTCAACAAACTGTAACTAAAAAGTGACTAAAACTTACGTTGGATCATTCTAAACTCTTTTTAAGAAATCCTATCTTGGAAAGTTCAGCCACCTTAACTAAAACTTTGCACTTAAGAATTTACAAATGTAGGTACCAGTAATAATTGTGACATTCGTTGCGGCCCTATTATCGTACTTTATTCATAGTGCTGCCAGCTGTGTGAATAGACTCAGTCGCCTATTCCCACCTCCGGGAGGTGCGAATATCCTCGGTCAAAATTAAAATTTGTCAAAATGTGTTATTTTGGAGGCTGGGCACATTTTACAACTATTGTTTATACTGTGATTGATTTAAGAAACAACTCGGTTAGAACTGTCACACTTACTATTTGTTATCCTTTAGGCCTGTGGACTACTCGCCAGAGGACTGCTCGCCAGTGGACTACTCACCAGTGGACTTGACCCATTTCCCGCCAGTCCCCCAACTCGCCAGGTTACCTGGAGCTGAGACGAAATGTAGGTAATTTTCGCAAAATAAAGCTGTTTGACAAATGGGGTAAAATTGAGTATAGCGCAGCCTTTAAACGCACTCTGACCTTTTACTAGGCATGCAGGCCGGTAAAAACGTCATCACAAAATCATGAAAAACGAGTAAGTTATAGTGACGTTCTTATTAAATCTTTTGTAAAATGTAATTTGGCGGGAGATTGGGGGCGGCAGACCCAAAAATTAACTTTTTTGGAATAAAAATTATTTACACTTGTCAAATATGGCAGCCTGCTATACTGAATCTGCATTCATGACCTGAGACCATATCATTTTCTGATAAAATATCGCTGTGACAGCCAGACAAAATGTTTAAATGATGCTATCAACAGATGACGGCAATGTTATTTTGCTTTTTTTCTCAAGGATGGTAATTTTTTTCAAGTGTTTTTTTTCATGATCTTAATCAAATAAATCTCTTTAAATCAAATAAATCTCTTTAAATCAAATGCATCATGATTTCAGTGCCTTGAAATCAGGGTCCTGGATTCCTGGTCGTTCTATCGCCTGAGACACCCAGATTTTGAGAAGGACTGCCAAGATTTGCCAGTATTTTACAATAAAGTGACAAGCTGGGTGCCCTTGCATGTGGTGAAGGACGCCCAAAATCTGGCAACGAATGTGGGACCGTGCTTAAAATCATCATTTAAACCGTGACTTTAATAGCCTATCGTTTTTACTTTCTTTTCAGCAGGACAGCAACAGAACTGGATGGTAAAGCTGGATGACATGCGTGCGAGCAACAAGCAGTTTTAAAACCGTTGTATAACCCTAACTACAAGATATGTGACAGCTATTGCACATGACATTTTCATGGTAAGTAAAAACAATATTATATGAAGATTTATAATCTTTTAAGTAAATGAAATAAATTATTTTTAAAGTACTGTACTGATCAGTTGCAGACAAATGAAAATTACTTGTGTGTTATATAATATGTACTCACTATTACTCAGGTTGTGCTGCATGATAAATGATTCAAAGCTGCACTAGCAGCGTGATATGCAGCATGAGGAATGGCTTTCAGAACGCCCTTGTCCGAACTTGGATGGCACACAAATTAACATGTTAATTATTCATTTTTCAGTAAAATTTCACTGATCCAAAGCTTTTTTCAGGTGGTCAGGATGACCGAACTGTTTGTCAAAACTAGTGAAAATTATCTATTAATAATTTATTGCACTTTCCGTGTTAATGTTATTGTTGCATTACTTGATATCTTGATAAACAATACATGTTCTATCAATTGCAATTGTGCTGCCGTATAGTATATTTCTTAAAATTAGTTGAAGGCAAGTTCCATACATTTAATTAACAATCATTCATCTTTCACCGTTTCAGGTGGACAGTATAAATAAGATTAATGGATCATTGGATATATGCTGCCTTCAAGCATCGATTCCCCTTCGCATCTTGAGGACCAATACTAGGTAAAAATTAGAGCTGAGTATTGTGAGCTTAATATCGGTATGATAGGGGAGAGCCCGCTGGATCGGACCACTTAACTTCAGCGGCTCAGTGTGGAAAGTGTATTTTAATGGTATGATGTTAAAATCCTGTCAGAAGGAAAAAGACTAAGTTTAAATATATTGTGCTGCAATGCTATGGGCAAAGCTTGATAATTGTGAACTGTCAAAAAAAGTCTTCAAATTTTGAAGTCACTGACTCACATTGTAGTTAGGGATTGACATCATTTCCCGATATATTGGTTGAACCGTATCGATCATTCGATTGGATTATCGAAACCGTATGATAAGCAATATCGTATCGAACCGATACTGCCTCGGCTGCACTATTTTGCTTGAAAAAGTCATTTGGTTGCCAATTTAGGTTCAAAATGTAACCCAATTGTTGAGAAACTCATGAGATTGTTGCCACTTACGATTCCTCTCTTGTGCAGGATCTCATTTTGAGAGACAAAATATGAATTTCGCAGTGTGAAATTTCAGAAGAATTTGTTTGTGTTTTGCAATACGTATCGAAAGCCGAAAATGAGCATCGACAATACGTATCATATTGAACTTTGCAAACAATGTCCGCCTCTAATTGTAGTATCCTCGACTGGACCACCAAGTTGCCTCGATTGGACCACATTTACAACAAAAAACCTTGTTTCAAGTAATCCAAGCTTTGTTTGTGTTAAAAACTTAATTCGTTAGATTTTCAGATATTCTTGTTATTTTGGTGTATATCCTGTATTTCCCATAAATAATTGTAGTGCTAATAAGGTACTCCTGTGAGGCCTGACAATTGATTGTTAGCCTGGCCCACCAGGCTAATTCAGGAGTAATGGTCTGAAAATATTGTCTGTCAACTCTACTGGTCAATAACTATAGGTTCAATATATCTGTTTTTGTGTTTTATTGGTTTGTTAGGGTAGCTAGATGTATGGAAATTACTTTTTTTTTCAATTTCAAAAAAATTTTTTTTCCCAAAATTTTTTTTTCTCCAAGATTTGAAAAAAATAAAAAAAATTTTACTTTTTTTCAATTAAAATAATTTTTTTTCAAAAAGAGGAAATCGGGCAACTTCTGTTTTTCAAATTTAAACATTTTTTGTTCCAAGATTAAAATTTTTTTTTCCTAAATTAAAAAAAGAGAAAAAAATTGTTTTCCTAGATTTAAAAAAAAATTTTTTTTCAATTTCGCCAATTTTTTTCAAAGGAGGTAATTGGGCGACTTCAAGATTTGAAAAAATCGTACACATTTTTTTCGTGGTTATTTGGATATTATTTTGTACATGGAGCAACTACAATAACAACACTCCACTTGCCGCAATTCAGAACCACCTTTCTCTGCCATTTCCAAACCATAAAGTAGACTTAACTATTTCACCAGCATTGCTACATATTTTGCCGTCATCACTGCCACTTGAGCCTGGCTTTGAATCCGCGGATTCTTGTTAGCTTCTTCGATCTTCTGAAAGCTTTGTAAGGTCAGTGGTTGGACAAGAAAAATCTGTCGTAAATCTCGATTTTCATTCTGCAACAAATAAACTAGTTGTTTGCACCATTTTCTGTTGATCTGACAAGCTAAAAATTAAGTATGGTTGACCTTTTAATACTAATTTTCACAGATAAGAATTTGGAACTGAATATCATGAATTGGATAGATAAAAGATAGATGCAACTTTATTGTCCCAGTTAGGAAATTATTTGGCTTACATGTACTGGTATAATAAAATTGAGTCAGTATGTTTACTAAATATACAAAAGAGTCATTATGTTATCTGCTGGTGTCTTTTAACGTGACTTTGTATACTTGCGGTCAGAAAGGAGTTCATGGATCTTCTCGGGGATTTCAGAAAATTGTTTGTGCCAAATGCAATTTATTTGTTAGAAAAATGAACCAGTATGATGTCCAATGATATACTTGTAGACCAACCAGAGCTTGTACTGACATTGAAAACTTTTTTAATGGAGTGACATTAGTCACTCCATTGTTAGAAGGGTAGTTATAATCGAGTGAGATGACTTGCTGTTGCTTGTCAAATCGTTGTTTTGGTCATATCTCTGTAATTAGAACTCGACAACATTTCACATTGAGTAAAGCCATTACTGGCTCACATTGCATACATCTGCCATAGGAATGAACAGTATGGGTGTTGGCATTTGTATAGAAATTAAGTTTTTTACTTGCCTGGCCAGAACTTGAGAGCAAGACCAGTGTACATCAACATTGAGGCCCACATTAAGGATGTCATTGTGACATGAAGCAACATGTTGTTCATGGTGTGCACCATTCCCAGCTTATTTGCTAGCTGAAAACATCACTTACATACCTAAATGTCCTTTGAAACTCTGCTATCCATCTTTATTTCATCAAATGAAGAGTCAAAAGGCATTAATAGGACTGTTATCCATGGAATGAGGCATCATTTCCAAGAGCCACCACAGTGTGGTTCTGACATTTTGCATGTGCACATGGTGCCCTGTCACTAGCCTGGCCAGGACTGGCACTAGCAAATTTCAAGACAAATTTGGTCTAAAAAGTCAGTTAACACATAAAGATTATATTTATATTGATATATATAATTTCCCATTATACAATTGATAGCACTGTCTAGTTCAAACTATAACAAAATATATTTATTTTTGAAGGAAAACATCAATTTGCTTCATGCACAGGTCCTGGCTCAGGCTTGTTTGCATTCCTTTTGGAGCAACAGTGACTCAGCTCTGGAACTGAGATAGCACTGGTCAGGGCACCCTGCCAAGACAAGCTGCATGGGAGGGTGGGTCAGGGGTGTATCTAGACATGGTCTGGGGGGGGGGGGGCATTTGGTTGCAGGGGGACACCCTCACTCATTACTTCATTCATCCCCTGTATATATGTGTGCGTGTATTGTATATGACTATCTGTGATCCCAAATAAATCAATAAATCAAGCCTATTTCAAATTATGAAAGTAGATTAATTGGCTGTTAACAATTAGGTAGATCTGTCTAGACCTTGAGGTAATGCTCAGCCAATTGAGCGTCTCAAGTATCAGGCAGATGCAGATTAGCTATCCTTTGAAATTAATTTTTCTAAACAATTATTAAACAGCTTCTGCTTCCTGAAATAACGTGTTCATTGCTGGGGTTTGAATCTTTTAGATACTTTTGAATTTCTTGGACTTGGCCTGGAAATTTAAAAAAAAACAACCCGTCGGTTGCAAAATAGGAAAATGCTTAACTTAAAAAATATCCTAGTGTTGTGTATGTTGATTAGCTAGAAGGAGCCTAAATTGCCTATGTGTATTATATGGCCTAAAATTGGTGATGAAGATCTGTCTACGCTGCTGGCCCTAAGTTTGGAAACACTTGGAAGATGTCTGCATGGTTTTGAGCATTTGGGTAGCTAACTTAAATTTTTGGAAGTTAAATTATCTGCTGGTTGTAGACAATACTTTCACGAATACAGAATGAGTGGCAGTTCATCAGATATATTATGTGTCAGCTGCATTCAGTGCAAAGAGAATGTTATCTCCAGGGCTGTTAACAAGTACTTGAGTACTTAAGTACTTCTGTACTTAAGTACAATTTCTTGAATACTTGGAATGTACTGGGTACTGGAAGTACTGAACCCAAAAGTACTGTACTGGTACCCAGTACTTTGCATAAAGTACTTGAAATTTTAAGTACTTTTTAAGTACATTTAAGTACTTTCAGTGAAAAAAAAGCCAACATGACAGCTTACAAGACATGTTGAGTGAAGTGTCAATATTTTCCAAGACAATTTGTGAATAAATAACATTTCATAAAATCATAAATTTCATATAGTCTGTTATAAATGTTACTTTATAAAAATAATATTTTTCAATAATTGAATTTATATAATAAATAATTAAAAAATAATTATTTATTTTGGCTCTTAGAAGAGATATATATGGAATACAGTTCCATTGGATAATGCAGAAATATGGCAATTGGACTGTGCAGACCTATAGCAATTAGTCAATTTCAATTTATGCTATCGAAGAACTCATACTTAAACCAGTCAAAGAAAAATAGAAATGTGATTGCAATTAGACAGGACATGACAGAGTCACTATCTGAGTAATCCAACTTGCTTGAACTAGCATCTCAGTTCTGCAGTAAATATGTAAACAACATTTATATAATTTTCATTTAATATAGGTAAAGTTACTTTGATTATCAAGAAATAATTGATCCATAATGTATTAATTCTGTTTCACTCACTGAATTAGTTTGGTTAACCTTTCAAAAGTTATGAAAATGAATATGGTTATGATAATTATTTGAGAAATAACTTTTATTTCATGATGCATCATGTTGAAAGTATGCTGCATACATGAATAAATTCAGTAATTATTCAATCAATTTCAATGCCATCTTTTGGAGGGGTTTTCCATGTTCATTGAGGCATGTATGTGTGAATGCATTGGCCTATTGTCTTTAGCAAAGAAATTGGGTCACTGCATGTACCTGACCTTGTACACAGGTGTGAGAATTACCCTCTTTACAATTGGACAGGGAACTTCGCAATAGAATGTCACTTTTCATCCATTGCTTGCTTAAACATAGTCCTAATCTGTGTCAGTTAAATATCAATTTTTCAAAACTAATTTGATCAATAGTAATAAATATTTTATTCATTAATACCCAATAACCCACTAATTTTCTGGGTGTCTAATAAAGACCCAGTGATTAAAATCTGAATATCTTATTCTGTTCCTTAATTTGACAAGCATTCAAAATATCACAGTCTGGGGCAGATCCATGTTGCCCATTTTTTGCAATATTATTAATGAAGTTCCTACTTTCTATCTATCTATCTATCTATCTATCTATCTATATCTATATATATATATATTTTTATCTATCTATCTATATATCTTTCTATCTATCTATCTATCTATCTATCTATCCAATCTACCTATCTATCTA
Source organism: Platynereis dumerilii (assembly GCA_026936325.1). Classification (NCBI taxonomy): domain Eukaryota; kingdom Metazoa; phylum Annelida; class Polychaeta; order Phyllodocida; family Nereididae; genus Platynereis; species Platynereis dumerilii. The sequence continues at coordinate 60,777,984 of JAPTHN010000007.1, forward strand.
TCTGTCCTTAGCCTCATTACCGTGTCCTCCTCCTGTCCAAATTAGCCTACCAAGTGCATAAATACAGGACGTAAAGCCCCAATCATCCATCCATCCGTCTATCCATCTATTAATTTATCCATCTATCTATCTGTCCAATGAAACTGTATTCCATGAATATCCCCATTTGCTTGAAATAGAAACACAAGTTTTTGTTGGTTTATTTAATCTATAATTGATCTCGCACAATTTTTCATACAGGATGAGTATAATTGCTTGTACACAATATTGATAAAGTGTATGATCAGATGATGGTGTTATTTTTCACTATATTGCAAAAAAGATTGCAATTTTGTTTTTGAAAATTGTGATTCAATGTGTGAGACATCAAAAAGTACTGGGTACTGGACTTAAGTACTTTCAAAAGTACTGGGTACTGGAATTAAGTACAGTGATTAAAAAAGTACTGGGTACTGTACTGGGTACTGGGAACATTTGAAAAGTACTGTACTGGACTTAAGTACTTTGAAAAGTACTGATTAACAGCCCTGGTTATCTCAGGCTCCCAAGATTTTGAATTCATCGGCCTACTTGGTGGCTGGTGTAAACTGTTGTTTTCAATCAAAACAACCTTATTATGTCAATAATCTCATTTATAATCAGTCGAGCTGGAGTGACAGAACCCTAAAAGCACAGCGTTCTTGAAAATAAAAGTAAAAAATCAACAATCTTAAGCTTCAACTCTAAAAAGATAATTTAAAGATCTATAGAAATTATTTCCCTACAGAAATCCAATTTTAAAAACTTGCAAATTGGTCTAAGGGCTTATATTGGTCATGAACACTGGACAGCAACAGAAGGCACAAGAATTTCTCATGCAGCCTCGTGATTACGTGTGATTTTGTGCCGTTGTTGTCATTTTGGGAACCAGCCGCCATTTTGTACCAATTGGGGATGGTTTTCCGAGGCCCATAACATTGTTAAATCAGCTTGTCAACACTGGATTAGCCCTACCGAGTTGAGATCTGTACCTAATCCATGGATCCCACTTGTTTTACGAGACCTACCTGTGATTTATCCGGATATTTTGACCGACGAAGTTTGTCTGCCCGACACCTCCACATAGCTAGGCCATAACTGAAGATATATACGTCGTCAATTGACTGGATAGTTATTGCAATCCATGGTAAACATTCCATTTAAGAATCGGCAATGCAAATACATAGTGTTTTCAATGGATTAAAAGAGTGTTCTGGAGCCCGGCATGCCTGCTCTATGGACTCAGCAATGGTACAAATGGCAACGTGTTTGCGGAAAAAGTTTTAATGTGCACGGGGACGTCGGAGAGCTGTAAATTGAAGAGTTCCACTATCGCGGCCAAGTAAACCAAATTAGATTTTGTTGACTTATTTATGAGTGAGATATTGTCAAACAAAATCCAACAGAAATTCTCGTACACTATATAATTATATAATTCATTCTTAAATAGGCCTGACTGCATAGATGCAGAATGAGAAGGATTTACACAGTTAATTTGATTGGTGTCTTGAAATAAATAAATGTCTTCTATGCTTCCTTGGAAAGCTCTTCAATGACTGCAGTTAATTTTAAGTTATTTATAACAGCTTTCCATATCCACATCAGTTCCACACCAGGTGGTTTTTAAGCCTGCAAGCCCAGACCTGTGGTCTACATGTGATTTGAAATGGCCAATTCCCTTTTGGAACTGTGCTAATCATTAGTGGGGGAAAACACAAACTCACTCAATCCCTTTTGGAACTTCCTGCACTTTTACGAGAATGTTTAGGATCATCATCTACTCAGACCACAATAACACTTACTCAACTTTAACTTAAATTTGCATAGAGGTTTTAAATCTGGGGCAATTGTTGAGGTACTCACTGGTGCTGTCATTGGGAAGTGTTGAGGTACTGTCATTTAACAATTTATATAAATCAATCTTCAGAACCTTAATCTACTTTCATGGCACTCCATTTTGAATCCGCGGAATCTTGTTATAATGTACATTTTGACTTTGTACTGTCGGAGCACTGCAAATAATACTATTAAAAGAATACTGAATGGGGATTACTTTTGCCACAGTTATAATTTATTTTATTCTTTTTGTCTTGCAGGGGATAGAGTTAATTTGAAATGGAAGTCTACAGTTTGAAGTTGAACACTCATGCTCGTCAGAAGTCATTGACACTCCTATGAATCTTCATCACACTCTAAGTCCTTGAATGGAGCCATCCGTTGATATACAGAACTTGTGATGCTAATTAATGTTTGGTGCTATTGCCTTCAGGAATGATCCTCATTTCTGTTGAGGCATCGCGTTTGACGTCTCCTGTAAGATTCAGCTTGTTCATTCTGAAGAAGGTCTTTTCTCAAATTAGGCCCTACAGAGAAGCAACACTAAGTTATCAAATGCCAAATGAACACTCTGTTTTTGACAACTTTCTTTAGGTGTTGTAGGAGTTGATTAGATAAGACAGAGGCCTACTATTTCGTTCCTTAATTTCAGACAGAGAGAATTGTCATTAATTTAGCTCCTGCAGTCAATCATTACTAGTTATTTCAATCAAAATACCAGTCATACAAGAATAACACTCATACCTACAAATGATGCTGGGAGTCCTTGATGCAGTAATTACGCTAATTTCTAATGCTCAAAAGTTTTTGTGAGTCATTCCTTGATTATAACCTTCACAGTGCGTCCAGCGGTCAGGGAAAAGTGAAATTTCTTCCAGGTCAGGGAAAAGGAATTGTGATATTGGTCAGGGAAAAAATAAAAATGCTAAAACTCAGGGAAACGTCAGGGAATTTTGAAATTCTGAAGTACCGCGATGACCAAAATTGCGTGACTACCAACCAACTGCCCAATTTAAGGCTATGAAGAGAACTAAGGGAAACCATCCTGTTCCATGAAATTGCTCGCCATAATTGTATGGCACTGAATAACTTCATCACTTTTCTAAAACTAGCAAGTAACATCATGATGGTCCCAGGCGAGGATATTAATATTTTGATTATACAGAATCGCTTGAATTGTCGTAGAAATACGGTGAGGGAATTTCATATTTTAGTCAGGGAAAAAGTCACGGAATTTCATTCCACTGAACTGCTGGACAACCTGATTCAGCAATGTATATTGTTCAGGAAATTGTAGTTACTTTCGTGTTTTGGCCCCTGAAAGATGGGCGTCTTACTTTGTGCATTGGGCAGCTGTGGTACAAACATTTATCGAATTTTGCACAAATGGACCTCTTAACCAATGTTGAACAAATATTATTTCTTTGTTTTCTTTTCCAGCCCTTGAGATAGCTCAGATCAAGTCATTGTCCTTAGCTAAAAAGAAAACTCTGTGCCCCGATTTGCTGGAACTTACGACGAGGTTCTCAATTTCATCCGATGCTGCCTGTAGTTCCCTTTAAAAACTGGAATTGATTTTCACTTTGAAATCAAACCAACATGGATTAATCAGTTAGATGCGAAGCCATTGATTAAGATTATAGTAAAATGAATCTGATTTATTGAATTTTGTGTTTTTTATTTTTGTGAGGATATGAAAATGTTTACCAGCAATAGCATGTGAATTTCATCCAATCTTGGGTGTCAAAATCGAATGGGCTTATATAAAGTCAATTTATAAATTGGAAAAGGTCTGAAATATGTCATTCAGCGATTTTGATTCTGTGTGTTTGATTTGGCCATTCTGTGGAGCCCTATCTCTTGCATCTCTGGTTCTGAGTCCCATCTTTTGACAAACCGTTTATAATTGTGCATAACCTAATTAAATGAAAATGTCAACCTCTATCATTGGCATGTGAATTTCATTGAAGTGGCGCAGAAAAGCATAACGTCCAAATATCTTGACTGAAGTTTTAATTACCTATGGTAAAATTTCACTGGCGAAGATCCTCGTGATTTGCCAATGGTTTTGCTATCGAATATTTCCTATATTGTGTTATTAAAATAGGTGAAAACCTATATTTTATGGAAAAAAATTCCTATATTACTATTATATTTTGTGCGATGTTCGATGGGGCACCCTGCACATACCATTACTACACCTTTTCTAATCAACAAGGTTCAGAAACCACAGACTTGTACATTACAATCAATTTTTCTGGTTAAAACAAATTTGGGCTCCAGAACCACGATATAGATCCCTGCCCTCGTGTTACATCCTCAGTGTACCAAGCACTTTTCTGTGTGTATGTGTGCATCTTTGGTTTTAATTATAGACTGATATTATTTTAAAACATTAAATTGATGTCTTATGATTTCTGTTAATTCCCCAGCCATAGTTTTACATGCTTTGCAAAAAAATAGCGGAATCATTGGTAACTAAGCTACGATAACGGTTTCCTGGTTGCCAGGGAATTTTGTACGCACATTAGTTGTTGAGTTTTTGTTTAAGTTGTCAACATTTAGTAGTTTAGGCATTAGACACTTGGTTGTTTAGACTATGTACCTAATTGTTTAGGTATTGTTTAGTGTTCTAAACAAATAAAACGCTAAAACTAAATGTTTTTTGTCATAATTGTTTAGGTTCTATCTGCGCAGTCGCTTACGCAGCTTGTTTAATTTGGCTAAACATAGTGTTTATAAAGAAAAAGCTAAACACCAATAAACGCGCTCAAAGCGGGAATGTTTAGGTTTTGTTTAGGTTGTACGCATTTCCAATTTAGAGTGCTTTGTAGGTCTGTTACTTCCCCAGCTGAGAGTTTACATGCTTTGCATGGTATTTTTAAATTTTTGTGAGGATATGAAAATGTTTAGCAACAATAGCATGTGAATTTCATCCAATCTTGTGTATCAAAATAGAAGGGGCTTATATAAGTAATTATATAAATTGGAAAAGGTCTGAAATATGTCCTCTGAATTTCATTCAGCGATTTTGATTCAGTGTGTTTGATTTGACCATTCTGTGGAGCGGGAGCCCTATCTCCTGCATTCTCTTGTTCTGAGTCCCATCTTTTGACAAACTGTTTATAATTGTGCATAACCTAATCAACCTCTTATTATTTGGCATGTGAATTTCAATGAAGTGGCGCAGAATAGCATAACATCTAAATATCTTGATTGTTCAAAGTATTAATTAATTTTAGAATTTCACCGGCAAAGATCCTTGTGTGAGAAAGCATGGAAGTCTTATAATATATTTTCTCATGACTTGCAGTTGTTTCTGGATGTATACTAGTCATGATTCAGTAATTTCAGTTTCAGATTTGGTTTCTTTTCATAATCTTAAGTTGTTAATGGTTTATTATTGTCAAAACCAAAATGCCAACCTCAGACAGCTTTGAATTTTCGTTAATTTTGGTTTGAATATTGGAAGTCGTTTCTCAAGGTTTGCTGGACAATGATGGATCCATAAGTTAACCACTTGTCAATGCAACATATTAAAGAATCAAGTTGGTGGCAATTGACCTAGTGTCTCCTACTCTCCTTCTCGGGTGCACATGGGATTATGTGCAAGCTGGGTTTGTTTAAGAAAATGTCCGAACTGGCATGTGACTCTCATCAAAGCTTAGGTGGTAGATTTGAGGTTATCTTTTGCAAATTGGCGTGACACTTTCACAATTTTTCAATGAATTTTGAATTGTTTGAATTTCCTGATTCACATTTTAAATATTGTTTATCCGTATTACTTCTGGATGGTAATGGTGCTTGATATAAAGGCATATGGTTGAAAGCTATAATGGAATAGCAACTTGCATCTATATGGTTGAATGGAAATAGTATGATCTACCAGGGGTGATTTCTATGCCTGGGCATTCTTTATTGAAAGAGCCCAGCTACTATGCTGTGGCATTATCATATTTAACTGCAAAAAAAAGAATGTTAAATAGATTTAGTAAAAGTTCATCTGTAAATTACGGTAATTATATATTTCATCAAGCTACAATGCATATATTCTTATACTAGAGTTGATTTTAGAATTGGCACATGTGAAGCTGTCCTGAGTCCTCTGTAGTCTGCACCCACTCGTGGGTACAGAGGACTCAGGGATATCTTCAACTTGTGGCACCTTAATTTTATCACATGTTGGTCTGACAAAGGTAGTTAGCGTTAGTGTTGCCTGCGAATCTTACCAACTAATCAAACTCAGTTGCTCACTGAAGCAGAATAATACGTTATTTTGCTTTCCACGTTCAACTTGTGGATTTGGAGGATGTTTGATTGCCCTCAGACCAATCAGGCAAGCTGAAAATGCTACGTAGACTGTGGTAAAACATACTAATTGAATTTGCTGTAAAACACATTTCAGACTCAGTTTGCAAGATAATTTATTGGTATCAATAAAACAAATTGTTCCATGATGCAGGTGTAACAAGCCTCCTGATTGGCCAACAAGCCACCTGCATATTGTGATGTTCACCTGTGTGTGACAGACAGGTCAATATGGGAAGCATTATTGACCTCCCTGGAAGATGCATTAGCGCAAAAAAAAAAAAAAAATCCGGAAAGAATAAAAAAAAAAATTCCAATCAAAAATTATTTTAAAAAACAAATTAAGAAAACGTTAAGAAAAAGTTGCCTCTAGAATGAGAGCAAATTGCAGGTCTCTGTCCTGTCTGTCCATCCTGAGTGTAACAAGCACTTGTCTTTGCAATTTCCATATTTGGTTTTAATTATCAATTGTCAACTTGCAACCATGTATTATGTAACAATGTTGTAACATTTGAGTCAAAAGTCTTTGTACTGTTTTTTCCCCAGCCGAGAGTTCACATACTTTGCATGGTATTTTTTTAAAACATTAAAGTAATATCTTTTGAGGTCTGTTAATTCCCCAGCCATAGTTTTACATGCTTTGCATGGTATTTTTCTCTGTTTCAATCACATGATCTTCACATGAATTGCAGCTTGGATGATGAATGTGTCAATTATGGACAGGCAGTAAAAATGCAGTAAATTCTTTATATTCTGGTGCAGGCATCCAAATGTTATATTACCTAATTCTTTGGTTAAAAATGAAATTTTATCTTAGGTTGTTGCTGATTTTATTTTCAGAACAAGGAGAAGATACATAATTTCCTGGCTGTCAGGTTTTCGTGACTTTTCTTAAATTGCCTGGTGTACTTGTGAGGGTCAAACTGGATAGAGAGAAACAGAAGCAACAGTATGAGCATTGAACATCAACACAATTCTGTGTCTTTAAATGTCCAGCCTTTGAAATGTGAATACTTATTGCATTGGGCCACCTGTGGCAACTTTCATTGGCTAAAAATAGGTATAAAATGCATGCTCAGAACAGGTTTCTTTGCTTGTGCATCATGTCAAACCTTTTCGTGACATAGACCAAAAAACTGATATCTTGTTAGAATGAAAAACAAATATGTTTTAATGGTAAACTTACAGTATTCTTTGAGATAGACAGACGAAGCTGTATTAAAAAACGATTATGAAATTGAATCTCAATTCACTGCCGATGTCAATTCAGTGCACTTTTTATATCCATATATATGCCTTTTATTTGGTAGATTATACAAAAGCCTTTTAAGCAATTATTACCAAGTTAGAAAGTCAGGAAACCTTTACAACATAAATATTGAATAATAGCATTGCTTGTTGAAAATATTCATTCTTCTGAATAACTTCTAATGCATTTATCCTTTTATGTTAATCCTAGAACAATTGTTCCATGTTAGTTTTCTGTGTCCTTAAATGTGTTTCCCTGCTAGCCTAGCTGAGCAACAGCTAAGCACGCAGAGGAATTTCAGCAAACCAAGAAAATTCTGAATCTGCTTTTAAATGCACTGTCTGCCCTTTGGAAAAGCATGTTTCAAGGTCATATTTAATCAGTACAGGGTCACTTATGAATTAAACTTGATGATTTTGATTGACTCGCAGAAACGTTTTTTTCAAAACCACTGACACAAATAGTTGAAAGCGGTAAGTTGAAATTTAATTATATGTCAGATAAACTGAATGTGAAAGAAAATCATCACATGCAATCTGAAGAATTGCAATGCCCTCGGTTAAAGTCCTCGCTGCTGAGATGTGTCAGTTTTCAGTCCCACCACACATGTGAAGACATCTTGTGGACCTCTCATTCAATTTATATGTTACTTTGCCTTTTGTTCCCTCAGTTATGCACTATTTTGATCTTCGGGTCATTCATTAGCTCCAACAACACAGATAAGAGTATGTATAGTCTGATGAACGATGAGTCGATCACGTATATTCAGTGAATATTATTCATCCCTAAGAATTCCTTTTGAAGCTGACATAACATTTATATTTACAGTACACAATAAACAATAATTGTTGAATAATTCACGTCCTGCAGATAATATTATGTTACTGAGACTTAGCAAATATTCATTGAGGCCTTCAGAAGTTTGCTTTTAGGCTACCTATATATGTATTTATACAATACCTTTACACATAGAGTCATAGACACTGCATGGCTACAGGTGGACACGGCTCCTCCGCATCAGTTGCAGCTCTTAGATCTATCTGCGTCAGGGGCTAAGCTCTGATGCCTTCTCATTATGTAGAGTCAGGTTTCAATGAATGAATGTCTGTGATATTAGATTTCTGAGGCAAGATGATGTTCAGACATCTACTCAAGGGATCTATGCACCAGCAGCTTGTAGTTTAAGGTATAGTACCTTGTAAAAAAAACCACATAAAATAGAGTACATATTTCTTTCTTAAAGTAATCATTGCCCAGTCCAGAAAGGTTCACACATTAAAAAGAATACAAGAAAGTAGGCCTACAGCCCTACACCTTCCTCAAGAGTGTTTTGCTCTGAACAGTCAAACAAACTTAAGCATTTAATATATTGATTTGTAGTTTCCCAAGAGTGAGAATATTCCTTCCTGTAAATGTCGACATCCTTCAGCCTTTAATGGAATCATGGATTCATGGTAATATTATCACTCTTTTTTCTGCTTATGGCTGCCACATAACAAAAAGATACTAAATATAATTGCTTGGCCATGTATATTCCCAGAATGATATATATGTAAATAAGAAATATCTGTCACTAGTAATACTTTATCCTGTTGGTCTACACTTTCCAAACATTCCTGTCTCTAAAAATTAGTTATTTCTTGTAGACCACACACCAACCGGCTTCTATACTAGAAAAGGAAGCCTGGGGAGAGTTCCTGAATTACCATACTCTACCATGCAATCCTTTATTGCAGTTGAAAATCACCAGACTAATTTCTTTCATGACATTGGGATACTTGAGGGTATGGGGCTTATGTGGAACAGCTAATGTTTCTTCAGATTTATGACAGTTCAACATAATCAACACAGGGTGGTTCCGCAGGTGGTAGCGACAGACCTTCAGTAAATGCACTCTAAAAGAAAAGACATTAGCAAGGCCCAAAGGCCAGGGACACACTTTTGACTAGGAAATCTCAGATATATCTATTCTACTGTGTCTTATATATTGCCTAACCTGTATATTTATATTTCTTAGCTCTTAAGAAATACTTAGATACTTCCAAAAATATGACAAGAAACAAAATAGGATCTCGTTCAGTGTCATTGGAGAATCAGCATAAGGTGAAGGACAATACTCAGGATTTTATAAGAATTTGCATCTCACAGACATGTCAAAATCCCAGGAAAGTTGAAGGAAAAAAATAATAATTAAATAGTAAATAAGTACTGTGTATCAGGCAAGGTATGCAATTGGCGGATATCAGTATGCCGATTAAAGTCAAGACATTTTATTTTGGCAGTAAGTTTTTAGCCAGTGAAACAATCCATGATTAAGTCTGAGATTTAATTTTTGGCTTATTAGGGTGAGTACACCATGACCAAACATGATTTGGACTGAATTGATGTCCTGTGATCCCCCAGCTCTATCATGCAGGCACTTACAATGCTAAATTCCTGCTGCTTTTCAGCACATTTAGAGCTATTTTTAGCCTTCTGTTGTGACGTCATCAGCATTGTTGGCTCTATGACATCACTGAAACAATGGTGACGTCACAACAGCAGCAATAGAAGAAAATGGCTTCTTGAGTTGTGATGACAGCAATGTTATTCCAATGGGATTACCTCAAAACTGTAGCTGCAACATGCCAATACTTCCTAATGTTTATGAAACTGTTTGGTCAAGGTGTCAGGTACAGGAGGAGACAATTATTTTTGTCAAGAGTAAGGTATGTTTTTAAGTATCAGCCAAAAACTTACTGCCAGAAAAAAATGACTTGACTATAGTTTAATTTCAGTAATTGGAACCTCATGCTACCTTTGATTTTTAAAAAGTAAGAAACCCAACCAGGGGCCTTCTGTGGAGAGTTATCACAAATACTGTAAAATTGCCTATCATTGGCGGATCCAGGGAGGCCTGTTTCCGCCACAAGCAGACCATGAAAATAACATTCCGAGTCCTTTGTCATGTCTTGAGCCATGATCATTCATTTCCTTGCTTTTCCTTGGCAGGTTCTTCCGGTCGCACCCTTACTTCCTGGTGATGTTCCCGGAACTCCGTGACTTGCCAGATGAATTGGATTTGAGGAACAGTGAATACTTGGAAGCACATGCCATGATGACGTTGACTGTTTTTGATGATGTCATTGAATGGTGATGTGGACATGCTGCTGGAGAAACTAGAAGACCTGGCTCGGATGCACGCAAAACTAGAGGGCTTCCATTCCGATTTCTTCCAGGTATAATTCTAAACCATTGTTTCGTTAAAAGAAAAAATATATATATATATAGATTAATGAGTACAGTTTTGAGTATTGTCTGCTTGTCTCTATTTCACAGGCCTTATTGACCTAATGTCTTTGAAAATACATCGATTTTAAAATAAGCTTGTATATTTGTCTTGTAACTCCTTTGTTGCAGTACATGGAAGAACCCTTCCTTGAAGCTCTGCGCGAGAAGGCCTGGGATAATTTCGTGTGGCATGAGGATGAACTTTTCCGCAAAGTGTTTAAGTGGACTGAACAGACTTTGTCCTTGGAGGTTGAGGCCATAGAATATCGTCTTATTCCTGGGGATTAATCAATCAGAGGAATTCATTTGAGATGTTTCACTTGCGAAGGACTTTCACTCACATTTTTCTACAGTATCTAAGATTATCAAGACCGCCTTATACACTTAGCCTTGGTCCCTTGGAATAATGCAGCATTTACACAAACAACACAGATTTGTCGGAACAGTGTCCTTGGATGACAGCCAATACCCACAGCACAGATAATGACTGGAGTTCTACTGAAACAGGAGATTTCTCACTATAAAAGATCAATAGAAATTCTTCAATTGTTGTGTGTCATATATTATCTGGTAAAGGTGTTTAATATATAATTCTGCATTTACTCATATTATGTTCTCTCAAATTAGGAGAGCAAGATATAAACCTACAGAAAACTCAAGCGAAATTTCACGTAAATGTGGTTACTACAATATTTTTGCTCATACAAACAAAATAAATGGTGTTAAAACATACTGCAAATTAAAATTTAGTTAGTTTGAACTCAAGTTGGTGGGCCTGTTCAAGCACAGTTGCACGAGCCTTTTTTTTATTCACAGTGCAGGAAGAGGATTTAGCTAGGCAGTTGTATTCAGTAGGCTGCATTATGCTCTATCTCTGTACAATTGCATTTACACCGGGGCATGCAGCAGATATTTATGGAGGATATGCTCAGTTCCCCCATGCCGGCTGGGACTTGAGTGAGTTATTGTTTAATTCCCCTCCCACACCAGTATGGGGAGTTAATTTAGAGGCACCGGATAGGACTAAAATTAACTGAAACTAATACATAATCTGCCAATCCATTAGAACTCTCAATTTACTGCAGTGGATTTGGAATCAACTTGAAATCAGATGGACATCACCACCTGATGTCACAAAACAGCTTACGGATGTCAAATTACATCAGATGCCCACTGGGTTCAAAGAAATATTAAGTAGGTTTTACAAAACACTGCACAAGGCATTTTAATTCACATTTTGATTGACAAGTCAACTGACAATATTGAAGCACCAGAAACTTGAAGTTGGTTTGGGGTTGGACCAGATCTTCGTTACAGTTGCGGTGCTGTTTGAAAGTGAGTAGAAAGGGTCATGTTTTGCCAAGTTTTCAAGAGATGTTTAATCATTACTTCAAGCGAGAGAACAAAAGTTTGTCCAGGCTTAACCCACTGAACTACGAACAAAGTATCATTGGTAACCCCTATATATACTAGCCCTCTATTCTTCCTGACTGCACAAAATTTACATGCTATTCATATCTGCATCCATGTTTATGCAACTTCCATTTCCATCCTTCAACTGTACAAATCACTCACTGCTTGAACCTTACATAGCCTATGACATAGGATAATTAAAAGTGACCTACACGTATGTGATAAAAAATTATAGTTATTATGGTTAGTTTCAGAGATGATAAAGAATCAATTATCTAGGCGCAGCCTAGATCATGCTTGTACAACCTGCCATTTCCTGCGTGTTTTTCAACTTCCTGTTTGTGGTGAACATGAAATACAATGGTTTCATGTGTTTACCTTCTAACTTCGTAAACACATCAACCCCTCTAGCTTGGATGCTGTAATTGCTATTGATGATGGATCAGTAACAGCTCTATGGATTGTGATTATAAATAGCTGTCCTCTTTGCTGTAAAATGGCTGAAATAACTATTTCTGGTCGCAAATAATCAGGACACTGTCCTAGATTTATGCAATGTCTAGACTGTGTGCACTCAAGCCAAACATGTTAGCATATCGGAACAGGCTGCAGCAAAATGGAAATAAGATGAAAACAGCTTTCGGTGGCCCATTGAATTTCATGCCTATGATAGGATCTCTTATCAGCTGCACGGTTGATTCACAATGGAGCATCTACAATGGCAGACAGAGGTTCATCTCATGCTTAAATTGTCAAGTTAACAATCAGCGCCTAGATTTGCAAATTTTATTTGCGCATTCTAGTTTTAATAGTTTTAAATTAGAATTTTTGTAAATTTTTCTTTGCATATTATCATAAAACTATTTGTTTTTACCTTTTTTCTGAATTGGTCAAGCCGTATCAGAATTTCGTTTTTTGCTAGCCAAAGGCGTAGCTATTGGAATGGGTGATGTGTATATGGGATTCTGAAACAATAAACAAACCATGTAACCATGTAACCATGTAACCATGTAACCATGTAACCATGTAACCATGAAACCATGAAACCATGTGAACCAAGAACAGGCTAGGTGGCAGCAGGTCCACTGTTTGTATGAAAATAGCCCGCTGGTGGATAAGCCTTGCAGTATCTTGAGTTCATTCCCTGACATGTTTCTGTACATAGCTTCAAAAAGAAATTAAAACTTGTTCGGGTATAAGTTTTAATATACCCTATTACTTGGTGCTTTTTAGTATTATTTCTTATTATACTTTTATTATTGTGTGTGTCCCTAAATACTATCTATGCATGACTAATTATAACTTTGTACCTACATTTTTCTATAACTATTATAATCTATTCAATTTGTTGCTTAATGAACCGACATGAAGCTTTGCACTGTATAACGATTATAACATGTTCTCAGACCTGTCTCTTTTTCTTTTTTTTATGTTAAATGTTTCTATTTTGACGTTACTGTCTAGATTATGATTGTAATAATATTGATATGAGGGGGAGTAGCATTCCCATTACACCCCCTTGTTTTGTTGTAGTTCATGTTTTTATCTGTCAATAAATTCAAAAAAATTCAAAAAAAAAAAAGTCTAACAGCTGTTACAGCCGAAAGGTCTACATGCCCGATTTGCAAATCGGGCTGCTTTTTGCATGCCAGACACTAAAATAGGTCTTTGTCACAATATCTACACCCCTCACCATGCTTAGCCAATATCCCTCACGAAATATCCAAAAAGTGCAACCAAGCCACATTTTCTACTGAACTTTTCCGAAAGTTCTAATGTGCTATGTTAGAAACTTTGTCATAGTATATTGACAGCCATCTCTTCTACATCAAATAGTGACCAAATAGTGTCTCACAGTTAGGAACTATTTGGACACTATTTGTTAGAACTTTGGGCTGTCATGCACTGCCATCTCTTCTACAACACAAGAGGACACTTCAATGTAAATGAAGTGCGCATGTATCCAGGCCTCTGAAGTTGAAGCCCCCTCTGCTGGATATTTTGGAACCAAAAATAGGACCTGGAGAATAATTGGCGGCTGCCAAAGCTCCATACGGTCTGCCAAAGCTCCATACGGTCAGCCAAAGCTTAAGATGGAATATCATCTGATGAAATAGGGTCTCATGAAATATCCAAATAGCATCTTTGGGGATATTTGACCTTTTCAAATATCCTCAAAGTGCTATTTGGGATATCCAAAGTCTTTTGAAAAGCACTTTTGATCTTAGACACAATGGCAGTAGAGACATTGTCACAAGCAACAGCAATTACCTTTCAGGAGTGTAATTAGATACAATACAATGCATTGGGTTTCCTGTGTCAATATGGTTTGATGCCAATGTCAGTTGTAACTAGGCTAAAACTGGGCATAGCACACAATGCCAATTTAAAACACTTGCATTCAACTGTGTAAACTTAATCCTGACCTATGGAAGGTTATATTTATAGTCAATCATCACACAAAGAGTGCCTTGGTGAGAAAAATGTAGACCTTTGCGTGATGATTGAATATAAATACTTGTACTCAAATTTAACAATTCTGAATATAGACACACTGAATGGTTGAATTGGTAAGTTAGTCAAATGTAACATAGGCATACAGGTGCAATGGATATTAGGCATACTTATCACAATGCAGTGGTTTTGAAAATGATAATTAGCTACCTGTTTAATATCAAGTTAGGACACCCCAGTGGTGCATTGGATCAGCCAATAGCCAGCTTCATAAAACAATATCAGGGTAGTCAGAGAGATAATAGTCTCAAGGTAGACAAAGTTTGGCTTAATTCAATATAGTTTGTAAATTATTGTCAGTTAGTTTTTAAATGCCACCCAAAACTGTTCATGACTGAATGCAAGTATACATAGGTACATGTATAGCTGAGAGACCTATGTGACTGTGACACACCAGATGTAGACAAACAGATATAATATATATGCATAACAGGTAGGGACAGGTAGGTGGTGTCCCTTCATAATATGAAACAAATTCCGGATTTTGAATTCTCGTGATTTAGCATAGTTTCTCAAATATATGCCATGTGTGTGCCGTCTACCGACAAGGCACTATCAGCTGAGTGGATCAGACCTATACCAGCTGGGCCTCTTCACTTAGGTTGCTGGTCTCTTGTGATATGGTAGAGAACCTTGGTGGTATAGAGAGATTTCTTTCTTTTCTTTGATTTCCTATCAATCCTTTTTTAGAGGTGCTTGCTTTCATGCATTTTGTTTCCTATTTTACGAGAGCAAAAATTGATTTTGTTGCTAATTTACAAGTTTAAAAAGAAGTGCCCCATAGTTTTAACTTCATGGAAATTCTATCAGTTAACACCAAGGAAAGTGGTGCTTGAATCCTCCAATCCCATAGACTGATAGATTTCCCGACCTCGCCTCTGTTGGTCCAGCCAAGAGACAATCAGGAGTATGTTTGGTGAATTTAATGTACCTTTAAGGCTTCATAACTTGGTCACTCCTTTAGGTAAAATTTTGAAAGTTGTGTTTTTGGAATTAAAGTGCTATGTCTGCTTCATATGGAAAGCAAATTAAGCCTCACTGTTTACTGTTTTAACAAAAATTGTTTGGGGCCAATGTTCAAGCCACTCGGTGAAATGGGTTTATTCCTTAAATTTATACTTCACTTGCAATAAAATGGTAGAGTTCATATCATCTCAACTTATAATTAATGCCGGATCTTCCGATTTGTCATGTACATTCCTTCCTGTTAAGACGGAAGCTCCCCCTTTCAAGTCCATCCACCTATCTATCTTATTTATGTATCTGTCTTATTTCATTGTATTTCTATTTTTTTTGCCTGCAATTTACAAGCAGCTTGCTAGTTGCCTTTTATTTCAAGGATTTCATGATATTATTCACATTCTTCAAATTGTTATTTACATGTCTTCAGTATGGATATACTATAGATTAGGTCAAAATTGCTATCAACCCATTCCATGTTAATCACTGCCCCTTTAATGAAATAGGAAATGGCTAGCTTTGAATCCGCGGATTCTTGTTATATATTAGCAGAATATAGATTTGTGGTTTGATAAATTATGTTATGAGCAGTATATAAGATGCATTTATTTAGTATGAACTGGTTCTTCTATTTCATTGAACTGCTGAGAATATTGTAAATTTGTCATATAATTTGACATTTATAGTTACCGCAATTGATACAGATTTTTGTGAATTTAGAGATTTGTAACTGGTTCAAATAATACCAAAAAACAACCCAAGTCAGGGTCTCTGCGTCAAAATATCACAAGCTCGAGCTTGTGTGAAATAATATCACTCATATCCGTACGGTGAGAGTGTGACAATTCACACAACAGTGAATGATATTGTAAGGCAGTGAGCTGATGTTTTAATTGTTTTGTTTTTATCACTTGGTTTAACAAAAAAAATTATTAGTTGTATTTCTGCTGATTCAGAAATGTGTGACGTATACGTTAAAAACGTCTTGTTAATCATGATGTAACTGCTTCATAGTGTTAATTGCAATTCAGTTTCTTGACTGTCTTGTAAGTATCAATTGTAACAAGTGAAATTAAGTTTGATAGGTTCAGTGGAAAGTTATGCTCAGTTAGGTTCAGTGGAAAGTTATGCTCAGAAAGATATCTCAGTATTGATCATGGTAGAATATGATTATACTAAATTATAATTGTGATAATATTTTGTTGGTTTGGGTCTTTTTATGTTATGGCACATTTACATCTATTATTATACAGCCATGGTATATAGTAAACAATAATGAATAATGAAAAAAAAAGAAGTATTGTTCTCAATACACCATATAATTTATCTATAAACTCCAGTAAATTAAAATAAACCGTTGAAAAACTTCCCCCATTGAATAAACTTAATATCTCAAAAGATTCCTTCTTTGATTTATACGACAGCATAGGTTGAATTATAGGATAGGATAGGATAGGATACTTGAGTACTTACAATAAAATGGAACATACATGCAAATTTTATATGCAAAAAAGTAAAATGTTGTACAGGAGGGCACCTGAGCAGAAACTGCTGTAACCCAAAGGGTAGGTGCACCCCCTTATAGGCCTGTTTGTCAGCCCTAAATAATAGAATTAGGTGTATTTGTAGCTCAATTGCATTATTCCTTGCTGAGCCAGCGGCATTACAGAGTTTTCAAGGAGTTTTGGAAAATCTGTGGCTGCATCATTCTGAAGAATTTCACCAAGCAGGAGAGACACAAACTGTACAAATCCCATCAAGTGACTAGAGATTGCTACTGAAATGCATTTTCTTGTTTAAACTTTAACGAAATACATTTTGGTTGCGATGGCTATGTTTTGCATGAGGTTTCCTTTAAAATAATCCTCCCATATGCCACCTGAATAACAACGACAGATACTTGCCAGTATGTCACGATAGTATCTTCTTTATGACCAAAAGAAGAATGAGTGCACCGTTGTGAACATCATGCATCTCAAAGGGGAATATGTGTTGCATATTCTCATAAAATCTCGCTTATGATGATGAAAAAATCCATAAAATCATTTCGTATCTATCAAACTTTGTTGTTTATGGCTTTACTCGACCATTTCTTTCTCAATCACCGCAAAACTTTGCACATCCATTGTCAATGACATTTTCCCTTGAAATAAGCTCTGTTATATATGTATATATATATGCTGATCTCTCAGAGTCTGATAGAATGCTGAAAAATAAGGCAACCGGAAATGAGTCGTAACATAAAGGTAAGTTTTGTCTTCGATGTTCGACCTGGGCAGTTTCTCCAAGCAGCGGACATTTATGTAAGTCACAGTGTTGATGTGTGCTAAAATGTTGTAGTTGCCATTGACTGTGCCACACACTGTAAAATCGGACTCGCTGATTCAGCTCAAGTGATTGAGTGAGATGGTTGCACAAGTTGATTGAGCTAACATAGATTAATGTTTTAAGCTGAGATAACTCAAAATTCCGAGCTGAGATAGCTCAAAATACTAAGCTATGTTGACTAAGGTATTCAAGCTGAGAAAACTCAAAACAATGAGCTGTGTTGACTTACAGCTCAAAATATTGAGTTTTGTTGACTTATTGATCCAAGCTGACACAACTCAAAATTTTGAGCTGTGTTGACTTATTTTTAGTGGTTTTTGATTTATATTTGTGTGACCTGTCTTATAAAGTTATTTATGAATATGGGCTGTAATCCCAAAATATTGTTTGGTCTCTCAAGGGGATCCACCTGATCCAGTATGCTTCATTTTAGCACACCATGGACAGGCCCAAGATGCATTCAACAAAGACCATTGCATCACAAGGAGATTTAAAAATTAATTTCTTGTGAATAAATCCCAATGGCCTATGGCTCATCTCAGTTGGTATACAGTGCTAGAAGCCTATATTTGAACACACTCTGACTTGGAAATGTTGGTTGACGTGTGAAAGCATGCATCTAATTACTCCCACAAATTAATTTAAGAGAGATAAAAATAAAAAAGTAAACAGCTAAAGTGGTGAGCTACTCATTTTTTCTCTGGGATGGTGTAATATAAATGTTCTTTTTTCTTGTTAGTAAATAATTATTTAAAACTAAATGCAGTCTTATGAGAAGTGCTTGTTATAGATGGCGCTATATGTGGCATGACTGAGATGTCAATCTATCTGCAACAACTGAAGCTTTCATGTTTTCACAGCTGAATGTTATGATTCGTTTGGACAACTTACAGCATTGAGCTATCATACCTTGACAACTTATAGGATTGAGCTATCATAGCTTGAAAATTATTAACATTCTCAGTCAGCTCAAATTATTGCTTCAACACAGTTTTCAAATTTTACAGTGCACAGATAGAGAGTGAATAATTGGCAGATTTTCATTGTCAGACCAACAGTTTGGTTTGATGTATTGTAATGGGGAATTGGAGTCTGGACCTTTGGTCGAATGCGATTCTGATGCTTGTGGAAGTCAATGTTGATTTCACGCAGGTTCATCCTGACTATTCTTTCTTCCTGAAAAATTATTCAAAATTTTCAAAGAGGCAGAAACTATGAAAGGCTATTAAAGTTTTTTTAGAACTTAGACAACTTGATGGTAATTTTGAGTATTCAGTAGTCACCAGGTTAATTTCTGACTCTGAATCCACTTGGACTCCGATTCTATCTGCCAACCTCCGATGTTCTAAAATTGTTTCAAAACTCTATCTTTTCACATTAAACAGCCTGTGTTTTCCTGCTTCTCGGAGAATTAATAATATATATGCAGCCATACAGGCCAAAGGTCCCTTCATATGCAGGCATACAGGTCAAAGGTCCCTTCAGACCTCAGAGAGTCAGAAACTTCAAGGGCTATTAAAGTTTTTTGAAACTCTGGCAACTTGATGGTATCGCAAAAGATTGAAAAAAGATGTGTTTGGTCACGCTGAGAAAAAAATCAATGCTACTTTAATATATTCCAAACACGAAACAAAATTGCCTTATTTAGGGACTTTGATTCTCTTTAAGGATCATGTTATAGATTTGTTAAGTTTCCAAATATTGATAAGTGAAAGATTAACTGGAGTTTGAAAGTTGATGAAATCTATCAGATTGTAAAAAGATTGAGCCAAAAAAGAGGTGGGACATAAATATTGTATAAAAAAAATACAACCGACTAGTAAAACTCCTACATTAAAAGCATTTTAGACATCACAAAGATACTTATACCATTGGAAAAATTGGTATCTAACTGACAATATTGCATGTTAGCGCCCTGCTAAGGATTAGCATTGTTTACAACAGCAAACAAACAATGAGATTGTGGTTTATTTTGCTAAAATTAGAAGTTAAATCAAAGAATAGAAGAAGCATATGACATTATTATGATGTTTAAGTCAGTTAGCCACCTCTTTGTCGGGTCCTAACATGCATTTTTGTCAGTTAGAACCCTCCAAATTGTTGTCTAACTAATATATAGGTATGTTTGTCAAATCAGGTCCGATTGTTCATGGTAACATTTGGATTGTTTAGATGTTGTCAAATGGATTTTTTGAGTCCTTGAACCACAATTACTTCATCCAGGCATTGAATATCGATCTGTGAAAAAGTGAAAGTTAGAGCAGTCATTTCAACTCTATAATTTCTGCTGGCCAGCAGTGAGGATTTTACTGTTAAAGCCCTTGTCAGCCTTGTATTGGAGTCAGTGACTTGTAATTTGGTTTGGGTGGATAAGGTAATTTGTGAAAGGAAATGGTTCAGACATTGCAGAATCAGGATATTTCAGTAATCTATAAAGGTAACTCTAATTATATTGTCAAAGTTCATTTACCTGCTCTAAGCTATGGACTTTTTTCATTGATACGTTTTTGCAAGTAGGGATAGAAATATATATGTGTTGAGCAGATAATTCTATTCACTAAAAATTATTATCATTCACTAATAAATATGACAGACAGATAGATAAATTGATAGATGCATGGAACATTAGATATAGAATTTGATAGACAGATATATTGATAGATAAGGCGGTTAGATATAAATAGACATACAACTGGACCGATCAGTAGGTAGGTAGATGAAGAGAAAATTCTTTAGCTTGCTGCACTGATTTAACGACAGCAACATAAGTTATCAATGGTGTGGCCTAATCAAACATTCTTTTTTCGAATGTTGGGCGTCTCACATGTGGTGTTGCTAAACTTCGAAAAGACAACATGATTTGTCAGGTCAGGTCTTCCTCTAGAGCAAAGGCGCAAGAAGGTAAGAAAATTTTAAAATGATGCGACTGCACTTTATTTCTTCCCAGCCTTTGGAGATGTGAAGATGCAGAATATTTAGTCAGTTTTGGCCAGCATTAATTTTTTTCTTGAAATGAAATACATATGAACCCACGTTCTCAGAGCCAGTAGACAAGCATTCTTCTTATCCATTATAGGTCACGGACTCACGGAGGAATTATCGGCATAGGTTCAGATGCTATGGAGGAGGTCACAGTGGATCTTATCCTCTTTTATAAATGTTGCCAAAATAAAACATGAAAGAAAACTGTCCTAATTTGTTGAGAGATAATCTATTTTAAGAATCATATATATTATATATCGGAAAATGTTGGATTCTGAATGAAGTTGATGGATATCAGGTTTAGAAATAAGAGAGCCAAGAGAAAATGTCATGAACATTGTAACCAAAATATCCAAAAAGATTGTCTTCAAAGTATCTGGAAATACAGAGAGAAATTCTGCTTGAATAATAGTCCGGGCAACTGGTGGTCATATGGGGGGTAACCCACCACAAATTGCAATAGTTTTTAACCATATATTTTATGAATCATAGACCAACCAGGGACAACATATCAAAAGTTTACCAAAAAATAATTAGTGGAAGGCACTTTTCTGGAGATATCTTCGTTAAGCTCCGTGAGCATGTAAGTTCAGATAAAACGGAGCACTTTACTAGTTTTAAATGACCTAATGTTTGATGGAACTCTACTATAACTAGAGTTTTTAACACACAACAGCATCAGAAAGAGAAAATGATACAGAAATGTAAAAAAAGTGGGCATAGTTAGGAAATATTACCCTAATTAGTCATATTTTCTTCTAACGAGGTCACATTAAATTTTGTTTTGTGCTGGAAGCCTGAGAAAGAGGAAATTGTAAAAGATGCAGAAGAGATAACTTTGAAGAACAAGTATTTTTTTTCACACCAATTAGATATATTATGTCTATAGCGATTCATAAATACAGATGAGCAGACTTGTTTGCTGATCAAGTGACGGTGGCAAGCCTTTAGTGAAAGATTTAAAACCGCAATCTTGAGTATTGATGCATTTCAACAGATGAATATATCCTTATTCCCACATTATTAAGACTTATTTTTCTGCTGGTGATACATAATGATTATTACTTTCTAAGGAGGGCATGAGAATGGATGCAATATTAGCTGTCAAAGGAACAGTTCCCTGCTCATCATGCTTTCTTCCATTTCCATTCCTCAGGAATAATATTTTCCTCTTCACTTGGCTAAACTTGAATTTGCCGGTAAACACAAAACTCAGTGGCTCTGATATTACGGAAGCTGTTGTGGGAGGCAGAAATTGTAGTCAGCTCTTTGTTATTTTCTGTATTATACCCTATAGATGTGAAAGATAAGAAGAAAGTTTCTGGGATCTGCCAACTATACCTCTTGGGATCTAGCTTGTTTTGTTTTGATATACTGAAAATATACAGTATTTTTCGAAAATTTATATTAAAGAAAGAGGCTGAACACATCTCCAATTTTCAACTATTATACATACGTATGTAGAATATATCCTAGGCATTTCATATCTACACCCGAAATACCTATCGAAGATACACTTTGTTTTGTCGTGAACATTAATTTTTGAGGGGGAATTTAACAAGGCCATATCGTTTTAGCAAAACAATGAATGTCTACCAAAGATCCTTTTTCATTGTCCAGTTAGTGTAGATCCTAAATTGCAATGCTCAATGTTGCATATTAAATTATTTATTGCACAAAGAATGAAGTTGTGGTCAAAGCGATGCCTGAAAAACTAATAAAATCAGCAATTTGCAAACCTCCGCCAATCATGAAAAATTGACCGACTGAGCTGAAATTTTCAGGATGCTCATCCTTTGAGACATCAAACAACTTTCCTTTTTTTCAGCCAATTCACAGACGGGGTTGTGGAAGCCACTTGTTGATCTGACATAGAATGACCGCCATTAAGATTTGATTTTAATTTCCATTGATAATGCAAGACGAAAGCTAGGATTTATGTTCCGTCTTTCTGTCTTGTTTCGTGTGCTGTCTCTCTGAGGTACGATCAATTACCAATTTTGCATTGCTTTTCTTTTTTCAATTCCAAATATCTGAGAAAAGGTGTCATAAAAAAAAGACTTCTTTCCTGGAGCTGGTTTGTAGCCATCTGTCATGTTCTGCCTGTCTGCATTTTCTCACTTATTACTAAGAATGTGCATGAACAAATATTCCTTTCTTGCATTTGTTGAAGAGATGAAGAGGAATCCTCCTTTCTTAGTTTCAATAGGTTGATCAACTATTGATTGAGTGAAATGAACCTGAACACATCCATTTATTAGCCACTGAACATTTTCTGAGACAATCAAAACCTTCAGCTAAATTTTGGCCTCTGTCTTGGTCTCGGTCTTGGGGACTCATGCCTCGCTCCTGGCCTCAACTACATTAGAAGTTACCTAGCTGTATATCTGTAGCTCACAATATGTATAATGAAGGATCTACACTTGTGCCATCATTCACCTTTTACATACAAATTTTGTTGATTAGCCAACTTTTAGACAATTTTTGGGTCTGCATTCTCCTGGTTCCTGGGCTTGATAAAAGATTTTATGGATCTGGCATCCTCTGTACAAGTTCGCAATGCAAATACTAATGTCCACAGATCTGCAGCAAGGGATTTCTAATATATAGTGCCTTTATCTAATTACATTGGCCATCCCGCCATGCAGGATGAAATTCACATGCCACAAATAATATCTCTTCAAAACCTAGTAAATTTAATTAAACTCTCTGACCATCATCAAGGGCAGGTATCATCAGGGTCAGATGCAGGAGCTTTGCAAGGGAGGGGTCAAGCACAATGAAAGCACAAATTCTGGCCTGTGATTTTAACTTCAAACCTTTTTCCTTAATTTGCGAATGTATCATCATTTTTCAAGGAAGAGGGGCAGGATCTGGACCCCCTTCCATGAAAAAGTTCATGCAAATCAGGAAAAATATAGTGTATGAACAAAACAGTTATCTTTATAGTTAAATAAATATGCATAGCCCCTGACCAAACATAGTGTGCAATGGTCTTCCTTGTCTCATCAAATAAGTGAGAATGTTCTTTGGATCTACGTATTTGTCTTTTTTCTCACGTGCCTTCAGGATCCATACCTTTTTTGTTGCTACAGAAACTACTCTTATAAAAGCATCGGGCCAGGTGATTTTTTAGGTCCTTTTTTGAGCATTTTTCGAAACAGGACACATGCACGACTTATTAAACCTGCCGCACCTGTTACATACTAATCAACATTTTTTCGGATGCTTCTCTTTGGATATGACTCACTAAAATCAGTAGTTTATAGCAGGCATTTTGTTTTTAATAGTGAATTGTGAGCTATGCATTACATTCAGGTCGTTTCAAGTGTATTTTGTCATGTCTCACTGTGCCTCGCCTCAAACTGTCTCACTGTGCCCCAGGCAGCTCTCTTTATAAAATGTTTGAATCCTTTGGACTGGATGCCTGTATTGTGGTTTATCATCTCTCTAAACTAAGACATATAATCAAGGTTTGAATCCCTGGCAATTGATTTGCATTATACCATTTTTCTTGGGAATTATAACAAAAAGTTGTTTGGCAAAATTATTTGCTTTGACTGGCTAAAAACCGAAATATTGAAACTCCACTCTCTATATGCTGTGTAGGCATTCAGGATATAGTACAGTCTCTCACTTACTTACTTTTAATATAAAAAAGAGGGTTGATCTGTAAACAGTACCAGTTAGACGCTACGGGCTTGTCTCACTGTGCCTGCCGTCTTACTGTGCCCCACTCTCCCCAACTTCTTCACAAAGAAGTGATCTACTATAGTACCTCTCACCCAGCAAAAAAGGGATTATTCAAAGATATGACCTAATCCCACAAGGCATTTGACTGCAATGTGTGAATTTCAGAAGAAAAGGTTTGCCACATCTTGATGAAAGGGAAGGCATGAATATTTCCCGGGATTGTGGCAACGACAGCAGTACTGCATGCTATTTATTGTTTTATTTATTCTAAATAACATTACAGATCACTCAATATATTATGTAGCACATATTTGAAAATAGATCTTTACTTTTAAATGGAAACGGATCGTTTTCATTGGATATTTGAAATTTATTATGTACTTTTCGTCATTTTACCCCAAAGCCTCCTTCAGCACTGCCTGAAAATGTTCCCACATCTGAAAAAGGGTCTTCCACTAAATATATTTTGGTAAACTTTTGATATGTTATAGAGGAAGATGTAAGCTTTCAAATGGCATATGACACAAAACTATTGCAATTTGTGGTGGGTCATACCACCAGTTGCCCGGACTATATCTCCTACAGGATTACAGATTTTGCTGCAGAAACTTTTCAGAAACGCTGCAATGACAGAGGACTACCAAAACCCAGACCCCCCAAACCACCACCCCCCAAATAAATGTTTCCTTGGTAGCGGCAAGCCCAATGTCAAAGAGGTCTGAACTGTACAGATGCAATACACTGGAGGAAGTAACAGAGGTTCAGAAATCATGCAGTTAGCTGCAGAATTCTGCAGCTTCCTGCAGAGTCTTTTTTTGAAACTGCAGAATTCTGCAGATTTTTTTTGGAACAGCAGAATTCTGCAGCTTCCTGCAGAATTCTGCTGTTTTCTGCAGAATTCTGCAGTTTTTTGGAATTGCAGTTTTTTGCAGAACTGCATAAAACCTCCCAGGCTGCATATCTCCTACAGGATTACAAGTTTTGCTGCAGAAACTTTTCAGAAACGCTGAAATGACAGAGGACTACCAAAACCCCAACCCCCCAAACCACAACCCCCCAAACCAACCCCCCTAATCAATGTTTCCTTGGTAGCGGCAAGCCCAATGTCAAAGAGGTCTGAACTGTACAGATGCAATACACTGGAGGAAGTAACAGAGGTTCAGAAATCATGCAGTTAGCTGCAGAATTCTGCAGGAAGCTGCAGAGTTTTTTTTGAAACTGCAGAATTCTGCAGATTTTTTTGGAACTGCAGAATTCTGCAGCTTCCTGCAGAATTCTGCAGCTTCCTGCAGAATTCTGCAGTTTCCTGCAGAATTCTGCAGTTTTCTGCAGAATTCTGCAGTTTTCTGCAGAATTCTGCAGTTTTTTGCAGAACTGCATAAAACCTCCCAGGCTGCATATCTCCTACAGAATTACAGATTTTGCTGCAGAAACTTTTCAGAAACGCTGCAGTGACAGAGGACTAACAAAAACCCTGATCCCTCATACAACAATCCCCCAAACCACGTTTCCTTGGTAGCGGCAAGCCCCATGTCAGAGAGGTCTGAACTTTGAAGATGCATTGCAATAAACTGCAAGAAGTAACAGAGGTTCAGAAATCATGCAGGGAGCTGCAGAACTGCAGAATTCTGCAGCTTCCTGCAGAGTTTTTTTTGAAACTGCAGAATTTTTTTTGGAATTGCAGAATTCTGCAGTTTTTTTGTAGAACTGCAGAATTCTGCAGTTTCCTGCAGAATTCTGCAGTTTCCTACAGAATTCTGCAGTTTTTTGCAGAATTCTGCAGCTTTTTGCAGAACTGCAGGAAGAAATTATATACTCCTCGATTTTGGGGACATAAATGGCCCTACAGGCAGTAAGTGGGGGATGCACATAAATGTCCCTTTAGTCCGGTAAGGTTAATTAATTAAAGAAAGGCATAAAATACATGCTCAGAACAGTTCTCTTTGCTTGTGCATCATGTCACAAGACCAACAAACTGATATCTTGGTAGAAATATGAAATAAATATATTCTTAATGGTAAACATATTCTTAAGACAGACAAACTGACCTGAAAATCAATTAAATTGAAATTGAACCTCGATTCCTAGCGGATGTCAGTTTTAAGTGCAGCAGCCGTTTCTGTTTCTATATTCTTATAATATTTGCTATATGCCTTTATGTTTTAGACAACATAAAAGCCTTCGTAACAATTGTTGCATGTCTGAAAGCCAGGGCTGGCATTCTTTTCAACATGAATATAATTATATGGCTATGTTGCAAGATTTATTCTTCCGAATAACTGCTAATAATGCATTTTTCCTTTTATGGTAATTCTAAAACTACTGTTCCATATCGGCTTTCTGTGTCCTTAACCGTGTATGCACGCTATGCTACCAGAGCAATAGCTGAGCATGCAGAGGAATTTCAGCAAACAAAGGAAATTCTGAATCCGCTTTCAAATACATTTCCTATCCGTTTGGAAAAACAATATTTCAGGGTCCTATTCAGTCAATACAGAGTTGCCTATGCACCAGACTTGATGCTTAGGACTTGATGGTTTTAATGTTGACTTGATGCAGAGTGTTCTACAGCCTCCCACTTAAATATTCTAAAGCGGTATATATTTTTTAAAAATTCTACGTCAAATAAACCAGATTCATGTAAAACAGCGTCATTTCATACAATCTAAATGAGTTACCGTGCCCTGATGGTAAAGGTGCTCGGCTACTGAGACAATGCAGGATTTAGTCCCAGTCATGATTCATAAGTAAGATTATCAGAATAAGAAGTATTTCTTTAAAGTCGGGTTGAAAAAAAAAAGATATGGTGTGATGGTACTTGTATAGCTGACTAGAAATAAAAAATAAATAGAAAGAAGGAGTTAGATGTAAAACAGGATAGATAAAAACTTAATTAGGACAAAAGGTAAAGTGACAAATAAAACAATAAATGATAGACCTATGAGTCAATTACATAAAATTATGACTCACGCGAGTAGTACGTTATATCCTTTTGTTCCCTTAGTAATGCCTGTTTTGATTATCAGATCATTCATTGACCCGAACAACACAGAGTATTTATGTCAAGTAAGCTGATAAGTGATGATACAAATACTCACCAAAAATTCCTTAGAAGCTGACGTAATACTTATAACACACAGTAAACAACAACTGATGAATAATTCACAAACACATTAACCCACATCCTGAAGATATGTAACCGAGAGTTGACAAATATTCTTTGAGGCTTTCAGAAGTTTGCTTATATAAACAGTGCTACAATGTATTTATATAGGTATTTATGCAATACCTTCACACTTAGAGTCATAGACACTGGCTACAGGTGAACAGGATGTCCCTGCAGCAGCTGTAGCTCTTAGATCTATCTGCATCAGGAGCTAAGCTCTGATGCTTTCTCATTACATAGGTAGAGTCATATTTCAATGAATGGTCTGCCAACCATACATCAACTCTCTAAGGTTGAACATATTGAAAGTCTGTGATCAATGCTACATTTGTGATTCAAGATAAAATTTCAGAAAATCAACATTTTCAGGCTTGTATGCAAGAGGTGCTATCTGACCTGCTAGCTACACTGCCTTTCAAAAAATAAGGAATGGAACTCATAAAAAGAGAGCATGTTTTTTTTCTCTCAATATGAACACTGCCCTGCCCAGAAAAGTTCACACAATAAGAAGAGTGCAGGAAAGCACACCTTCCTCAAGAGTGTTTTGCTCTCAACAATCAAATATAAACAGCCCTGTGTATAACTAGCAAGCACTGTCTTCTGAGGGCTACACTTTCCCATATCTGAAAGTGAGTCAGTCTAGTAAAATAAATGTAATAAAGCACATCTCTTTCTATATTTTGTGCCCATGAGATATTTATAAACCCCATATCAACAGTCTTTGCGACTATAGATGGTAGCCCGAGGAGAATTGTTGAAATACTGTTCACCACCCTGCAATCCTTTCCTATTGTTGAATATTAGCAGACATTTTTCACAGAGGCAGAAACTATGAAAGGCTATTAACATTTTTTTAGAACTTAAGCAACTTTATGTTAATTTTTAGTATTCAGGAGTCACCAGGTTTTATTTCTGACTCTGAATCCATCTGAAACCGACTTGGACTCTGATTCTGTATGCAAACCTCCAATGTTCTAATATTCGTTCAAAACTGGAACTTTTTGCATTGTCTTCCTTCTTCTCGCAGAACTACAATTATATACAAAAGGCCAAAGGTCCTTTCAGATCTCAAAGAGTCAGAAACTTCAGGGGCTATTAAAATTTTTTTAAACTTAGGCAACTTGATTATATCATAATAGATCCAAAAACGTATAAGGTCACGGTAGGGAAAAATCAATACTACTTTAATGAATTCCAAACACGAAACAAAGTTGCCTTATTTAGGGACTTTGATTCCCTTTAAGGATCACGTTATAGATTTTTTAAGTTTCCAAATATTGATAGGTGAAAGATTAACTGGAGTTTGAAAGTTGAGGAAGTCTGTCAAATTGTAAAAAGAATTGAGCCAAAAAAGAGGTAGGGCATAAGCATAGTATCTAAAAAAAATACAACCAACTAGTAACACTCCAACATTAAAAACATTATTGGTGTGTTAGTTAAATCAGGTCAGATTGTTCGTAGTAACATTTGGACTGTTTAGATGTTGTCAAATGTATTTTTTCGAGTCCTTGAACCACAATTACTTCATCCAGTGAAAAAGTGAAAGTTAGAGCGGTCATTTCAACTCTATAATTTCTGCTGGCCAGCAATGAGGTTTTTTGTGTTACAGCCCTTGTATTGGAATCAGTGACTTGTAATTTGGTTTGGGTGGACGAGGTAATTTTTGGAAGGAAACGATTCAGACATTGCTGACTCAGGATATTTCAGTAATCTATAAAGGTAATTCTAATTACATTGTCGAAGTTCAGCTGCCTGCTCCAAGCTATGAACTTTTTTCATTGATAAGCTTTGGCAAGGTCAGGCTTTCGTGCTTTTTCTTCAATTGCTTTTTTGCTGGCAAAGGTCAAATGAAGAGTATCAGCAGAGCAGAAGATGTTAGGGTGCCGTAATTTTGAGCAGAAAAAGTCAATGGCAGATGTTTTATCATTGGTGGGAATTTGGGAGCAGAAAATATAAGGGAGTAGATGGTATTACCGTATTAGGCAGCAGAAGTTGTGAGAGATCTGAGGATGTTAGGGTGCTGATGGTGCCAATATTATTTTCAATTGATCATGCTGTGATATCCTTCATGATGACAGTGCAACTGTAGCTGAGGATCGTAGACAGAAAATGATGTGTTAGTGAGCTGAGGACGCCCAGCTTAGGCTGCAGAGTGCAGAAGATCTGTAACACGGAGGGATAATCATAAAGCGTTCTACTTGAGGGTAAGGGTTCTTATTGAGTTGTGGACGTGTTCTTATAGAGGATATGAGTGAACTTGTCCTTTTGGAGTTATAGAAAAGCATTTGTGAGGACAGTAATTGACCTGCACTGCATTGTGTGATTGTAATCTTTGAAAATTGAAATTTCATCATTGCAAGGATGGCACGCAAGCCGAGTACTACCTACCTTTGTGGCACTCCATGCAGTGTGTATTTACAACAAAAATGGTCATATTTCGGGAAAAATAGCTAGATTTGTGAGAGCCACTCAACAAGAACACTTTCATTAACTCAATAAGAACACGTACCCTCAATTAGAACGCTTTGTGATTTTAGGCAGAAGATGCTGTGTGAGGGATCTGAGGATTTTAGACAGAAGATGATGTGTTAGGGAGCTGAGGATTTTAGACAGAAGATGATGTGTTAGGGAGCTGGGGATGTCCAGCTTAGGCTGCAGAGTGCAGAAGATCTACGAGGGAGCTGAGGATATTGGACAGAAGAAGATCTATCAGGGAGCTGAGGATTTTAGACAGGACAAGATTTATGAGGGAGCTGAGGATTTTAGACAGAAAAAGACATATAAGGGCACTGAGGATTTTAGACAGAAGATGATGTGTTAGGGAGCTGAGGATGCTTATTGTAAAAAAAAAGAAGAAGAGTATTCTAAACTAATTTTGATTGTATTATTTAAATGCATAAATCATTTTTTGGTTTCACAGATTATCTGTGTATTTTCAAATATGTACATTTCTGTAAGCTGCTAATAGTTATCTTTGGAAGTGATACAAGTTTCAATTGGATTTGGTCAATTTTCTTGGATAGCAATTAACATCTCGATAATAGAAGATTTACTTTTTTTCCTTCAATTACAATTGAGAAATAGATTGGAAGATGTCAATGCAATCAAACAGCAATTAAATCAAGATGACCTGGTTGCAATGGAGTGAATACCAATTGTCTGCTGTACACAGTAGAGCACTGCATTGACTTAATAATATAAGTGCTTGTGTACTGAGGACGCCAATATAGCCTTAACCCAGCTGACAATGCACGTGAACTTCACGTGATAAACACAGGGGGAAACTGGTGAACATGATATAACTGAGAGTTATCACGTGTTTTTGTTCACGTGAGAAAAACTCTCACATTTTCACGGGATAACCACGTGATGAATGTCACCAGATTAACGCTTGACCATCTTCACCACATAACTGAGAGTTATCACGTGTTTTTCTTCACGTGAAAAAACTCCCCAACTAGACCCCGAAGTGAGTCAGAGTTAAAACTCTGACTTGCTTTACAAGAACTTCAACTGACCAGTTAGCTAAGTTGTTGAACCCTGACTTCACTTGACTTCAACAAACTTCAGCTGACTTTGTGCAATATGCCAGGGCCCATCTGTTAAATATTTTTCAACTGTACTTTTAACTTCGGAAATTTCACAATTTTCGGACACGGATTATTGTGTAATACACAAATGCGTAATTTTTTAGGGAGTTTTTATGTTTTATAGACTTTACAGAAGTACTATAATAGTTAGAAATACTTGTGCCCTTTATGCCCTTTTGGATGGTACCAAAACCATTTCTGTGAGATGAAAATTGGCTAAGTTATGCAACTATGGCTTGACTTTAGCTGACTCAAGTCTGACTTGACCAGACTGAACATTAACTTGCTGCTTGGGAACCTAACTATGACTTCACTAGTCGACTTTATAGAGTTGACTTCGGGGTCTATCCCCAACATTTTCACGGGATAACCACGTGATGAATGTCACCAGATTAACGCTTGACCATCTTCATGACATAACTGAGAGTTATCACATGTTTTTCTTCACGTGGTTAACTGGTGAAGATTGCCCCCAAGAAATTTAGATGGAGCCACCCGTACTAGAAACACAGCTGAGCACCGAGTTCCGCACTAAGTTTACTTTAACTGAGTTTAAACTAATTAAACAAATGATTATGATTTCTAAATCAAATTAATACACAGTATATGGTGGAATGATGCTTATTAGCTCAAAAAGGAGCACATATTGGATATTATCACTAAAGACTAGTCATCCAAAATGTGAATCAAGTATGACTACAATCCTTGATTCTGGTAACCCTTAAGAAGACTGAAAAGAGCCTCACTGCATCACACTGGTTGTGACAAATTTTCAGCAAGTTCTTGTTGCTTTTACTTCAGCCCTACAGCTATTGAAAGCCCAAGATAATGCTTGAAACAGTCTGAGTTGACTGGCTTGATGAGGAGCTAAGTTAACCGGTGGGAGATTTTGCCTCTTCTCAAATAATTCTAACTGTGGAAGATTGCCCCCCAGAAAATCATGTTGTTAACTGGTGAAGATATTCACCAGAAAATCACGTGGTTAACTGGTGAAGATTGCCCCCAGAAAATCATGTGGTTAACTGGTGAAGATATTCAACAGAAAATCACGTGGTTAACTGGTGAAGATATTCAACAGAAAATCACGTGGTTAACTGGTGAAGATTGCCCCCGGAAAATCACGTGGTTAACTGGTGAGAAAATCACGTGGTTAACGTTTGCAATAACCTATCAGTTTTCCACGTGATAACTGAGGGGCAATTTCACGTGATAACTCTCAGTTAACCACCAGTTTTTGTCAGCTGGGAAGGCGCCAATAACACTCTCAACACGCCAATATCGTTATTTATTGGCTTGGCACGTGATTGACCTCCTGCTAGATGATTGGCCAAACAATTTTGCTGCAGAATATATTGTCTTACATACTACTTATATGTAACATCTATTGCACATTGAGTGTTAAAATGATTTTTAATTAATGTCCCAATGTGCCCCTGCTGATGTCCCAATGCGCCACGCCGGAGCACATTGGGACCGTCATTTTTATGACTTACATTTTGCTCCCTGGCTGCAAAAGGGTAGGTGCAGTTCAGTTTATTATGCCTTGCATTTAAGCTCAATAGTATTGACCAGTGATATTCATGCAAACTTCTGAGTTCTTCAGTGCTTTCAGCATTGAGCAAAATTAGTAGATGTTAAAAGCGTCCCAATGTGCCCCGGTTCCCCCTAAGCAAAAACTAATGAATAGTTCGCAAACACATTAACCCACATCCTGAAGATATGTAACCGAGAGTTGACAAATTTATATTCTTTGAGGCTTTCAGAAGTTTGCTTATACAGTGCTATTTATATAGGTATTTATGCAATACCTTTACACATAGAGTCATAGACACTGCGTGGCTACAGGTGAACAGGACTCCTCCGCATCAGCTGCAGCTCTTAGATCTATCTGCATCAGGAGCTAAGCTCTGATGCCTTCTCATTATGTAGAGTCAGATTTCAATGAATGGCCTTCCAACCATACATCAACTCTCTAAGGTTGAACATATTGAAAGTCTGTGATCAATGCTACATTTGTGATTCAAGATAATATTTCAGAAAATCAACATTTTCAGGGTTGTATGCAAGAGGTGCTATCCGGCCTGCTATACACAGCCTCGTAAATATTATGGAATAGAACTCATCAGAAGAAAGCATGTTTTTTTTCTCAAAGTGAGCACTGCCCTGCCCACAAAAGTTCAGCCAATAAGAAGAACGCAGGAAAGTATACCTTCCTCAAGAGTATTTTGCTCTCAACAATCAAACATAAACATCTGAAATTCTGACATAATCAAACAGTTTACCAATGTGAGAAAACTAAATGTGAATGTAAATGTCAACTTCCTTTGCTTTTCATAGAATTGAGATTTTTTTAAACAAAATTTTAATCATTTTGACCATGGCTACCATATATAACAAAAAAGAGAAACTAATAAATGTGCCATGCTGTGTTGATTGCCAGCCATGTGTAATAGTAGCAAGCACTGCCTTCCGAGGGCTGCACTTTCCCATATCTGAAAGTGAGTCAGTACCAGCAAAATAAATGTTATAAACCATATCTTTTTCTATATTCTGTGCAGATGAAATATTTATAAACCCCATATCAAGAGTCTTCTCTACTATAGATGGTAGCCTGGGGAGAGTTCCTGAAATACTGTTCACTACCATGCAATCCTTTCCTGTTGCTGAATATTAGCAGACTATCTTCTGTTGAGACATTGAGAAACCCGAGGGTAGCCTATGTGGTTTATGTCTAGTAGCCAATGTTTCTTCTGATTTATGAAAGTTCAACATCAAATTTTTGAAATATTATCTTGAATCACAAATGTAGCATTGATCACAGACTTTCAATACGTTCAATCTTCGTTATATTAGTTGATGTATGGTTGGAAGACCATTCATTGAAATCCGACTCTAGATACATAATAAGAAGGCATCAGAGCTTAGCTCCTGATGCTGATAGATCTAAGAGCTGCAGCTAATGCGGAGGAGTCCTGTTCACCTGTTATACATGTATGTACGTAGCCAGAGTCTATGAGACCTTTTGTGAAGGTAACCTATATTGAATAAAGTATAACTGTATAAGTAAACTTCAGAAAGCCTAAGAGAATATTTGCAGAATGTCGGTTAGGGTGGGACTGGCCCCATATTGTTTGCGAATCAAACCTATTTTTTTTGCAGGTGAGGTTGGGATATGAGAGTATGCGTGTAAAATTTCAGCTCACTCTGTTTCGAGGTAGCAAATTTCACTTGGAAGTTTATAATGTAAATCCCCATTGGCAAGACCTGAAAATGCATGATTTCCTAAAAATGAGACTTAGAAACAAGACTTTTTGACCATTCAAAAAACATGAGCGATAGTTTTGGGAGTTAGGAGGCACCAAGAGAAATTAATTGTGAGGCCTTTCTTCAAGCTTTCACAAGGAATCATTGATTTGCTGGACTGGGTGCCAGCCTGCATGATGCATCAGTCCAGTAGCCATACACCGATGTGATAAACTCAGTCACAGATGTGCAAACAATCGTCGCCCCATGAGTGATTTTTATGGAGTCCCTTGTTCATGGTTGAATACACCCCCCACACCCTCTCATAAACTGGTACCCTCAACTGAACCCCCCTACCCTCAGACTACCTCTGCCACCCTAACCTGCCCTCACCTAGCTTCCCTCAACTAAACGTGGCTGCCCTCAAATAAATTCACTCCCCTAAATTAAACTCTTCTCCCCTGAACTACCCTCAGTTACCCATCATAAGGCATGGCGGTGAGGGTGTATCCTGCCACGAGCATATTTACATACTCCAGTAGGGAGTCAAAATAAAATTATGTGAAGTTCAGTTTATAATTGTAATAATTAACCCAAGAACCTCTGAACTAATGACGACCGAAATAATAGCAGAAGAACCCTTTTTGGAGGGAGAGGGACATTTACCAGTACATCATGAACCCGTTCTTTACATCTTTTACGACTATAAAATTTCCCTAATCATGCAGCTAACCACCTCTCATCTCGAGCACAATATAAGAAGATCATTGCCATAACCAATAGGCAACTTTTTGACTTTACACAATGTAATCGGCACATACAAATGACATGATAACTCTTGATAATGCAAAAATTTTACAATTCACCGCAACTTTCGCAAGACCTATTTCCACAAGATGTCCTTCGATGTCAGTGAGGCAAAAATACACAAGCCAACCAATCAGCACCTGGTGTGGTATGTAACAACCACGGAGCAGTAGATGATTGATAAAAGCCATAGTGATAGATGATACAAGCTGATACAGGTTTTCTGTCCTGTACTTATGCACCCTGGCAAGCTTGTAAAGAGTCGCAGGACAGGAGGAGGCAAAGGATAAGTCACTTAACAAGAAATTTCAATTCTTTTCTTTATATAAAGAAGCTTATGTACATTTCAAAATGTTCAATAATGATACAAGGGTTAGTAACGAAACAGAATAATTGCTTATCGTTAATTTGCTTCTCTTCTGGCTGACTCAGTGAGGTAATGAAATAGCAATTAATAATACAAACATACAAGAGAAATGACAAACAATTTATAAACAACAACAACAGACACTTTGTCCCGTCCACTGCCACTTCACATGCGAATTATTTTTCACCCGATTGCTCAGCATCCGCAAGCCGAACTACAGAAATACAAATACTCACAGCTGAATGAGCTCAGCTTATTTGTAATCTATAAATCACAATTTTCAATTTTGTGATGTTTTGGTACCACTGTTCACCAATTTTCGGCAATTTTTGATGACGGAAGCACATTCATATAAACGGGACAAAGTGTAATAGCAATTTGCACCTTCAGGAATATGCAGTCACAGATAATAATACCTTAATAATAATAATAAGCTATATATCGCAGTTATAAATAGGGCTCTTCCATTCAAAGTAACAATTAACACGGGACAATTAACATAGGACAATTAACATGGGACATCAATTTTAAAGAAAGTTACACACTTCACAAATTGATTAAGACGTATATTAGGAAACTAGAATCCACATTGAAGAATGACATCATGAGCTCTCATTGGCCTTTGATTGGTTTGTGACATAATCAAAGCTACCACATGTAAGTATGAGATATGAGGAGTTTTACATAGACACTTATATATCTAATTTGCACCATCAGGAATATGCAGTCACAGATAATACCTTAATTTTATGTTAAGGTAACATAAACATTATAAGCACACGCTGATTTTGATTTTAAAAATCTCCTGATTAAGTTCCATCAAAACTCTTTCTATTCGGCGGCATGTTTAACATGTTTAAAATGTATTTGTGAAGTTGATTCATTACGAACAATTACATTAAAGTCAACAAAGCATGATACACATTATTAAATTTAATTGTCCTTCGAATGCAAGAGCCCCAATTACTAATATCACAGATATACTATATTCCGCATAATGTGTCAAAAAAGTACCTGGTAATATAATTACATTCAAATACAGTATATGTTCATGATTCATGTACCGGTAATAAATGAGAATAACATATCAAACACGAAAACTGCCAATAAATACATACAATGCATAGGCCAAATGATTCTATGATTTTTTCAGTACTTACAACACATTGCAATTAAGTTTGATTTAGAAGACTTGGAAGTTTTGCTCAAGTTCTGTTCAAAGAAATGATCAACAACAAAGTTATTACAAAATTGTACAAAATGGATAAACAGATGGCCTCAATTCCACGGTGAAAAATATTAGACTCAATAACTGGCTTTTGTAAACAGAATCAGCTGTAATGACATCACCAAATGATAAATACGAAGAATTTCAGCATAAGTCTAAACAAAATTAATAAATGATAGTTTAGAATGGAAGGCCTGTTTTTTCAGGATTTATCAAAGACATTCATCAGCTGCACATCGCTGATTAACATAAATCTAAACAGTGTATACATAGTCTTTGGCTACACGAGAGTCGGAGGCACTTTTCTACATAAATATCATTACCATAAGTCTTTATTCATACTTATGGTTGAGCTTGTAGATCTTTTCGGATTGGTGGCCGTATGAAAAAATTGATTTTCTTATTTTCAATTTGCAAACTGGCTTTGCCACATCATTGAAACTTTTCTGTTGATCTCCTAATATGATGAGCACCAAATCAACTGATTAACCATAACTGACACAAACAAAACATTTTTAAGCCAGTGACATAACATGACCAAGTTGAAAGTTAATTTTCAAACTGTTTGGACTGCTAATCTGCAAACAGCTCAAATGATTGGCATCAAGAAAACAACATGATCGAAGTTCTTCACAAGTTGGATTTAAGCTACACAATGTCATAACTGGATATAGCAGTAAGCCATAATTGAAAGGCAGAGAATTGAACCTTGTATAAATTTTCGTAAATGGAGATGTCTGAAAGCTCCAGTGTCTTGATAAAATGTAATTATTGCAGGGTCCCAGATTTGTTTACAAAAAAGCTCTGAATTTAGTTTGTATCAAAACATTAGCTAAAATGGACAAAATGTTGGGTATGCCATCCGGAAACTTAGGACTATGGTCGTCTTGAACAACCTTGGATCTGCTAGTACTAATTCATCCATAATTGATTATGCTCAGGTATAAAAGTTAATTCAAAATTAGTAATTTACCCCACCAAAGCACCTAAGTACAATCCAGGGCTGTCAATGACTACAAAATTTAATCGCACGGGCAAGTTGAAACTTGGCTGGCTAAACTGCCTTCGGAAACCAAGCTCAGTATCAGTAGGTAAGTGGCCTGCTTCAGGGTTTTAAAGTTTTACATTTTGAGTGTGAATATTTTTTCTTTTGTTCATCAATTTGTAGAAATTGCACATCAATTCCAGGTACTTGACAAGTTGATGATTGATTCTTATTACGATAACGCAGAACTTAGTAGTCTTTGATTGGGTGCGGGGATGACTTGTTCAACAAACTATATCTTCATCTACACAGTATCCTACTTGCTTATAAAATAACAATATCACAAGTTGGTTAGTTTTCATGACACAAAGATCTGTACATTGACTCACCAGGAGCTTTCACCCTTCTCTCAAGCTTCCTCAGCTGTTGTGTTATGAAAGCTAACAAACATGGATCTCCAAAGGTCAGGATTAAGCTTACATAGTTTTAACAATATCACAGTTTGTCATATCTATCAAAAAGTTGAAAGAATTGTTAGTTGGACTGACAAAATCTCTTTGCCAAAGACAACCCTGGTGTAAGTACGGTACAATCACAGTTCAACTTGTTAATCAATGTATTCAAACAATTCATATCAATGCTGTTGAAATAATCAGAAATAATAATGCTGTTGAACAGACAAATGTTTATGGTTCAAGCACCCAATATGTTGAGCAGCGCATATGTACAAAAATGTTGAGGCCAGTGGCCCAGTAGTTATCACCTGTCGTGGATTCTTGGAGATTTGCTCATATTTTGGTCCAAGTCTAATGATTTTATGCTCAAGACCTCTTCAAATCTGAAAAGAAGTGCAGGAAAATGTTAAAATTTTTACACAGTGTAGTAAAAAATCGGCAATCCTGTGCACTGTGCAGAGATTGTGCAGAGATTGCGAACATGAAAAATATATGGGAATTGTTTTATGAAATATCACTGAAATACGAAGTACACTGCACCATTAGAAGTGGACATAATTTGTATTTGCGAAACTATAAAACATATTGACATGCCATTAGGCATAATATATAGAAGGGTCCCCAGGATTATCTGAATGAATCTTAGTTTTTTAAAAACTGAAAATAGTGAATTACAGCAGGGAATATCATTTGTGGCATATTTCTTAGCCAGTCTGTTTCGCAGAGCAAATATTTATCATCAATTAAGCAAACATTTTAAAAATACATTTTGACTTACTGTTTGATAAGATCTGCTCCCTCCTGAATTGCATTTCTGACATAATGCGTTTCATCTCCCAGACTTCTCAAGCTGAAAAATGAATAAACACTGGAATAAATTCGAACAAAGCTACACATATATCATCCAACAGAGATCACTGCAAATTTTTGAATTAAGATGTCATATGGAAATATAAATATATCAAAATCAACAACACGACTCAAGATATCACAACTAAATCATTGACTAGCGAAACAATTAAACAGTCTTGCTAAATGGTGTACTACCAGTAGTAACTGATTTTCTTAACCATGATTGCCATGTGGCTGAAGTTTAATAAATCAACTTGAATATATATATCTCCAATATTTTTCACCTACTTTTCTTCAACTTGACATACATCTCCAATATTATTCACCTTAAATTTGATAAATATCTCCAATATTTTTCACCTACTTTTCTTCAATTTGACATATATCTCCAATATTTTTCACCTAACTTTCTTCAATTTGACATATATCTCCAACATTTTTCACCTACTTTTCTTCAATTTGACATTTTTCTCCAAAATTTTCCACCTACTTTTCTTCAATATGACATATATCTCCAATATATTCCACCTACTTTTCTTTGAGTTTGGAGACCAGCTCCTTCTTGTAAGCTTTGTCTTTATCTTTCTCATGCGAGTCAGAACAGACTATCGGAAACTTCGGAGAGTCAACACTTGACGAAAATGGAAGAAGGTGCTCCGAGGAATTGTCTACCACAGCGGGAATAGAAGGACCAGTGGGAGAATCCGTTAACACGTTGTCCGAATTGTCTTCCGTCAGCCAGGAAAGGAACTTGTCTTGGTAAAAGCCCCACATCTGAAAAGAATTAGATGGATAGATAATTGAAGCTTTACGTCCTGTATTTTTGCACTTGGTAGGCTAATTAGGACAGGAGGAGGACATGGCAATGAGGTGAAGGATGATTAAAACAGCCACCCAACTTAGGCCCAGGTGACCCGGCAAGAGCTGGATTCGTACCCTGGTCCCAGCGATTGGCAACCTAACACCCTACCACCAGACCAACCCTCCCCCCATGAAAACAATGAACAACCTGTGAATATAGATCAAGATGTTTTAGTTAGTAGCTTAAAAGGTATTACATATGTATCAACAAGAATATTCAATTCATTATATTATAAATGCTTGCTAATATGTTTTTAACATTTGAGATGATTGTTGTAACCGTCTTACTTGTTTCAATTCTTTTGACACTTGATCCTGTCTTTCAAGCAACATGGCCACGTCGTTTTCCATTTTCGAAAGAGTTTGTCGTATGGGACAGACCACACTGAAATGAAATAACAGACAAATTAGATCTCACACATTGGCTTGTCATAGAACTTGAAATGTTGAAGAAACTCCTCATATCATAATATTATTTATACAACAGTATTTGGGCACACCAAACTAGGTTTATCTTATTTTATAAACAAGCGACACAGCTAAGCATTGACACTAAGTCTTGGAGGCATGGATGTATGATTGGGGCTTTACATCCTGCATTTATGCACTTGGTAGGCTAATTAAGACAGGAGGAGGACATGATATTAACATTTCCAGGGATGTAGAGTTAAACCATAACAAAATTTAATTGTCTAGGCTAAAAGAACTTACTTGAACCACTCTTGAACCTTGACAAAATGTTGTTGCAAATCATGAAGAGAGTGATCCAGCAGACTCAGGGCTTTCGTACACAATTCAGAAATTTTCATTCTGAAAAATAAGTTGAATACAAATTACAACAAATATTTCAAATTGACAAGTTCATAAGACTCTTCAAGTGGAAATAATATTCAATGAAACAGTATACTCGAATTGAATTTAAATGACACATGTACTGTTTGTGAGAAAATTAGCAAACAGTTAAATTTAAATGACAAAATATAATTTTTATTTCAACATCAACTACATGTAATGCATTTAGAATTAATGACATAGCTTTCACCACCTACAACCGAAGTATTTTCAGTCACCTACCGAAAGCGAAATTTTTCAAAATAATAATTGGCATTTTTTCAAGAAGAATACCTGTCAAATTTGTGAATCTGCTCATCATTAAAGGAAAGTCTCTTCTTCGCCTTGTCTCTTTGAAAAGACTTTCTGATGTCCTTAACGGAGCTAAGAATGACCTCAAGTTTAGCAACACTGAAAAATAAACACATACTGATCATACACAATGATTGAGGTTAAAAATCACATACATCGATCTTGACAAAGCTCAATTCAGTTTATTATTCTGACAGCAACTCGACCGACCACTGCCAAGGATAATTGATAATATTAACAGTTACATGCACGGATCGACAATTCATAAATACCAATTTTTCAGATGACGCCAATTAGTAAATGACAGAGCTTTATGAACAACAAGTTCAGTTTGTGATGTAATCTGAGAATGATGTTTTGCATTGCTAAAATGTCACAACAGTGTGTCAATCATTTCAGTTAATTTTGACTGATTCCCTCATTTTTCATTGGATGCCTTTATGAACAATTGCAGGCGATTAGACTTCATTAATGCTCTACGTTGCATTACGGCAACCACCCAGCTTATCTCTGGACAAATTCGATGGTCTTTGACCAGGTCAGAGCCAACGATAGCTCTGCTTTCATGAAGGAAGGAATACTACGAAAGCGGTCAATGTCAACAAAAACTAGAATTCTGCCCCAAAGGAACGAAATGGCGCCGCTTTTGCACTGATATACAAATTCAAAAAATGGGTTTTTTAGGAGCCAGGACTCTGAGCCAGGACTCTGAGTCGGGACTGTGAATCGTGACTCTGAGTCCCGACTCTGAGTCCTGAATCACAGCCCTGACTCACAGTTCCGACTCACAGTCCTGACTCACAGTCCTGACTCAGAGTCAGGTCAAAGTTGAAATCCAGGCCTCTGAGCTGGGACTGTTGTTAAATAAGAACATACAATTTGTCATGTAATCTTGTGGAAAGGGATGGGATAAAAGTTTACTCATTGCAAAGTAACAGGATCTGTCATCAAGAGTTGTCTGGATAAGGGGTAAATCCACACCTTTTTAAAAGGTCACTTGAGGTTATCTGGAGTATTTTTCAGAAACCTAGCATCACTCAACTGGATTGAAAACAGAAACCTAGCATCACTCAACTGGATTGAAAACAGCTGGCATGTTGAAATACAGGCCCTTTTTAAAGGTCCTGTATTTGTATAAGCAACAAGGCGTATTTGTTGTGTATGAGAGAAGGCCAAGTGAAGCAGAGCAAAGAGTTCATTCTACGACACGACAACATGCTACAGGTTCAAAACATAGGAGCTGGCATATCTAACGATATGCCGGTGCCAATAATAATTACCTATGATTGTCATCCTTATGTTCGTCCTGCCACGAAGTTATCAATTTTCGTCTTGACACTACCCTTTTATTCAAGGACTCCAACTTTGATTTGGTGTGATCAAGTGTCTTTTTTATCTGAAAAAATTAAAGTTTCCATATTAATAATAATCAATGACCACATGATCATTACGACCACATCAGGCTAATCAGTTTAATTCAATCCTTATTTAGACTCAAATAAAAGATGATTGGAAACCTAGCAGCATGCTATAACTGAATTAATCAGACATACCTGTGACATATCTTGGCCCAGTGGTTGCAGGTCTCCTATCAACCCTTGTACTTCCGAAACTTTGGATGATTTTGCTTTAAGGATTTTGGCAACTTTGAGGTTATTTTGATACGCATCTTGGACGTACACTAAACTCTGCAAGCTCTCACTGCACGTCTTCTCAAATAAGGTCACGTAATATTTCACGTGGTCAATGTCTTGGCAGAGCACCAGCCTGAAAAATAACAGAAGATTTTTAATTTAAGAGACACCAAACAATAAATGAAGCCAATGATGTGATCGCAGAGAAACATTTTAGATTCAAAATTCTGCTCTGTAGGCCTGCTTACAAATGAGAGAAGTTTCCTACAAGAATGAGGAGAACCAGTGACACAGAAAATTTAGAAATCCTACCATATAAAAAAAGGTTTTTGGCCATTTCATTGTGCTCTGCACATTCCTTCAATTCCACATACACCAA
Source organism: Platynereis dumerilii (assembly GCA_026936325.1). Taxonomy (NCBI): domain Eukaryota; kingdom Metazoa; phylum Annelida; class Polychaeta; order Phyllodocida; family Nereididae; genus Platynereis; species Platynereis dumerilii. Next base: position 60,821,265 of record JAPTHN010000007.1, read on the forward strand.
TCTCTCTTTTTCACAACCTCCTTGACAGTGGCATACTTTATATCCATATTTTTTACACCTGCTATTGTCACACACCAATACTAATGCTGTCATACCTTCTCATTCCCTCAGTCGTAGTATTAGTAGTAGTATTGATTGTGATATTATACAGTTCTTTCAATACTCCTGAAATGAATTGCCATAGGCATTTGCTGTCAGAGATAGTCCGATGGAATGATTTTTGTGATCAGAGGTAAGTCACCAACATATACATTTGTTATTCAATCATCCAAGGCAAAAATCCAAGCCAAAAATGCTTAATTTTAAACGTTATATTATATTGAAGAGTCTTACATGTATTGCCATACTGCTGCAGTCAGCAGATTTTTTCTTGCAGTGAAATCTTGCACCAGGCGAAGATACAAACACAAAGTGGCACAGCAACTTTTGGCAGCAGAGGAGTCCACATCTAAGGCCATGTTGTTGGAGAAATGGGGAAACGCAGCTGGAAATAAATAAGTGTTAATACCATTTACGGCTGTTGTGTGTTAAAACAGTTTTACATGCTATACCCTAAAACAGGGAAAGTTGGCAATCCAGGGGAAAGCTGGCAAGCTATTTAACCTTAAGGGCACACATGGGGCGAAAAATGGTGAAAAATTTTTACAAAAATGGAAATTCTGATTTTGACAGCTTCAATAAATAGAGATGTCCAGACAACCAGTGCAACAAAAATTTTGCAAAAATTCCAATTCTAACCCTTCAAACAATCATGCCAAACTTACCTTCACAGTTAATTTATTAAGAATTTATTTCCTTTTTTTGCCATTTTCCGAAAGTTGTGTATTTTACTGACTTTGAGTGCTTACAAAAAATTCATCTCAAAAACCGTTGGAGGCATCATAATGAATTTTGGCATACTGCTAACTGAGAAGTTTGCTTCCGCAATAAGGCTATTTTCAGAACTATATTTGGATCATAGGCCGTGGGACAGCGATTCAAATATGAAACATTGTGAATCAACTCCGTAGTCTCATGTTCACGAACCCTGAAAAATGCTATAAATACACATTTTTAGCCTCAAAATGGCCTTATTGCGGATCCGAATACCTCAAATTACGAAAATTATTGAGTTTTGGTTATTCTGATACCTGATTCTTGAGATGAATTTTTTTTCATGGCTGAATACTTAAAAATATGTAAAATTTGTTGTTGCCATGGCAACTGTAACCATGGGAACTTAAAATTTCCTGAAGGTTCGTAATTTTGGGTCCCGAAGACCCCTGTAAAATTTCATAGCTCTAGCTACAACAGTTTCTCCAGGACAGCATAAGTCCATTTTTCGACCCATGTGTGCCCTTGCTGAAAGAAATGCCTATTTGTCTCACTGACTACAGGTGTCCTTGGCAAATTTGCCATCTTTTTCAGTGAGGACAATTGGCATTTCTTTCAGCAAGTGGGTTGAAATAAAACATATTAGAGAGAATATCTACATCTCTAATCTCTATGTAAGAAAGTGGATGGAAAAATCGGGCTAGCTCAGTGTGATGTCAATCTGTCTTTGAATGTTGATTTTCACTCTCTAATAGGCTCTATCATGCTGTAAGCCGTTATAACGCACTCAAATATATTGCTAGCAACACCAAAGCACACATAATAAAACACAATATATATCTGAACATGGAATAATCTTAACACCGACGCTTAGTACTTACGACATTCGACATTGGGTATCTTTGGAAATTCTGCATTGGACGTAGTATATAGCATGATGGGATTGCTTTTGGATGTTTCTGGATAGGACTTGACCTTTTGCATGGGGTCAATCACTCTGGATAAAGGCATTTGGCAAAGGGAGAGGTCTTGTTTGTTGGCATGTAGGTCTGTCTGTTCCGTTATGAGGGCTTGGACCTGAGCGAGGCTGCAAAATAAATTGAAATATTAGGAGATTACGTGATTATCAAATATTTGCTGTCAAACATAACTCGCAAAAAGATTTTCCAGCAGTAATCAGTACATTGGTATTACAGTTATTGTTCAGAGTAAGTTCATATGAACAGTGTTGCCAATGAAGACAAAATCTACCCATCTGAAACATTATTTTCTGATTTTAATGCAATAAACACATCACAACTTTACAATTTTCAATTCACGAACAAAGTTTTTCACACTAAACAACAGCCATCTGAGGTACCCTAGCATATAGCCTATCTGAATCTCTCTTCAAAACAACTGGATTTCTCAACATATTTTCTTAAACTGTATTTTCATCATCATCTCACAAGGACAAAGACTCGAAGAGCCAAAGCTACTGAAACACTATTTTCCGATTTTAATGCAATAAACACATCACAACTTTACAGTTTTCAATTCACGAAAGGGCAACAGCCATCTAAAGTACCCTGGCATATAGCTTATCTGAATCTTACCAAAACAACCAGAATTTGCAAAAAAATTCTTAAATTTCAAGTATCATCTCACTTGGACAAAGACTCAAGAGCCAAGGACTCAAACAACTAAAGGACACATCTTAGCAATTTTCCCTGACAACAAAAATATAATATTTTTAAAAATATTTTTTTTAATAATTCCAACGAAGATGACTTCATCTCACCTGGCATCCTTGTCAGCATAAATAGACAGCAAAGAACATGTGGGCATACTGAACACATGTAAGGCAGCCTTCTTCCGAATCTTTAAGACTTCTTCAAAATATTGATCATGGGTCCAGACTTTCTTTGGATCCGATTCCATCAAACCAGCCAGTAGAGGAGTGACCAATTTTCTTGCTCCTCTGAAAATACAAGGAATTGGATCAATATGGCACCACACATTTACACCATGTGCGGGATCTTCGACTTGCTCAGAATACGGGGCAGAGATGAATTTCTCCACCTCGTCTATCCATCCCTACCCGGTCCCTGCCTTTTAAAGCTTTCAGTCTTTCAGTGTCTGTGCTAAGCAAGTAAGAGATCCCTCGATCACATGGGGTAAATTTTTAATATGTTGAGGACTCCCTCTCTCTCCCATCACATTAATCAACCCTTGTGAGTGCCAAGAACTGGGCTTAGAGAGCCGCATATACATATATATCTACCTTTCCAACACCTCCGGAAATTGACAATACTTTTACATAATCATCATCATCCTTATCAGGGAATTGCAGTCCTGAGGGGTAAATTCAGTATTGGTGTAGGGGGGGGTGATAAGTTTTACATCAAGTACTTTTGTACTGATTGGACTCAATAGCACAGGCAAGGGATGACGGATGGATGGATGATTGGGGCTTTACGTCCAGTATTTATGCACTTAGTAGGCTAATTAGGACAGGGGGAGGACACGGCAATGAGGCAAAGGATGATTGAAACAGCCGTCCAACATAGGCCTAGGTGACCCTGCAAGAGCTGGATTCGAACCCTGGACCCAGCGATTGGCAGCCAAGCACACTACAGCTATAGACCAGCCCTCCCCCACAGCACAGGCGAGGGACCTGGGTAATGAGGCAAGGTGCACTTTGACAAAGGATGGAATTGACAGTGGTAATAGAAAGTGGCATCATCTTCAGATGAAGATATATATTCAGTGGTACAGGGGCAACTTTTAAGGCATGTCTCACTGGGAACGACATTCTCAGAGGACAACTTATCCCGCTCGCCCCCATCAAGTATCATGACAATTTCGTTAATCAGACATTTAATGGCAATGACATAATCTACTTCGGACATTTTTCTTTCTAAATATGTACTGCGAATACAACACAATGTAAAACATGTAAAATGCAATAAAAAAAAATTCATTGACTAGCATGAAGTCATTCAAACCACTCATCTGGTTTTTCCCAACTACACACAGATGTTCTTTATGAGCAGCGTAAAATGCAAATTGCTCATGTCAATCTATTTAATGTATACTCATTGACAAAAAAAAAAAGCTTGATGAATACATGATATAACACAGAAGTCATCAATTCACAACATTCGATTACAATCTAATCAATGGACTGATTATAGAGAGCTAGAAGTAAATATGACTTGATAGTCTAGCATTTGGATGGATGGGGGCTTTACGTCCAGTATTTATGCACTTGGTAGGCTAATTAGGACAGGAGGAGGACACGGCAATGAGGTGAAGGATGATTGAAACAGCCGTCCAACATAAGCTCAGGTGTCCCGGCAAGAGCTTGATTAGAATCCTGGACCCATCGATGGGCAAAGCATGCTACCACTAGCCCAACCCCGCCAACTTCAATGGTCCAGCAAGTTTTTGTTGTAATCTGAATGGACAAGTACTACTGGTCAGTGATGGGCACAATTCAATTCATGAATTGAATTAATTCGAATTAATTCAAAATTTCAAAAGTCGATGAATTGAATTGAATTGAATTGACCATGTTGGAAAAATGCAATGAATTGAATTGAATTGAATTGAGATAGGCTGTGAATTGAGGTTTTAATTCAATTCATTTTCAATTCAAATGGATTATATAAATATATACATTATTGCATCTCTCATTAAAAAAAATATACAAAAGTGAGGAATTGATAATTAATAAGAGTCTGAACCTTTGAAAGACTATTGGCATTGTTTGGTTAAAAGTATCCAATGTCATTTTGAAAAATATTTTGGTTGATGAATATTGAAGCACTTGAAGAAAAGCTTTGTAGCTGTGTTGCTTGTTTTATTGTTTCATCGCCGACTTTAAATAAAACATTACTTTACTTTACTTTAAGGATATATACCATTTTGATTTTGATTTGAATACATAGCCGCCATTTGCTTTTTTCACACCTTTTGGCGCAAATCAAAACATCGTAACTTACAGGCTAGTACTGGCCTTATTATCAAAGATACTGTATTTTAACTTTATCCATTGTATTCAGCTACTTCTAAAGTATATATATACGTTTTTAAATTATGTTCCTAACTCAATTTTAACCATAACTAGAGCCGTTTCCGTTTTAACCATTTTTTGGTTAAATCGACGCTTTCACGGAAATTGGAATATAACATTTAGTCAACATGCTCACCCTGTCTTATCTTAATTCTTAAAAGTGTGATTTTAATTATAATAATATGTTATAATTTTATCTAACGAAAAATGTTCTCAGCTGAACGAAATAAGCATCTCTATACTTGCAATAAATTTATATTGTGTTTAATTTTTTCCTAAATCTGCCATGCCAAGCTTTGATATGTGTTTTAACGAATTCTTGGCATTAAAAAAACTTATATTGAAATAAAATAAACTTACAGATAGCACCATTCTCACTTCTCAATATATAGTTATATTATTTTTGTTTGTTTTAGCTAAATTATGTACATCACATCTCCATTTTAGTGCACTAATTATATTTTGAAATTTTGACTTGACTGTATGTATATATCCACATTTATTTTGGCTGTAATTACGAAAAAGTGACCTTACTGGATGTATTGATTTAGCAACTTGTTTGTTAATTGTTATTCAAGATAAAATTGATAGATAAAATTATTGATAGATAGATAGACAGATGGATAGATAGAAAGATAGATAGATAGATAGATCTATAGATTTTAAATTGAACGATTGATTGATTGACAGTGTATTGAGATCATTATTGAGATACAAAGCACTTTAAATCAATAAATATTATTATTATTATTATTAATGATAGCTTAACTCAATCCCGTTTCTTGAGCGTACAGTTTTGCACTTTACAAAATGCGTCACACAAGTTATATGACAAATGAATTGAATTGAATTGAATTGATTACCCCTATGAATTGAATTGAATTGAATTGAGCTCATTCCCAAAAGCAAGTGAATTGAATTGAATTGAATTTGCGCTGATGCCCAATTGAATTGAATTGAATTGAATTGCACATAGCTGAATTGTGCCCATCACTGCTACTGGTCTACGAAATGATGAATTGTTTAATATTATATAAATTCAGAGTGATAGAAGTCAAGCGCTGACATGACAATCCCAGGGGAACCAAATATGCTACATAAGGCACCACACTATTAACTTATGATAGAATTGGATATTGGATCATTCACCCATCAAAACGCCGACAGAGTACATATAGACTTCAAGTATATGAGATAATTAAAACAAATTATTCTTACATTGACAAACGGCAGTTTTTGGGCAAAGTCCGACTCCATTCTATGGCCCCATCTTCTTTGTGTTGGACTCCTGATATCACCCCAGATTCCTTCTTTGTTGTTATGAAAAACCTGAATAACCGTAAATACCAAATTTTTAAATTATTTATCAGAACAAAATAATCTAATTACAGGAGACAAGATTTTAGGTTAGATTCATTCTATTTTTTTAACACACAGTACTAAGTACTTGATTTTATAAATATATTGCACTGAATTCAGAATCCATAAAATTTTACAGTCACTTAGTGAAAAGGGGATGCATCCGAGTATACAAATATTATGACCCTAGGGTGAAAGCAACCCCTAAGATTAATCAACACATAATATAGTTATTAATAACAAAAGACAGAATTTTTACAATCAATAATATAAATATCTGTTAAATGCACAATGATGAATACAGTTAACAACTTAATATTCTAGCAGTACTCACATTGTGTCTCTGTTCTTTCGACCCCCATAAGGCCTGAACGGCAGCTGACCAGCAGCTACATGGTAAAATGTGACGCCAAGACTCCATAAGTCGACAGAAGCATCGTAGCGTTTGTGGGATGGAACTTGCAGCACAGCTTTCTCGTACATATCCGGACACTACCAGAAAATACAGAAATATATTTATAATGAAGCCTTCTATGACAACTTTCACTAAAATGAAATCAATGCAACAAGCATAGTTGTAATGAAAAAGCAACGTAGCTGTAAACAGGCTTGGATAATGGAACTTTCAAACGTTCATGAACGAAGTCTGTCGTAGACAAAATGTTTTTGAAATCTTCACAATAACATCAGATTCTGTGCATGGAGCCTTGCACAATAGTTATCTTTGATTCTCACTTGCCTAGTAAGATATCTTTTAGTCCAAAATCAGCGATTACTTACCAAATATTCTTCAGTACCGTAAAGACTCATAAACTGGTCCCCGTCTTCTAATTGCCGAGCAGCTCCAAAGTCTGTCAATTTATACACTGACCTAAAAAATAAGATAATTAAGATAGGTTTATTGGATTAGCCTGAACCAAAACCTGAATCATTAAATTTATGTTTCCGCGCTGAAAAACTCTTTCTATTCAATATTCTGTCAATCTTCAGTCAAGTTTCAGGCAATTTTCAAATATGTTTAGGGATCTTTTACTTGCCCACAGACGACATCACTACTCAGTTAATAACAGACCATTTAACCTTGACATCTCATACAAATGACGTGGAGCTTGGATGCCACTCATGACAACAATTAAAAATATTAACTTGTTCCGTTGATATTGAACCTCAGATATGCAAATGGAGATACTGAGGTATATATTTTTCAATATTTTGCATGTGAACGAATTTGTAAACCTGCAAAAACGAGCATGTACACGAATTTGTCATTCGTATAAGTGTCAAATATTGTCATTCACGAATTTGTATAGGTGTAATAACGAACATACTAACCTCAAACCTACTCTAAACCTAATTTTAACACTAAACCCTAATGATATAGCACTTCCACGAATGTTAGTTTTAGCAGATACACGAATGAAAAATAAAGCACATTCACGAGTGTTAGTTATTACATATACACGAGCACTAATGCTCGTTTTTACATGTTCAGATACAGTCCTCTTTGTATTTAGATTGTCCAAAGAGCCGAATTTTCTTAAAAACCCTGACATACCAAACAATTCAAATAAGTGAGCATACTGCTTTATATTTGGATCAGCAGTCAAGGAAATTATCACCAGCTGATGACAACCAATGTCTTCAGCTCCACATGACACTTACCTCAACACTGTCATCACCCTCCCATGACCCTCTCGAAGTGTCATGGCCCAGTCATGACTTTGGTAGCGCTCAGAATCATCTTTGACAGGCTATTTGAAAATAACTGCTGCTACCATCACTTCCAAACTTGGCATAAAGTTGTATCACAGTATCAACTAACTCTATAAATCTTGGCAGACTTATCCATTACATAATGAGGAAAACATGTGTGCACAACCAAGGATTCACGGGAGTGTTTTTGCCCTATCCATCATGGCCGCTCCCAACCAAACAAGTGAATTTTGCAACTGGAATATGGTCATTTTTATGCTAATAAAGCATTGGCATCATTGTCTGTCATATCCTAATTACTCTTCAATGTATCAACTAATCAGGGCATCAATCAAAGGAATAGCACCTACCTTCTAATAGCATTTCTAGCGCATTTTGACGTGCGTGAATTGTAATCACAGGTCTCTTGCATTGCAATTTACGGCTGTCGGCCTTTAATTGCCGTTAATTGCAATTGTAAAGCACACACAGCCACAATTAGTTTGCTGCAATCGTAATCCATACACTCAACAGCAATCTGACAATAGCAAATAGTCCTATTAATTGGTTATTCATCCAAAAATGAGAGATTTTAAGTTGCAATGCTGGCTGTTTGATTCCAAACATGCTCAAGCAGCCATAGCGGAAATGCTACCCCAGCGCCGCGATGTGCATGCATGAGGAAAAGAACCCGAAGGCTCCAGAGAAATTAGGGATTTGTCGTCAGCTGCTGATGACTTTGCAGTATTTTGCGAAATTGGATAGAATAAGTCCTGCTACTGTCATGCTGCTGTGTGATGAGGATGGCTCCAGAGATCAGAATTTGTTCTGATACCCAACTGATCAACCCTACACACTCAATCATCCTGTCAGGGCCAGGACTTAGCTGGAATTGCTATTGTCATCATCGGTAATTTCCCTGGACTGATCAGTATTATAGCTTGTGATGTACATGCTGGATGTAGGCCTATAGATTTGCATTTGGTTATCTTGGTGCACAAGCTGAGTTCAACCTAATTTAAAAGGGACTTTTGTAATTAGGCTATTATGCAGAAGGGGAATTTTAATATTCAAATTGTGCAATATTGCCACTAATAATAACTTAATATCAATCTGTCTAATCACGGATATAAAATGATTGCTTTTTAAATTGCTACGCCACTAAACAAAACCCCTAAAAGGCTATATTTACACAGTATTTGCCTAATAGAAGCCCACTGGGCTATGGGAGCCTCAACGAGTCAACATGTACTTGTTAATCATGATTAATTCAATGAACATTTGATACCCAATACAGGCCTAGAGCAAGCTTTGAGCACCTGCAGTAATGCAAAAAAACTTTCGAGGCCATTTTTGAGATTTTCTGTCATGAACAGGGTACTATTTTGATATGTTTTTTTAGTGAAATTCAGGTTTAGCGTTTAGAAGAAGCGGGTTGTGTAGTGTACGTCTAATAGGGTAAGGTTCCAGTATCCAAAGGTTTACATCTTGACAGAATTAGTAAAAATTTTCCCTGTAATGCATTCAGGCTAGACTATTCTGAGTGACTAACTAATGGTAATTTTCAGAGAAGCAGAATTATTTTAATGATGACAGAACAGGACAAAACTTTCCCGTAAACCATCTAATTTATGACCATAAATAAATAATAAATTTATATACAGTCTAGATGGTCCTGCGATGAACCTCAAATAAACAAATTTGTCTTCGTTCACAGTACTCCTGCATTAGTCCACTTACATCCAGTATAAATTTATACTTTTTTCTGAAACCAGGCTGATCAATCATCTTGTCAGGGCCAGGACTTGGCTAGAATTGCAATAGTCCTCATAAGACAGTAATTTCCCAGACTACTAAGGCGTCTTTTTAGCCAGCTAAGGCCTTGCATCCACTATCCATTATATACATGGATGGATGATTTGGACTTTACGTCCTGTATTTTTGCACTTGGTAGGCTAATTAGAACAGGAGCAGGACACGGCAATGGGGTGAAGGATGATTGAAACAGCCATCCAACATAGGCCCAGGTGACCCGGCAAGAGCTGGATTCGAACCCTGGACCCAGCGATTGGCGGCCCAGCACGCTACCACTAGGCCAACCCTCCCCCCCATCCATTATATACAAAAAGACAGTGAAGCTCACCTGCCATCCTCAGAGATGCACCTCATGATGTTTCCTGGTTTTATATCTCTGTGTACGAAACCTTGGTCTCGCAGGTACTTCATGCCATCAGCTGAAAAGAACAACACAGACCTAAATCTAAGATCTTGTTGACATGAAAACCACTTACAAGTTACTGGACTTCTGAGACTCAATGGTCCATGTAGAATGAGTGAAATACATAAGAAATGTAGATAGACAGACGGGAGAGATAGATAAACTCACTTAATTTCAGGATAAACACACTCAGTAGTGTTGGTTGTAAGTGTTTAATATCCCCCAAATTTATCAATGTATGGTTGTTTCAGGTACACGTTGAATTAACTTAAACAGGGGCGTATCTAGAAATGGCCTGATGGGGGGGGGGCATAACATGGGACAAATAGGTGGCGCTCTGCGACACGTCCTATATGTTCCATGTTCATTTAATATGCCACTGCACTTAAATATCTAGAATCACCAGACACTGCATTAAAACAAAAATATCGTCTTACCAACATCATGAAGTACAACAAAAAATTCGACATCAGGGAGTCCGAAGGCATTGTCGGGGTCGTCCAGTTGGTTGAGGAGACTGCCTCCCTTGCAGAGCTCCATGATAATTACTTTGGTTCTCGAGGAAAGCTGAAAGAAAAAGCTTAAAATAGACTCAGATGCAAGAGCTGGATTTGAACCTAGGACCCACGCTACCACTAGGCCAACTGCCCCCCCTCATAATTCATGGGGAATTTTAAAGTAAAATGACTATATTTCACTTTTTTTAAGGTGCAATGACTTCTTCTTCAGAAGTGGATTGATGATTGGATGGATGATTGGGGCTTTACGTCCTGTATTTATGCACTTGATAGGCTAATCAGGACAGGAGGAGGACACGGCAATGGAATGAAGGATGATTGAAACCGCCGTCCAACATAGGCCCAGGTACCCGGCAAGAGCTGGATTCGAACCCTGGACCCAGCGATTGGCAGCCCAGCATGCTACCGCTACCAACTCTCCCCCTCCCCCCCTCATAATTCATGGGAGTTAGTGAGTGAGTTTGTGTTTTACGCCCCATCAGCACCGGTGTGGGCTATTTAGAGGCAACCATAATTCATGGGAAATTTTAATGTAAAATGACTATATTTTAATTCGTTTAAGGTGCAATGACTTCTTCTCTTTAAGTGGAGAACAGAAAAAACTTTGTAAATAACTTTGGCCTGATATTGTGACTTTTTTTTAGAAGTATGCGATTGTAATAATTTTAAGTTAGTTAATAATCAAACATAAATATACAGGTATTCTAAATATGGGCAACAAAAAATTTCCTTTGGCATTGAGCCACATATTGGAATCCTCCCCCCTAGTGGGGGACAGGATTCATCTCTGTGAGTGAAGACTCACAGATATGTGACATAATTTGTCACAATCAAATTATGGATAATCCCTCGCGAAGCGCACTGATTGGCCGAGAATTTCTTGTGTATTATGTGCTGACGTCACGCCTTCCTGCGTACTACGCCGTGTCTCCACACCTGTCATTGTATTTCGAGGAAACCCCACGAGAGGGGAGGCGGGTGGGAGACTACAGTATGTCACATATCTGTGAGTCTTCACTCACAGAGATGAATCCTGTCCCCCACTAGGGGGGAGGATTCCAACTCTATTTCCCTCGACTCACAGATATGTGACATAATTTGTCACAATCAAATTATGGATCGAGTCCCAAAGTGGAGGAGGGAACACCATACTAGTGAGTGCGAGAGACACAAGCCACATAATACATCCAAACGCCAGACACCAAAGTCTGGGAAAGAGAAACAAGTCAGGAATGACACATAGCCATAGGAAACAGCTATTTTCCGAAACCAAAACCAAGCCCAAGGACAGCAGTAAGCTGAACAGGCAAGACAAGTGCAAACACCTCAGAGGCAGCAAGCCCAGAACCATGAGCAAAAAAGGACAAAGAGGAAAGTCCCAGTTCAAAAGTTTAATATACCAAAATACCAACACACCCAACAGCAGGGTAACATCCCAACAGCAGGGAAGATATCATAACAACAACAATAGTTAAGATCAACAACAGATTAATTGTGTGTTAAAGTCACTCTCTTGCCCGCCACAACAGGGCAAAGGCGAAATTTAGCATTGGGTTGTAGCCGGACATCGGCTAAATAATAAGATGAAAAAGTGGTATGAGACTTCCAGGTACAAGCAGACAATATCTCCTGCAGATCATGGGAGCCGGCAAGATACGCCCAGGACGCAGCCGACCTCCGTACTTCATGAGCCGAAACCCGAACCTCCGGGTCAGCAACAGTCGTCCGGATGCACCGGACTATCCAGGCCGAAATGGTCTGCGACGAGACGCACTCCCCCCCCTTGATGGGCTGAAACAGGCGTTGGTGAGAACGATAGCCGCCTGTGGCCAGCAAGTAGAACTTGAGCATCCGAACCGGACAAAGCAGCCGATCGTCCGTGTCCCGCCCAGCGAACTGCGCCAGGGACGGAACAAAAAAGGGCTGGGGATCATGACCAGGCAGGCCGGTCTTAGGTAGGAAACCAGCAACAGTTCGCAACGACACACCCTTGGCCGAAAATACGATGTCGGCCTCATCTTGAGAAATGGCCTGGAGCTCACCGCGCCGTCGAGCGGAAGCCAGGGCCAACAAAAAGACAGTCTTCATGGTGCACAGCAGACGGGAAGCTGGTTTGTCCCAACAGGGAGGTTCAAAGGGAGGCTGCCGAAGCCGAACCAGGACCTCGCTAAGATCCCACTCAGGAATCCGGTTTCGAACTGGCGGGGCACTATGGAAGAAAGATTTGAGCAGACTAGAGATGACTGGATGGGAAGCCGCACCGTGGAGCGGCCGGACCACTTGAGCCAACGAGGAACGGTAGTTGGCAACAGTCTTTGGGGAGAGCTCCTTCTCTACCCGGAGATACAGTAAAAACTCTGCTAAGTCCTGAACATTAGAAGACTCGGGACTGCAACCCCGTCCAGTACACCAAGCCTCGTAGCAGCGAAAATGAGATTGGTACAAGCGTACCGATGACCGCCGTTGAGGAGCGGCGGCCTGGGCTGCAACCGCCTCCGAAAATCCTTCCTGCAGGATTCGACGCTGGATAACCTCCAGGCGTGAAGGCGCAGCTGACTGACCCCGGTGTGATACAGGGGACGCCCCGGCTGGGACAAGAGCCGACGATTCTCCGGTAACTGAATCGGAAAGTCTGACAACAGACTGAGGAGGCCGGGGTACCAGCTCTGACTGGGCCAAAGGGGGGCGATCAGCAGCACGTGGCAATCGACAGCTTGGCGGATCTGAAGCAGCACATCGGGAATCAGAGCCGTCGGGGGGAACGCATAGCCCATGAGGGAGTCCCAGGGCAACGACAGAGCGTCCGTCTCCCAGGCGTGAGGATCGGGGAAGGGGGAGACGAACAGGGGCAACTGGGCGTTGTAACGAGTTGCAAATAGGTCGACAGTCAGGTCGGGCACGGCCGTCAGCAGACGCCGGAAGACATGCCGGCAAAGAGACCATTCCGTCTGGAGCACCTGATCCGGCCGAGACAGCTGGTCTGCCAGGACATTGCGATTGCCCGGGAGGAACGTTGGCAGAAGATGAAAGTGACGCTCCTGACACCATAGCAACAAGGTCCGGACCTCTCGAAACAGAGGAAGGGAGCGGGTACCCCCTTGCTTCCGAATGTGAGCAACTGCTGCGATATTGTCCGACATTAGGCGAACTGAGAGACCCACAGCCGTGGGGAACAGGGCTTGTAAGCCGTATCGAACTGCCCGAAGCTCCAATACAGCAATATGAAGATTCCGCTCGGCGGGGGACCAACGGCCGTTCGCAGAGGCCTCGACTGTGGTCGCCCCCCAAGCCGTCAGGCTGGCATCCGTAAACAGAGTCAGGGAAGGAGGCGGGGGTCGAAAGGGCACTCCGACCTGAAGGCGAGACGACTCCTCCCACCACTGAAGTGCCAGGAAGAAGGCTGGCCGAAGGGGCACCAGCGCGTCCAGGTGAACCCTCACCGAAAAGGGAAACGTCGCCAAGTAGAACTGCAGGGGGCGTACATGTAACCGACCCAGGGGTACTAGGGGAGCCACATGGTTTAAGAATCCCAGGAAGGACAGAAACTGTCTCAGGGGTACCCGGCGGTAACGCCTCAACAGGGCACACCATTGCCCGATCCGAGCAATCTTCTCCGGAGTCGGCCGGACCAGTCCGACCACCATATCCAGATCCATTCCCAGAAACACCAGATGCTGGGTGGGAATCAAGTCGGACTTGCGGGGATTGACCAACCAGCCGAGACGGGTCAAAGTATCCACAACCAACTGGGTATCGAGAAGAGCCTGCTGGGGAGAGGGGGCTCGCACCAGCCAATCGTCCAGGTAACGATGTAAGGTTACTCCTTGAGAGCGCAGCTGAGCTGCGACAGGCTGCAGCAGCTTCGTGAAAGTGCGGGGGGCGGTGCATAGGCCGAAGCACATGCTGGTAAACTGCCAACTGCGACCGAAGATGTGGACCCTCATGTACTTTCGATGGCCAGGATGCAGGGGAACATGCAAATAGGCGTCGGTAAGGTCGACGGACGTCAGCCATTCGCCGGGCAGAAGCTGGCTGCGAATGAAGGTAGCCGACTCCATTCGAAAGGTGGGACAACGAACGTACATATTTAACACTTTGAGATCGGTGACAGGCCGATACCCTCCGGACTTTTTGGGGACGGGAAATAAATGAGCGTAAAAGCCGGGACAGTCGTGAGGTACGGGTTCCAGAACCCTCTTCCGAATGAGGCTGCGTACCTCGGCCAGCAACGCAGTGCGTTGCTCTAAATTGTGGGGCAGGACCACCGGACGGGGCTGAAGGGAAAGCGGTGGGGGAGAGTGAAACGTGAGTTTTAGTCCTTCTGTTAGTAAGGTTAGACACCAATCCGGTTGAGGTAAGTGGGCCCACTCGTGGGTGAAGAAGCGCAACCGACCCCCAACCTGGACCTCCGGCCGGGGAAGGGCTGGCAGCAACACAGGCCCAACGTCACTTGGAGAAATCTCCGCGACCTCGCCCAAACCAAGATCGGGAACGTCCTCGACGACCCTGGCGGCGAGCGAAACCCCCACGTCCACGAGAGGTGGACTGCTCCGAGGCACCACCGCGGGAGGCTCGAAAGGACTGGGACTCGAACCGAGGCTGATGATGCTTCGAGGCCATCGCAAGGAGACGAGACTGGCCCTCATCCCTGGCCATACCTCGCACGGTCTCCAAGGTCTCCCCGAACAAGCCCGAGGACGAAGCAGAAGGCAAGGGCTGGAATTGCAACCACTGATGGGCCCGGGAGGGCACCTTGGCCGGGTCCGCGGCAGTGAGGAAGGCCTTCCTCCGGACCACGGTCGACAACGCCACCGAAGCTGCACTCCACTGGGTAGCATGCCGAAGAGCCCTGGTGGCAGCAGACCAGGTCTGCTCCAAACGAACCGGGTCAGGACTAGGCAAGCTCAATAACTGGCGCAGCGTGCCAAACAGCCAGTCGACCGTTCCCAAGGCCGACAAGGCATGGCGAGTATGAGACTCCACTGTGACCACATCATCTGCAGGAATACGACACTTCTGACCTTGCCGCAGGAGGGCACACTCATCCGGTGAAGGCTTCGTAGCCATGACCGGGAAGGACTGGAAATCTGTATCAGCATAGAACCGTCGCTTATAATCTTCTACCCAGCGCCGAGGCTTGACGGAGGCAGCCGGGACGGAACCGGGGTCGGCAGGCGTGGACCACTCGCGGCCCCACATAGCGGTCATGGCTGAATGCAAGGCGCCCACGACCAAGGGCGAGTCGGGGAAGCACAGTGCCAAGCGATCTCGTGGCTTGAGCCCGGTCGCAGCCAACTGTTGTAACTGAGGCTTGGCAGCAGGGAAGTCCTCCTCCGGCCGGAGGAGGGCCCAACCCAGCTGAATCAATTCCTTCCAAGGGGGGAAGTCGGTGGCCTCCTCGTCGTCCCACTCGTCATCCGGGGTGTCCACTGAAGCCCGGGGGGCTGGAGACCTGCAAAGAGAAACCAGACATAAGCATGGTATTCCCAAACCTGAACTGAATGTCCAGAAAAGTAGGTCAAATGCACCGAGGCAAATTTGCAAATAGTATGTCGTAGGGTCAAAGGTTCGTGACCCATTTAGCAAAAAACCCAGAAAGAGGCTGCAGTACGGACTCCTGAGTAGCTAAAGACATATGTACGGAGTCTAGCGCCACGACTCATAGTACATTACCAATAGGGTCTAAACGTCGTGACACTAAAGGTGGCCAGGCATACCTGGAAAGTGGTCTGGGTCGCGACCAATAATTACCTGTTTTGAGCAGCGTCCAGGCGTTGCTGCAAAGCAGTCACCTGCTGAACTAGAGCTGGAACTGAAGTGTCCCTGTCTGACAGCTCGTCTGACGAATCCACAGCAGCACCGGCCTGTCTGGAAGGGCTGGACATGCTGGACCCTGCTCCTTTCACAGTCACCTTGGGCATGACACTAAAACCAAGGAAAACAAAACAATAAGCACATGGTAACCCCGAATAAGCAAAAGAGGGGCAAAGCCCAATAAATAAGGCAAAAAGAAACCATGAACGACGCCCAACAACAACCGCCATGACAGAAGCAAAAACGCCACGACACGTGGCGGCGGGCGATAATACGTTAAGGTGAAGAAAACCGCTCTAAAACGCGGAAAAAACTCACCCAAATAACGCAGTAAGCGTTGAAACCTGAAGTAAACGAAGAGGACTGCTAACTACAGTCAAAAACGAACTATCTCAGCGTGCAAACGATCGAGTCTAGACGACTAATCGTAGATGTTCACAGCGCGCGGCCGAGAAATAGAATGACAGGTGTGGAGACACGGCGTAGTACGCAGGAAGGCGTGACGTCAGCACATAATACACAAGAAATTCTCGGCCAATCAGTGCGCTTCGCGAGGGATTATCCATAATTTGATTGTGACAAATTATGTCACATATCTGTGAGTCGAGGGAAATAGAGTGTAATTCATTATCAGGATCATAATAATAATTATCAATATTTAATTTTACAAAATACTCAACTATATATCGCAATTAATTGAAATATCGCAATTTTTTTTCACCAACCTCTTCCTCAATTGCGATTAGTTTGACAACATTCCTGTGTTTGAGTTTTTGAATGATGTCAAATTCTCTGATTTGAACTTGATAAGGTCGCATGTAGCCCATTTCGTTGAATGTTTTTACGGCACAAAGTTCCCCAGATTTCTGAAAATAAATTCATAAATGTTGATACACATTATCACAATATTGATGGCGTGAAAAATTGTATGGTCAGATGATAATGTCATTATACATTAAATTTTCAAAAAGATTGCGATTTTGTTGTCAACAATCATGATTCAATGTGTGAGACATTAAAATTTAGCATACTGGATACTGGACTTAAGTACTTTCAAAAGTACTGGGTACAGGAATTAAGTACATTGATTAAAAATGACTGGGTACTGGGAAATTTTGGAAAGTACTGTACTGGACTTCAGTACTTTGAAAAGTACTGATTAACAGGCCTGTTCATAATATGTAACTTGCATTTCAATCAGTGATAGACAGCAGCTTTGCAGTTCAACAGAGAATGTAGAGTAAATTTGAATGAGATTGGTGAAAGGGAGTGACCTCCAGAGTGCTAACGAGCTTGCATGAAATTCTTGGGGTAAGAGCAGCTGTGCTGCTAAAAACTACGATTTAAAAAAAAAAGGGTACCAGTGTCGTTAAGGATGTGCAGGTTTAAGTTAGTTATAGACACTAATCACCAATTTTGAGGTTTGTAACGTGAATTTCTGCCAGTGTGATCCCAGCCGGAATATGATGGATCTTTTTTCAAAAGTTACTGCGCTACACTTGCCTCAAATGACTTACAAAAAACACGCCTCATTAAAGAGCACTTTCTGTTTTGATAACTTGAACATTGGCCGTTCAACGTATTGTATCACGTTCAAGATCTTTATCAGTTCCTACTCTTCATACACAATGTAGATGATTAAATTTTAATAAATATTTTGATACAGCACAGCAAATTAAATTAAATTACCACAAACTCTTGTTAGGTTACAGTTAGGTACTTACCTTATTTCTTCCCTTGAAAACCCCTCCAGTGGCCCCCTGACCCAGAACATCGCCCAGAGACCACACATAGTTGTTCGAACCTTGCAGCATGGACATCTTTCAAACTGCAAGAAAAAGAAAAAAATAACGAATCATTGTCGTCCAAAATTAATAACAGCAGTTAAAATAAGTATGCGATTCTCAACTGCATTTAATGTGAATGCAGCTGTGTTAAAAAAAAAAACAATACTCCTATTTGGCCACACTTAATTGCCTTAAATCACAACAATCAGCAAATATGCTGGTATCAACACGCTAATAAGCATGTTGCTTCTGATTGGTCAGTTCCAGTATATCAATGTTTATCTCATTATCTTTTAGACAATATCCCTGTTGGCTAATTAGCCAAATGAGTCTTTGATTGGTTGAATTGGATGGATGGATGTTTGGGGCTTTATGTCCTGTATTTATGCACTTGGTAGGCTAATAAGGAAAGGAGGAGGACACGGCAATGAGGCGAAGGATGATTGAAACAGCCGTCCAACATAGGCCCAGGTGACCCGGCAAGAGCTGGATTCGAACCCTGGACCCAGCGATTAGCAGTCCAGCACGCTAGACGCACAGACACCACTTTTTCAGTTCCGATCCGATACCGATCCTTGTATTTTGTTGCCGATACCACCAATTTCCGATACCATTCAGATACCGATGAGTCGGCGATGACATTGGTTAAATTTAGAGTAGAGAGCTACCACATCAGATACTGTTTTTTTAATGGTGGATTCGCACCGATACTATGAGGTTGATTGCCAGTCAACCAGGCGACAGTCAACCAGGCGACATCAGTACCAGCCAGGCGACAACTAACCAGGCGACAGACCACTACTATCTAGGCGACACAAATATCTATACATTAACCAACCAGGTGACATTGGATTGAACCAGGCGACAAGCACAAAAAACGTTGCGGTCCGTGTCTTAACTTTGTGGTCAATTTTAACCAACTTCTACTTAATTCTCAGCAGAAATATGCATATGTACATGTAGAAGAACTCAATATCTACCAGATAAAAGTTATTTGAAGCCGATCGGATAATTGGTTGACTCATAAACTTAAATTCTGCAATCGTCAATTTATTGGAAAAGATCCCAAAAAATGTATTGCTTGTCGCCTGGAAAGAACTGATTGTCACCTTGTTGGTACTGCTGTATGATTTCTAAAATTCCTGTCATCTAGTTGGTAGTGGTATACTGTCGCCTAGTTGGTTGTCGCCTAGTTGACCACACACCTATGAGGTTATATCATGGGAGGGGCAGTACACTAATTGTCATCAGTCATAATATATGATAGGTGATAATAGATGACAGACACACAAGTACTGAAGTAGGCCCAGTACTGGTAGTTGTAGATGACATAGACAGACATAGGCGCACGGCGCGCGCAATTTTTGGGGGGCGAGCGACATTTGTCTGAATTTCAAGACCTAGATTTACCATTTAAAATGAAATTTGCTGGAAATCACTAATTTTCCATAGTATTTATCTAATCATCTGCCCAAATTTTTTAGCCTTTTGGACCGAATGTTCCTGTTTCTCAAAATTTTGGGGGCGATCGCTCCCACCCCCCCTGCTCCCCCCCTCCTAGTATAGGCCTACGCCTATGAAGACAGACACTTGTTTTAAACCACAAACTAAGTCAACAATCATCTAACACCATACTCAATTTAGATTAGGCCAAAGTGCTGCTGAGAATATAAGTTATCAAAAAAGTTTACATGATGATGGTTGAGGATGGGGAAAAACCCAGATACTTGACCCGATCATTACCTGTCAAAATGTATTCCAGAGCAGTGGCAGTGGTTTTGGAGACCGAAGAAGCAAGCACACAAGATCCAGATCTTCACAAATATACGATAAACACTTTTAATTCAGTGATCTGACACCAGCACACGAGAGTTCACGAAATTCCTTCCCATTTTTTGTCAGAATCATACGACCCGGAAGTAAACACACAGCAAAATACACAAGTACGTTGGTCAACAAAAAAGGCACAGGTGGCAGCAGCTTGCAGAGCTCGCATGTGGCGCCCCTCGTTTCTTTTTAAGGACTATTGAACTCATACATGACATTTTAAAGGACTGGAAACACCAGAAGACAGCAGACCATGGCTGTAGATCCCCAGTAAATGGTAAGCCATTATGTGGGGTGGATCCTGAAATTTTGGGGTCGTCAAATTCTCTCGATAATTAGGGGCCGACCAGATGATCTTAATTGGCTATGGGTTTTTGGTGAAAAAAAAAGTTTGTTTCAACTTGACACTGAAAAAAAAGTTTGTTTAGCACATGGAAAAAAAAGTTTGTTTCCACCCGAGGGTACCATAATGTTAAAATTGTAATAAAAAGTATGTCTCTCGTCCGCCTGCGAAAAAAATTGTTCGTCGATGCTTCGCACACGAAACAAAGAAGTTCGTCCCAGGCGTAAAATCCATAGCCCCCCTCCCAATTATTGTCTGGCTGGTCGGCCCTATAGGCTACACATTTTTGCTGGACAAATATCTAAATACAAGATTATTTATACAGGATGAGACGCAAATTTTTCAAACTTCAGTCGAAATGGAAGCTTTGCTAATTCATAACAAATTCATATTTGCAGGTTTAGAAACAAGATGACATTGATTGTTTTTGTGCAGTTTGACTCGTATTATCTCCATTGTAAAACGCAACATGGCCATCTAAACTTGGTGCTTCGAAAAAAAAGTGTTTTCATATTTTGAGCCTGTGAGCCCTGAAGACTGTTAGGAGGACTACAATACCTTGTTGGGAGGTTTTGTTGGCCGACTATTCTTGTTTTTGGAGGTTTTGTAAGCCGGCTTTTGACGGATGCCCTTTACCGTAAAGTTCAGGGGATAAATCTCCAAGAAGGAGGAGGGCCAGAAGTTGGCCACCCAGAGGTTTCCGAAATTTCTTTAAGTGGAAATCCTGAACTTTCTTGGCCATATGGCATGGGGAACCATCCTGAGTTTACCCGAAGTTGCTGTTGGGGCAATTCACTTCCAGTCATAGCAAGACATGACATCACTGGACCTAGTAGTATGCATCAGGTTTGTCCCCTTTACTCGCATGAAAAAGAGATAAAGCACAATTTTTCTATATGAAGTCACGACTCCCAAAACCATTGCCTGAGCTGGATAATTTTCCCTGAATGTCCCGTCCACATGATTGATTTTATACAGGATTTGCTGTTTTTCCGTTGACAACAGACCTAAAAAAACAAAAAGTTTTATAGTTTGAAAAAATTTTGACTGTCGAGCCATGCTTCCTAATGTAGCCATCACTTTTTTACCTAGATCAGCAGAGCAGGGCTCATGCTCAGTATCCATCCTACCTTTCCTTGAGCAATTGCTGCGTCAATGACGCAGCACGCTCTGGAGGCCTTAATACTGGGCGCAGCACCTTCTAACTGGTACCAATGTTTAGGAAATTTAATTTCCTACATTTTGAGCTAAGTTTCGGCTCTGTACGACCATTCTTTCTATGTTAAAAGTGCGTCCGAAGCACTCAAGGTTGACGTCCGAAGTTTTGTTTACATGTTATATTTCCTGTCATTTCTCCACAAATCGGCCTCATAAAAATATTTCAAGAATCCAGTGTGTTTTCTAAAGATAAAAGGTAGATGCTAGTATTTTTTTCAGATTTTTCAAAGCCCAAATCACCCCCAAACTAGGCCCTAAAGATTCTGTTATTTCACCCAAGCAAAGATGGCGCTGGCCCAGACCTGTGTTTCCAGACCTATTTTTTACCATTTCTGTCTTCTGGCCTTCATGGGATCAGCTGGAAGGTGTCTTTGGGGTCCTGACATATGATTTCAGGCCTAAATCATTTTGCACAGTCGCTCTGGTAGTCTTGAGGTCCACCTGAAACTCTGCAACCACCCCTCTCATGGAGGTTGCTGGTACCTTGTCACTTTTGTCATTAGGGACTCCAGGAATGCTCCATTCCTCTCTTTGTTCACTCCACAAACTCCCAGACTTCCTTATTATTCCTTTCCCATCATTGATTGCCTTCATGATATTGTATGCTGGTTGTGAGGTCACTCTGACTATGTCAGGGACAGTTTTTAGTCCATTTGTGCACGAAGCAAATCTTACCACCTCTTCCTTTTTGTCTCCTGTTGAGTCATTTTAAGTCAGAGCTCATTCCAACCTTCCACAAATATGGCTGATACCTTAATAATTATGCTGTATTGTTTTCACAATTTTCCTGCAAAATTAATGTAAAATGCTTTTTTAGCACATGGAAGTTTATAGAAAGTTTTGGTTCCCCACCCTGTATAGTCCGTACAGACAATGAAATTTTAGATGGATTTAATTACCATTTACGCGGTGCGGTGTCTTACTGAGTTTAGATCAGCAGGTCCTATACTGAGTTGGGATCACTCAAATTGGCAAACAGCAGAAGCACAGCGCATACAGGTGTGTATTGCGAATATCAACATAATTATCATAAAGTATTTTTGCCTTTTCAACATGAAAAATACTTTATTCAATGTATAGATTACATAATATGTTGCGTTTAGGTTTAAACTTGTGTTTTTAAAATTCTTGTATACGTAATTAAAATATTTCGAGAGTTCCCTTTTTAAAGGAATGTTTACCTGATCGGAGTCGGAGTCGATTCCCAGGGCAGTACCCATAGTACCCATAGGGGGGAGGGGTGTGGGGAGTGTGACACCCCCCCCCCCAATGTTTGGCCAGGTATGTCAAAGATGATTTTTTGAAAAGGTCATGGGAGAGAGATGATAGTGCTGGGGTGAGTGTCATGTGGGGCTGAAGAGACAATGGTTGTCATGAGCAGATGGTAATTTCCTTTACTGCTCTACATCATCAGTACGTGTTTGCAAATCTTACAATAACGGCATATTATTTTGATCAAATAACCTTTTTCAAAAGTATTTCCAGGATACCCATTTCGGTCCTGATATTCTCTCTGACTTACGAAGTTTCGTAGCAGGTCAGCATAGATATTACATGTCAAGATAATCCCTAGATATTACTTTGCCATGCAAATTTTATCATACATAATTAGGGCCTACTAAAAAATCAAGAAAAAATATTCGCTTCTGAGAGAGATCTGGAAATTGACCAATTTTTCAGTTGCGCAAATGGGGCTTTGTGCCACCTCTAAATATTATCCGATTTGGCTGAAATTTTCTACCTGTATCCTCCCTCTCTGCAGTTTCTTCTTAGGTCGTGGTACAGATTCCTCTTGCATCCCTGTAAAGGTCAACCTATATCCTCCTGATTTATTCTGAGGTCTCAATGAATGTTCCTCTTGCATCCCTGTAAAGGTCAACCTGTATCCTCCCAGTTTCTTCTGATATGAGGTCTCAGTAAAGATTCCTCTTGCATCCCTGTAAAGGTCGACCTGTATCTTCCCAGTTCCTTCTGAGGTCTCTGTCAAAGTTCCTCTTGCATCCCTGTAAAGTTCGACCTGAATCTTCCCAGTTCCTTCTGAGGTCTCTGTAAAGGATCCTCTTGCATCCCTGTAAAGGTCGACATGTATCCTCCCAGTTTCTTCTGAGGTCTCAGTAAAGATTCCTCTTGCATCCCTGTAAAGGTCGACCTGAATCTTCCCAGTTCCTTCTGAGGTCTCTGTAAAGGATCCTCTTGCATCCCTGTAAAGGTCAACCTGTATCCTCCAAGTTCCTTTTGAGGTCTCAGGAAAGTTTCCTCTTGCACCCCTGTAAAGGTCAACCTGTGTCCTCCCGGTTTAATTGATAATTCTTACTTAGTTCGGCGAAAAAAAATTCTGTACATGCATTGGAAATAGTCTACCGTTTTCTGATATGGACAGAAATAGTAAGTGTGGCACTCTCTAAGACAATTTCTGGTTATTCACCATCTATCTATCTATCTATCTATCTATCTATCTATCTATCTATCTATCTATCTATCTATCTATCTATCTTATACCTATCTATCTATCTATCTATCTATCTATCTATCTATCTATCTATCTATCTATCTTTCTATCTATCTATCTATCTATCTATCCATCTATCTATCTATCCATGTGTTTGCCCGTTTTGTTCCATGCTGCTATCTTGTTCAGCAATTTACTGTTCTACTTATACTCATTAATTGGTTTTTCATCAGATTTTAATATTGGTCTCCAAACATATTTATAGGCCTATATGACAATTTAAATTTGTGGGCTTATCACAAGTAATCAACTGCTCAGGTATAAATATAATTGCATCAAGAGCTCAGTGGAGCCTCAACTGATTATAGATACTCAACTTAATAATTTCTTTCCATAATGGGATAAATATAATACATTTTGAATAAACTGCTTACATACTATCACATTGACAACAACGTACATCATACTTCATCATGTGCATTTAGTGGATGTGTTTCAATTGAAAATTCACATGTATGCATCTAATTATTCTAATCAAATTGGTTCTGAAAGTTATTTTTCCCAGTAGGATGACACAGGGAATCTTTTTTTTTTCACAATTTTGAATTAAGCGTTGATACAATCTTCTTTTCTTCTCTCTGTGTGTTTTCCCAGGTTTCTAGGACGCTCTGGACCTGAAAAAGGGAGAGCTCTACACGTTATATAGGCATCTAGTGGTTTCGGAAATTTTTGTTGCTGAATTTTTCAGTTTGTTTGGTTGTTCGTTATATATGTTTTCCCATGGTTCCTTGGTTTTTTCATCGGGGTGGATGTATTTGCACTCTGGCATGGATGGTTAGTACACTGTAAAATTTTAAAACTGTGTTGAAGCAATAATTTGAGCTGTCTGAGAATGTTAATAATTTTCAAACTATGATAGCTCAATCCTATAAGTTGTCAAGGTATGATAGCTCAATGCTGTAAGTTGTCCAAACGAATCATAACATTAAGCTGTGAAAACATGAAAGCTTCAGTTGTTGCACAAAGTTTGACATCTCAGCCATGCCACAGCCACATATAGCGCCAATATGTTTTAGTTTAGAACCAGTTAAACAGGGGGACAGAGAGCAGGTCGCATACTTTTGAGCATATGGAAATTCAGTTACAATTAAATGGAAAAATTGTCACAATTCTTGTGGTATACAGGCCAGAACCCTTGACATTAACAAAGGCAAGAATCTGCAGAAGAAGATTGCCTTCCGGAAAACCCGCAGCATAAATCTATCCAAATTTAAGAAAGACATTGAGCAGCATCTGTCACAAAAGGCACACCACCATAATCGATCAATCTACTTGAACAGACTTGTGGCACTCTACAGATCAACAGAAAAGATTTTTGACAAACATGCCCCTGTTAAGACTACCCAGTCAACATTTGAGTCTGCACAGCACTCACTGTGAGATCACAAGAAACTCACATGGTGATGTCATACTTAAGAGTGTCATCAAGACATCACAGTGACCTCACACCTTGTGACCTCATGCATTGCTACCTCATGCAGAACTCTCTGAAATCTCACATACTGAGGTCAAAATGTGAGCCCACTACGAGCTCATAGTGACCTCACATATGATGGTGTCACTATGAGATCTCTCAGGGAGGTGACAAGGAAATCACACAGAGTAGTCACAGAGAGCTCACATTGTGACCTCATGCATTGCTACCTCATGCAGAGCTCACATAAATCTCACATGCTGAGGTCAAAATGTGAGCTTTCTTTGAGCTCACAGTGAGCTCACAAATGACAGTGCCACTACGAGATCTCACAGAGAGCTCACACTGTGAGCTTTTTGTGACAGGAAGTGACATCACATGGCCATCAAAACATTCCATCCACCATTTTGAATCAACATGTAACAGGGAAATTCGGAAGATGAAATAATGCATGTAAGTACACTTTTATACAGTTTGTAGACTTGGAAATTGTGTTAGCATGGGTTTAAACACTTAGTGATTCCACAGGTATAGAAATTAAGCATCCGGAAAATGACAACTATATGTATTTTGACAGTTAAATTATACAGCAGTTTTTGCACAATCTTTTAACTGCCATTTAGTATCAGGAACCATTGCACTTAACAAACACATACAGTTTTGACATGTATGAACTAGTAATATTTTCCATTTTAATTGACAATTTATCTTTGAATAATTAGATAATAGACATCAATCACACACACAGTATAGGATAATTCAGCCTATATGTATATATGGGACATTATTGAAGTTGCTAATATATTATATGTAGCACATACATGTATTTGTATTATTTTTATTTTGTTTCAGGTTGCTGGTTGATATGTATGGGTTGGACTACAGGAATGAAGATTGAAGAGATTTGAATAAAGCCCCCCCCCTCCCATCCAGCAATGTGATTTGACAAATAAATGGGTGAACAAACTTGCTATTCTGTATCTGTATTTATCTAACTCTTGAAGAGGTCAATGAGGGTGATTTGAGGTCACAGGAAGGTTCACCCGGCAGAGGTCACAGAAAGTTCACCCTGCAGAGTTGTCCTCAAAAAAGGCTCACAGAGAGCTCACAGAAAGCTCACAAGAGGCTCACATGAATCTCACTATGAGACCTCACATTAGGCTCACAGTGTGACCTCAACATTTGAGCTCAAGTCACCCTCATTGACTGGCTTCAAAATGAGGTTGATGTGAGGTCTTTTCTGTGAGCTTTCAAGGTGTCTTTGAAGAGCTCACAGATATATCACAGTGAGGTCAAATTGTTGACTGGGTAAACATGTAACTGTGCGCAAACCTAACCCATTCACAAATCAAGAAATAAAGCCACTTAAAAAGGAAAAGAGTAAAGCAGAAAAATTATGGAAAAGAACCGGCCTAGAAAAAGACTGGAATATTTTCAAAGAAAAACGAAATGCTCTAAATGATAAGTTTAACCAGCTTAAATCAGATGATCTTAAGAGTAAAATTCAAGCCACTAAGGGAAATTCTAAGGCGATGTTCAAACTTCTAAACTCTCGCCTCAACAGAAAACAAGATTTGCCTCTTCCCCATCACACAAGTGAAACAGAACTAGCAAATGACTTCAACGAATTCTTTGATGAGAAGATCAAAATCATCAGATCTAAATTAGATTCAGGAATGAAGAACACAACTGATGACTCTCAAACCAATCTCCACAATTTATATCAGTTTAAGGCTCTATCAGAACAAGAAGTTAAGAAGCTTATCACTGAAATGCCTGTCAAACACTGCAAACTTGATCCAATGCCAACATGGCTACTGCTTGAATGTGTTATATATTTATATTATGCCTCATTCTGGTAACGTCACAAGATGGCGCAAGATGGCGTCACATGGTTTCAAGATACTGTATCCTATGGCAACTGCATTACGTAACAGTTAGCATTAAAATAGCTTCCAACAAGACGGTTGTATGTTTTACCTAAACACAACAGAATGTGTTGATGAATTTCTGTCAATCGTTACGAAAATTGTTAATATGTCATTAACACTTGGAGAAATGCCCCTTGAACTGAAGCATGCACTTGTCAAACCACTTTTGAAGAAAGAGGGTCTTGAACTGATCAAAAAGAATTATCGGCCAGTCTCAAACCTTTCTTTTCAGAGTGAAATCATTGAAAGTGCTGTAATCAAACAGTACGTTGAACACCTCACTCAGAACAATCTTGAGGATGAAAAACAATCAGCCTACAAGCAATTTCATAGCACAGAAACTCTCTTACAGATGATTTCATATTTGTAGACATTTGAGGTAGAAAATACATCATTTTTCTTGCAATTTTCATTGGTCGAGAGAAGGTATGACACCACTCTCTCCTGAAAAGTGACATAGCGTTTTACCTGGGTGACCATGGCATTCTAAGCCATTGATCTCCTAACAGGGACTGACTTTAGCAGTTTCAAGTGAGAGTATCATGCAGTTTGTGTTTCACACATTTTTAGTACACACATTCTGCAAGTCCAATACTGTGAGACTGTGCATTCAGACGATTGGGATCAGGTGATCCAGGTTATGACTGTTTATAAAGAAATAAACATGTATAATTGTAAATGTAACATTTTGTCAAAGGAAGCTCAGCTCAGGTGGCAGGGCAATGGGCTACCAATTGCGGGGTCCCTGGTCTGATTCCCACTGTGATTTTCTTATGATTGTTGGCCACATCACTGGGCCACCTTCCTGTCCTGAGGGACCATTCAGAATTTATGATTCTGGGCGGGAGAGGGGGTGGGAGTTTTGTTGGAACTTTCTGCAAAAATGTATACCCCCCTTTGGTTTGCTTATTTGTACCCTCATACATTCCATGCGGATTTTTAGTATGTCCCTTTTCTTCTTTTTTAAAAATTTTCATACCCCCCCCCCCATTGTAATTAGTAGCCCCCTTGAAACATGTGTGAAAAATTGGTGCTCCGTCTGGCAAAACTCCCATTCCCCCCAAGTCATAAATTATATTTAGCCTACAAGGCACATAGATTCTGGACAAAAGGTAACCCAGTCATAAATTCTGAATAGTCCCTTACTGATGTCATAGACAATGCTTTTGGGCAAGGCATGATAATTTAGTGTAAATAGATGTGAAACCA
Source organism: Platynereis dumerilii (assembly GCA_026936325.1). Taxonomy (NCBI): domain Eukaryota; kingdom Metazoa; phylum Annelida; class Polychaeta; order Phyllodocida; family Nereididae; genus Platynereis; species Platynereis dumerilii. Next base: position 60,849,974 of record JAPTHN010000007.1, read on the forward strand.
TTTAGAGTCAGCTTGAAACTGATTTAATATCAATTGAAACAATTAACAGTTGTACCCTGGAGTGTGAAATATAACAGTTCATGAAGAAATTAAAGAGTTCACGTGGATTGCGGTTTGACGTGTGTGAACAACTGCCACAATACCAAGTTGGCCTTTGCAGTATACGATTGGTCAAAATTATGACATATTATTACCAGCAAACATCACTTGCTTGAAGCAAGCTGAAAAAAAGTGACAACTTGACCAATCACCTGGCAGGATTTTCTGATGTCAGACTAGAAATTTTGCAAAATATTTTGTTATTTGATAAAAGTCTACAAATATGAAATCATCTGTAACAAAAATCCATAATGATATTATGCTTAATCTGAGCAACGGTGAGGTGACAATGCTAGTATTGTTAGACTTGTCTGCTGCTTTCGACACAATTGACCATGGAATCTTGCTAGAAAGACTGCGCAACAGGTATGGTGTGCACAGTGCAGCCTGCCCATTCAGTGAAGTAGCACGAAGAAATCAAGTTCATGATCAGAAGTATGCTGATGATGAGCAACTTATCCTGTCATTTAAACCAACCTTTTTGGGTGAACAACATGCAAAAGAGAAAATGGAAAATTGCATTGCTGAAATCTGAAATTTCTTGCATGATAACAAGCTTTTCAATAATGGAGATAAAACTGAACTTCTGTTGATTGGAGCACCAAACCAATTGAAGAAACTTCAAATGACATATATCAATGTAGACAATGTTGAAATCAAAACTGCCAACCATGTCCGCAACTTAGGTGTGCTCTTTGACAAAAATATGACCATGGAGAAGCAGATCAACAAAATGTGTCGAAACGCATATTTCAATTTGAGAAACTTATCGAAACTCCGAAAAAACCTTGACAAGGAAATAATTAAAACTGCTGTCAATGCACTTGTCACACCTCATTTGGACTATGGGAATGGGCTGTTGTCAGTGGTCGAAATAGACCAAGTAATTTGGGGGGGGTCTTTCAGTTGCAAGGCCCAAAGGATAGAAGCCCTTGTGCCCAGAGTCGGCGGGTCGTCAGTGGGCCAACCGAACCCAATTGGCTTCAGATGCACTAAAAATGAATTTTAAAGGTATGTTTTATCTCAGAAAATTAGTTTCCATAACCCTAATGTTGGAAAATATAAATCACAAGAGGTTGTTGTAAGCTGACAAGGTGTTACTGGGGCTTCATGGTTATTCCTCTGAACAGATTCAGTATTTGGGGGGGTTTTTAGAGGACCCCCTGTGGGTCCTTCTGAAAAATGTATTTGAGGGGGTCCCAAGAGCATTTGGGGGGGTCAAGACCCCCTTGACCCCCCCTTATTTCGACCACTGGCTGTTGTATGGCACTGCCACCCGATTGTTAAATAAACTTCAGGTTGCACAAAACTCAGCAGTTCGATTAATTGAGAGATTGAAAAAACATGACAGTGTCAGCCACAGTAGGAAACAACTGCACTGGTTACCAATCACAGCAAGAATTCAATTCAAATTGATGATGACTACATTGAAGGCAATCAACAATCAGGCGCCTCAATACATCCAAAATCTTCTTCAAGTCAAATCACAACAGAAACATAACCTGAGAAGCAACCACAAGCTGCTGTTAGCAGAACCTGCTCCATGCAACAAAAATAAGTTTGAGGATCGGGCATTTTCCTATGCAGCACCAAAACTCTGGAACAGTTTGCCTGAAGAAGTTAGAACTACAAAAACCTTGGAAAGTTTCAAGAAGAATCTAAAAACCCATTTGTTTCAGAATTCCTATAAGTGATTTGATCTGAAAAAGCGCTGATGAGCAGTTTACTGAAATTAGCGCTATATAAATCCATATTATTATTATTATTATTACTTTCGCTCAGACTGTAATTTTTCAGTGAGCATTTTCACAGTGTATTAGTCTCTTTTGCACACCGTGTTTTTCTCTCCTCTATTCCTTCTTATCCTGGTGTTTTCAACAGGTTCAGAGCTGTTACAAACAGCCGGTTTATAAAACTGTTTCTCTCTTTGGCGCCATGTCGCACTTCACCTTTTTCTCCCGCCCGCCCGCGCCTTGTGGTAGGACTGTTAGTCTTAGTAAAAAAATCTTCTTTTCCTCTTAATTTTTACTCCTTGTTTAAAGGATTCAAAATTGAATTTATAAAATATGGTTTTATTCTAAAACACATAATTTGCTATCTCGGCCTTCTCCTCGCCCCTTTCTTAAGGGTCAATTCCCCATAATTAGGGCGTCTCATAGCGCCACCTTCCTGTTACTTAATACCTTCATTTTAATAAACAATTGTATAATTCCTAATTTCTATGTCATATAAACAGTAAATTTGAGTTCATGTACATTCTCAAACTTATTATTATTGTACATATATTTCGCTTATTATAATCAGTTACTCTCATATGCCTATGTTTTCGTACTGTGGTCCTGCGTGGCCAAGAGCTAACTGTCACTATTCTGTCTATCTGTGTGTCTACGTCTTGTATGTGTGTGTGATTCTTTATGATTGATTGTTCGTCTTATGTGTTTGCCTGAGTGAGAGGCACTGCGGCCATTATTAAACTTTTAAAATTATCTTTCGTCTTCCTGCTTCTGTCCTGACCTAGAGTTTAATCTATAACAAGCACTTCTCATTTAGTTTTAAATAATTATTTACTTAAAGAAAAAAGAACATTTATATTGCACTATCCCAGAGAAAACTGAGTAGCACACCACTTTAGCTGGTCACTTTTTTTATTTTTATCTCTCTTAAATTATTTTGAGGGAGTAATTAGATGCATGCTTTCACACACGTCAACCAACATTTCCAAGTCAGAGTGTGTTCAAATATAGGCTTCTAGCACTGTATACCAACTCAGATGAGCCACAGGCCATTGGGATTTATTCACAAGAAATTAATTTTTAAATATCCTTGTGATGCAATGGTCTGTGTTGAATACATCTTGGGCCTGTCCATGATGTGCTAAAATGAAGCATACTGGATCAGGTGGATCCCCTTGAGAGATCTAACAATATTTTGGGATTACAGCCCACATTCATAAATAACTTTAAAAGACAGGTCACACAAAAATAAATCAAAAGCAACAAAAAAAAGTTAACACAGCTCAAAATTTTGAGTTGTGTCAGCTTGGATCAATAAGTCTACAAAACTCAATATTTTGAGCTGTAAGTCAACACAGCTCATTGTTTTGAGTTTTTGGCAGACCTCGTAGAGGAGCTGCCTATGAGATTGAAATTCTGCCATATCTTGTGGGTCAAGTTTCTGCTGCCTGCCTTCTTCAATCATAATGCCATTTGCCATGCACCATGTGATGGGCCTCCACGTAAAGTGATCAACTTTTGGTACATGTTAATCCCATAATAAACTCACTGGCAAGGGAAATCCATTCAACCCAATGCTGTAGCAATGAATGACATCATATGCATCCCCCCCCCCGATGTCCAAGGGGGTTCCCCAAACAAGGCATCAGTCTGAGCAAAGTGTGCAGTCAACTGTGACCTGTGCATTGCTGCTGATTGTTTACCAATTAGGGACCAATAACTTCATATTTCTGTGTTGTGACTTTCTTATTTGTGGATTACAGTGACATGGATGAATGGTCTGATTATAATAGGCCTAAAGCAAGCTTTCCTGGTATGAACAATGTGCAGAAGACGTTCTCTAGCACTAAATACATAACAGCTATATCATTGTTCTGCAAAGGTGTGATGTTTAATTGGCTGACACATTGTTATTTTAATTTAGCAATTCATTACTAAATAAAGGAAATGTTTTCAAATTCAATTGTACAGAAAAAAGTTTATCTCTAGCAAATAGCAATCAACAGGTTACAACAAAAAAATATCCCGTATGCATTTCCTATTTATATTTTGGGCCATGGCGGAACATATAACTATTATCACATATTTATGATTTAATGGCAAATTCTAACTGCATGCCACAAGGTCTGCTTTAAAGTGCCTTGTGCACGTTATGTTTTCAGCTTGAATACCTTAGTCAATATAGCTTAGTATTTTGAGAAACATTAATCTATGTTAGCTTAATCAACTTGTGCAACCATCTCACTCAATCAATTGAGCTGAAACAGTGCCTCCAATTTCAGCTGCAATTTTACAGTGTGTGCAATTTTGCACGCTGTAAACTGAAACTGCATGGGTGTAAGCAGTTTACACAGCTTTGGAAGAAACCAGGGCTGTTTTTGAGTCGGCCAATGGCCTTTTTTTACTTCCTTGGACAATATTATGGTTGGTATTAGGATGTGTCAATCTTTAATTTTTATGCAAATTCAAAAAGCACTAGTGCCCAAAATTGGAAATCCAAACCTGTTCTTGAAAATTGGATCTAACAGAAAGTGTATTTCATCGAATTCGGTCATCAAACTGGCGGAAAGAACCGGTACGTCTGATAAACCCTGAACTGGTGTCCATCCCTAATGCTGACAAAGTTGTAGAGAAAACGGTCGAAAACGAAAATAACATGGAAACTTTGAACCAAAATTGAAGTAGGTAAGAATTGTTGTTTTGCCATTTCGAGAAAAGATTTGGATTCCCCAGGTCAAAACACACATTTTGTGCTCTAGTGCTTTTGAATTTGCATAAAATTAGAAATTGACAATTTGACACACCCTAAAGTAATATTGAACCTATTGATTGCATCATGCAAGCACGTCAATATATATGAACTTGGCCCCGATTAATTGAAAATAGGGCTTATGTTTTTATCACGTTTTTATCTGACAATCACGAGACAAAGTCATTTGGTGGGGGACGTAATTTATCATTCTTTTAAAAAATATCCTCAAGCAAAATAAAGAAAAAGGAAGAATCTATAATCATTCACCCGATGAACTGTAATTTAAAGAATTTTTTGGCCCAGATTACTGAATGAACTACTGCCACGGAAGTCGTTATTCACATAAGTAGTTATTCAAATAAACCAGCACAATAGGGAACATACAGTTCTGCTCAAAAGTTTACATACCCCAATGCAAAATGACCAATATCTCTATTTCCAGGCAATCTTGACAACTATAGGCAAATCATGCATGAAATACAATACAATGCACTAAATGTGGCTGAACACTTCTGAATCACTGAAAATTCAATACCAATGAGATTCCATGATATTATCAATCAGTTTATTGAATTTACAACATTTTCAAAAGTTTACATACCGGTACCCTACTATAATCTTTTCTCCAAGTTAGGCAAACTTGTGTATTTGTCTTTTACGCCTCTGCAGCACCTTATTGGGCTATATCGAAGTTAGGCAAGTGATCTTTTGACTATTTAATCAAAGAAGTTTTTTAACTAATGTGACTGTCAAAAAAAGTTACTGCAATTTCAGGAAGTATGAGTTTCTGCAAATGGATAGAAAACGTTGCAAATGTGGTTCTTGTGATTGGTTGAGGCACTGAATCGCATGGCATAAAACTAATTTGAATAGGCTAAAAACGTATTTCCAAGCCACTGACGTGTCTGGTGTTGCTTGTATCTGTTAGAGTTTACCTGATAATCTTATCCACCTACAAAACTCAGCTGCTCATTGAAGTGGAATATTATATTTTTCATTGCTTCCTACGTGTGACTTACAGATTTGGAGGACGTTTTATTGTGCATGGACCAATCAGGCAAGCTGCAAATGCTACGTAGACAGTGACAAAATTGACCACAGAAACTCATACTTACTGAATCTGCAGTAAAAGGCAACCACTATCAAATAACTAACCTAATGAGTCAACTTGTTGATAAGTTTAATAAGATTTTCAGGGGCTTGTTTTGTATATATTAAAATTAATAAATATATAATTTCTTGCCCAATTTCGGTGAAATAAATGAATTCATTTCTGTCAGTGTTGAAATAAATAACTTCTGATTGAGGATTACTCCAAGGTCCCCCGTGAATATCTGGAACATCAAGTGGTGCTTATTATAGATCTTTGCTGATCAGCTGCCCACATAATTTTCAAAATTAGCTTTCAACTAGGCCATGTGATGTCTCTTTTTATTTAAAGGCATTTTAATGATTAGTCTGCATCAGTTACTGTTTGGGCCAAAATCAGATAAAGTGCAACATTTGTGTGACATCACCATGGTCCAAAAAATCTCACCACAGGTCACAATTATTCATTTCTATGGGGAATAGAATGTCTAATGTGTGTTATTTTATGGTTTAAAAGATAATTAATGCTATTGCAAACCTAGAAATTTGATTTTAATTAGGGTATGTCATAAAGTGACGGACGTGACATGTCAAACTTTCAAGTCCAATTTTTCAAAGCTGGTTGGGTATTTCGCAATGAGAGATAAATTTGAATGTGTAAGAGCTCAGGGTCTTTCTCTCAGTGTCAAATGTTAATTAATAAAACTGAAGAATTATTGCATAAATAAGTATTAATCAGATGCGACGGACGTTACATCGGAAATCCTATCAAGAAGTTTTCGGTAGCCTTCCCACAGATATCACAGGGACATTAAAAGTATTAGAAAGGTTAATCTTGAATCTAAAGTAATGTTTCCAATCTCATCGGGTAAAATAACCTGATGAATAAGAGCGCACTGACACTTTTTTGTTCGGATGTTACGTTGACTGTAATGACATTTTTCAAATTTTTATATTAGAACCTATATCTCATCTGATCATAAAGCTAAATAATTTCATTTAGGGATGAATTATGGTATTGAGGGTTTATTTAACAATTTTTATTTTTTCAAACCACCATTTAGGACAGTGCAAACAAGAACAAAGACAGACATTCAGGACTGACTTTATCTGGAAATTCTGTTACGGATGTGACATTGACATGCCTTATTTTCAGGTTTTTTGTCTAGTGTAACAGGCGAGCATGAAACTTCAAAACGACCATTTAGATGCATTGAAAACTGATGCAGAAGATGGATATTATGGAAATCAATATCACTATTCATGCTAGATCATAGATTGGGCATTAACTGTGCTAACTATGGAAATATTGGCAAAATAATTATAATTGTGTTCGCCTGTTACTGAGGAAAATAAATTGACAGAATGCTAACTCACCTTCCTCCTGCCCCCCTCCATTTGTAAATGTTCTGTTTTAGTGGGGGTCATCAAAATGTGACCTATTTAGATCAATTCCAGGCACCTGCTTTTAATTAGGTCACCTGTGCTCTGTTGTAGGGGCCCTTGTTCGGACGTTATGATTTTGACAGAAAATGACATCAACATCTTACGACCCGAATTACATCAATATGTGACATCTCACAGTGTATTTATGCATTCCCGCCTATAATTTATACATAAACCTTGTCTTTAAAGATCAATATGGACTGTATAAACAAAGTTGCTGGTCGGTGCAATGTTTTAAAATTTGGGTTGTTTTTGACGGAAAACATAACGGGCGAACACCATTTTTCGAATCAAAATTTCTCCAAGTTAAATCAATAAATTTAATTATTTTATAAGTGCAAAATGCAAAACACATATTAAATTACATTGTGCACTGGACAATGTGTCCTGTCTTGCCTTATTTTTGAACAAAAAGATCCATTTATAACCACATGTTGAAAATGTCACAAAATGGCCACCAAAAATCATTGACATTTCTCACGAAAACTTTAATTACACATCTATCGTTAGCCTTTGCACTCCGAAGTTGTCTTTTCTATCTCCCTGTATGGAAAGGCTGCCTATGCAACCAAAAAATCCAATATTGGCAATGTGCAACATGCTTAAATCAAAAGTGAAAGTGACGGATGTTACTTGTTGCACTTTATCTGATTTTGGCCCGTTTATTGGTTAAGTTAGCATAAGCTATGATGTACCAAATTATTTAACTTTGTTTGCAAGATATGCACCTAATAAGAGGATTGGAAGACAAACAGGTAACTGTGAATGACGTGGCAACGCAAGTTTGGAAGTTGAATTTGAAAAAATTAAGGTTTCCATTGTACCGGAAATCTGCAATGACACTGTGGCAAAACTGGACGAGGGTAACTGAGTTACCCTCGTCCCTAAAATAGCCTTAAATATTATGTAATCATGAAAATGGGCTTATTAGTGATTATACAAATTATTCAACTGGTGTATGGGCATTATCGGGCATTCAGATAACCCTATAACAAAGAGCAAGTGCTGATTCAGGCTGTGTGACTCTAGAAATGGCTTAAAGCACCTCCGAAATGACGAGGGTAACTGCATCTCGAGACGAGGGTAACTGTAACCATGCTTGTTGCTATGACGAGGGTAATTGCCCATTGTCACTCAAGAGTAATATCCATAAACTCAAAGTGAATAGACTACAGGAATTGTCCAGACATACCCATACTATCACAGAATCTACAAAAACTATTATTCATTATACCATCACAAAAGCCACAAAAACTGTTATTCTAGCATTCAGCACACACTCTTGGAGCATACTGTATATGAAAAAAATTGTATCATTGTACATATATATAGACTATTGAGATAAATCCATTTTTTAGAGTCCCTTTGATGCAACATTGTACAAGTGTCTCGTTGGCTTAGCGAACTGGAGCTCAAATAGTCCTGATACGTATATACTGATAAAGGCCTTTTTGCTAAAACAATCTATAGATATTGTAATGACATTGTATGACCAATCCATTCAGATTGTGAGGGGTTAATGGTAAAAATAAGTTTGGATCTTTAGAATATACTTGAAGACTTCAGAGTTTGAAATGTTCTGTTATGGTTTTAGAAGTCATACTAGTGAAAATTACATCTGAGACTTGCGTAATTTGTTCTTTAGTCCTTACTGACTTTGAAAGAAAAAATATTGATCTATTATTGACTTAACGGGATACACTTGTATATACATTGTATTACCCCTGTACTCATGACATCCCATCACTTTGCGATCCACTTTAAAAGATCTCCACAGTATTGATTTTTTTAATGAAAGTTAATTATAAAGTCTTACAGCTGAAGTCAAAAGGACTGTTTTTGCCTTCAAAATGAATATTGCATTCAGTGTAGCTACATATGCTTAATTTATTATAAAGTCCCTGTCACACCTGGACGTTTTTGAATGCGTGCGTATAACGTGCTTACAGTGAAACACTTTGATATAGGAAAAATCCTTTCAGGTTCATGTTGATTTTTGCATTCTGTGAGTCATAATACACCATGATTTGTCATGATCATTACATTAGTATTGGAAAAATATATGCAGCTGATGATTCATGATCACTACCATGTAATATAGTTGTAAATGTGACTAAATATGTGAAACACTTTGACATGGGATGATGAACCATCATAGGCATGATTTGTCATAACTGCATAACCACAGCCCATACGCTCAAGAGATTTTGTTAGTCAGCTGTTGACAGCACCAATGCCAGTCCAAGGCAACAGGAGGCCAACAGGATGATGCCACGGGAGGAGGAGCGGTTATGGATAATATAAAAATATACTTCCATCATTAGCTTGGGTACTGCAATGTTGAATCGGCCTTGGCTTGGCTTGGTGCTTTCTGCAAGGCCAGACATAATTGATCTTTAGTTTCTCTAAATTTCTCAAGACACTTTTTCTAGGGTAGGTCGGTAGGACGAAAACAAAGGTGAAATCTCAGTTTTTTATACATGTCAATTTGATAAAAATTGTGCATATGATAATTTTTTTTTTCATAGGCAGAAAATCCGTTGGTTTGGTCGCTCTGAGAAGCAAGACATTTAAAAATTCTGGCCTAAATGACAATAATGTCCTGTCTAGCCTCAGTAAATTAAATCATACCTTCTTTCTCTTATTATATGTGTTGTTTGATCTTGAAATCAAGTTTTTTATAGCGAGTGCTTGAAATAAATAACTAACTCTGGTACATGTATCACAGTGCAGTACTTTCTCCTCCAACCCCCCTCCCCCCCAATATGTAATAGTTGACCCCAAATGTACTTACTGTTCAATTTCCTGACTCTTCCAGGCCTTGCCTTCTTATGGACACCACCTGTTTCTGCATGTAGTTGTACCAGACATCTCTCGTACGCTTTTATCATGCAAATATTTCAGATAAATGACTCTCCGCTCAGGTGGATACTCCTTCATTTTGGCAGATGAATAGGAAATCGTCATCATGAAGGAAGACCAATCACTGCCAGAGACTGGTTATGACAAATCATCCAAATGATGACCAATCATCCCATGTCAATATCTTTCATACACAGCTTTGGATCTTACAGATTCACAGCTATGGCATGTAATCTCGATCATGAATCATCAACAGCATATATGCTTCCTATACTGATGCACTGATCATGACAAATCATGGTTTATCATGACTCACAGAATGCAAAAATCAACATGAACCTGAAAGGATTTTTCCTATATCAAAGTGTTTCACTGTAACACGCTGATGAACGTTTCTTGTAAGTTGAATAAGTTATAAGAAAGTTTCTCAAATGTAAGAAACACGCTGATACACGTTAAAATACATTTTGAAATATCCACAGAACGGAGAACTTTTAAGCATGTTCAAAAATCATTGACGTTCATCAACGTGTAGATTGTAAAGCCCAATAAGTTATATTATAAACACGTTACAGGATCGTTATGGACAAGTTGAAGCAACATATTTGAGGATTATTTTATGGATATATATTCATTAGATCACAGATGTACTTAGTAACAGGTTTACTTGCTTCAGGAAGCAACAGAGAGATAACAAAAGGGTTGGTTTAAGGTACCCTCTGACAGCACTTTTCGTGAAATCTGCCATATGTATTTCACAGCCAATTGAAACTGTCATAAACCAATCAAATACCTGGAAAATATAACGTGTTCAAGCTCCTCAATGCTGTTTTACTTTAATCAGTCCTTTTGACGCAATGGCTGTAAACTGTAACAATCATGCCAAAAGGCCAGAATGTCTTGGATTGAGTTTTGTACCACCTCTGTAATGAGAGGAATGTTGGGAATTGAGAAAGCTTGTTACAGTGGACGAAATACAAGAGCTTGCAGAATTGCACTGAAATGTTTCTTGTGAGCTTTTATCCCTGATCTTGCCATGCTATTCCTTGTGACTCGTCAGTAGTTGTTGAGGATATATCCTAAACTTGCAATGCTATCATCACAGAGGTCCCCAATGACTTTCAGTTCATTGATGTCTACAAACAATTTAATGTATATGAGTACTTTTTCGACTGCAACACTTTGGAGGTCGTCCAGTTTCACCTATCTCATCAGACTTAGCGCACCTACTCCACTTTCATTTAACTGGCGTTGAAGACTTTTTTGTCCACTGCACTAACAATAAATTAGTTGATTTACTCAACTGAAATGTAGTGTTTACCAAATTTTGAATTTCCTGCTGCTGTGACAGCAATGCTGTCCAGTGAGAGTCAGAGCGAGTGTTTAGAATTATACAGCTACCAAAAAAAGGGAGGTGACATAAGAAGGAAGAACAACTTCAACAACAGCTTTCACTTCGCAGTTAAATGCAGTTGTTCCACTACTAGTTTTAAAACTTTGTGTACGAGCATCTCCTTTTGCAACAGTGTTCCATTTACACAAGGATATGTTGAGTTATCCAATTTAACCACATCACTACAAATGTATTCCGTACCTTCCAAATATTAACCAGTACAGAACTTAACTCTAAATGTATGGCTTATAAGGATATATTTGGCCTCAGTTGAATGTGGTATGACTATAATGTACACAAACACACCACAGAGCTGTTCTTCTTTCTATATCCAATAATCCATATTGGTTTCAATGCACAGTTTACAAGCAGTTACCCTCGTCATCAGTTGCAGTTACCTTAGTCATTCAATTTGGAGAAAAACAGTCACCCTCGTCCCTCTTTAACATGGGATCCAATGGGATGACCTAGTTTTTTCAATTGATTTTGAGAAATTGAGACGAGGGTAACTCAGTTACCCTCGTCCAGTTTTGCCACAGTGAATGAGCTCTAAGTTAATTTATAATAATTGCAAACATGATTGAGGAAAGGTAAAACTGTATTGATTCTTGAGCAGACAGAGGCAGCTTTTCATTCTTCAAGCATGTGAGGCCCTAAGGATGCATTCACCAATTTGATTACAGATTAGCAGACCTGAATTTATAATTTCTACTGGTAGCTGTTATCATGTGCATGACAAAACACAGGGCTTCCCAATAACTTGGCCATCCACGGAAACTAGAAAATGTTGAAGCAACTTTTGGACTTTTCTTTCAAAACTTTGCTGCATTTTCAATTGCGATTCTCAAGCCCTGTAAGAGTTTCAAAACAATCCAATGCCAACCATGGCTTCAAAATGCCTTTTCATTTTTCATTATGAAGAGCTTTCCAAATCTATAAAGGTTTTATTTTTTATTACATAATCAAAGGATTGGCCAATGTAACCCCAGGATTGGAGTAACTTTAGCCGCCTTTTTGAGCATGCAATACCATACCAGAGCCGTAGTCTTACTTAATTGCATAATATAAGAACAAATCCTATGTCTTGATAAATCATCTTTTTAAAAAAATCATCCACAATTAAATTTTTGCTGTGCAAGCTTGTACTTGACCACCCAGGACAAAGTACTTAGGCACTTCCCTGCAAAATCACACTTTTTTTCTTCTGCCGATGGCTCAGCCAGGCGCTGATGATTATTTATTACATATCTGTTTTAGCTAAGAGGAAGAGATAGGTGAATACAGGATGCTCACAAGATGGAGCTTGAGTGACCAAAACCCTTAATTTTGTAATTTTTTAAAAGTCTGAAAGAACTGAAAGGACTACAAGAATTTTCTGTCGTCATATTTAATGATTTGTTTGTATTTATAACATTTTCATTATTGTCAGAGCTGAAATTGCCTTAATTTAACCTTTTAAAAAATTTCTAGGATCCTTGAGGAGAGTATAATTTCTTTCTGCAGTTCTGCAGTTCTGCAGCAATTCTGCAGGTAGCTGCAGAATTCTGCAGTTCTGCAGCAAATTCTGCAGTTCTGTAAGAAGCTGCAGAATTCTGCAGTTCTGCAGCAAATTCTGCAGTTCTGTAGGAAGCTGCAGAATTCTGCAGTTCTGTGGCAAATTCTGCAGTTCTGTAAGAAGCTGCAGAATTCTGCAGTTCTGCAGCTCCCAGCAGGATTTTTGAAGCTTTGTTACTTGATTCAGCATATTGCAATGCATCTGCAAGGTTCAGAACTCTTTCACAAGGTGTTGCCGCTACCCAGGAAACGTTGGTTTGGGGGCGTAGCGGTTTAGGGGTCGGTGGGGGGGGGGGGGTTGGGGGATTTGGTGCTCGTCAGGTTCAGCAGCGTTTCTGAAAAAATTCTGCAGCAGAATATGTAATTCTGTAGGAGTTATGCAGCTTGGGAGGTTTTATGCATTTATGCAGCCAGCTGCAGAATTCTGCAGGAAGCTGCAGAATTTCACAAATTCTGCAGCTACCTGCAGAATTCTGCAGTTCTGCAGCAAATTCTGCAGTTCTGTAGGAAGCTGCAGAATTCTGCAGCTCCCTGCAGGATTTCTGTACCTCTGTTACTTCCTCCAGCTTATTGCAAGGCATCTGCAAAGTTCAGGCCTCTTTGACAAGTATGTTGCCGCTACCCAGGAAACGTTGGTGGGGGGGGGGGTTGGGGGTTTGGGTGGTCATCTGTCTCAGCAGCGTTTTTGAGAAAATTCTGCAGCAAAATCTGTAATTCTGTAGGAGTTATGCAGCTTGGGAGGTTTCATGCACTGCTGCAGAATTCTGTAAGAAGTTGCAGAATTCTGCAGGAAGCTGCAGAATTCTGTAGGAACCTGCAGAATTTCACAAATTCTGCAGCCACCTGCAGAATTTCAACAATTCTGCAGCTGCCTGCAGAATTCTGCAGTTTCTCAAAAAATTCTGCAGGAAGCTGCAGAATTCGGCAGTTCTGCAGCTCCCTGCAGGGTTTTTGAAGCTCTGTTACTTCATTCAGCCCATTGTAATGCATAGATCTGCAAAGTTCAGGCCTCTTTGACAAGGTCTTACCGCTACCCAGGAAACGTTGGTTTGGGGGCGTCGCCGTTTGGGGGTCGGGTGGGGGGGTTGGGGGTTTTTTGTGTGCTTGTCTGGCCTAGCAGCGTTTCTGAAAAAATTCTGCAGCAGAATATTAAATTCTGTAGGAGTTATGCAGCTTGGGAGGTTTTATGCACTGCTGCAGAATTCTGTAAGAAGCTGCAGAATTCTGCAGGAAGCTGCAGAATTCTGTTAGAAGCTGCAAAATTCTGTAGGAAGCTGCAGAATTTCACAAATTCTGCAGCCACCTGCAGAATTTTACCAATTCTGCAGCTGCCTGCAGAATTCTGCAGTTTCTTAAAAAATTCTGCAGGAAGCTGCAGAATTCTGCAGTTCTGCAGCTCCCTGCAGGATTTCTGAACCTCTGTTACTTGCTCCAGCTTATTGCAATGCATCTGCATAGTTCAGACCTCTTTGACAAGGGTCTTAACACTACCCAGGAAATGTTGGTTTGGGGGGTCGGGGTTTGGGGGTCGGGTGACGGGGTCGGGGGTTTTGGTGTTCATCCGTCCCTGCAGCATTTTTGAAAAGTTTCTGCAGCAAAATCTGTAATTCTGTAGGAGTTATGCAGCTTGGGAGGTTTTATGCACTTATGCAGCTAGCGGCAGAATTCTGCAGGAAGCTGCAGAATTCTGTTAGAAGCTGCAGAATTCTGTAAGAAGCTGCAGAATTTCACAAATTCTGCAGCCACCTGCAGAATTTTACCAATTCTGCAGCTGCCTGCAGAATTCTGCAGTTTCTTAAAAAATTCTGCAGGAAGCTGCAGAATTCTGCAGTTCTGCAGCTCCCTGCAGGATTTCTGAACCTCTGTTACTTGCTCCAGCTTATTGCAATGCATCTGCATAGTTCAGACCTCTTTGACAAGTCTTAAAGAGTCTTAACACTACCCAGGAAATGTTGGTTTTGGGGGGTCGGGGTTTGGGGGTCGGGTCACGGGGTCGGGGGTTTTGGTGCTCATACGTCCCTGCAGCATTTCTGAAAAGTTTCTGCAGCAAAATCTGTAATTCTGTAGGAGTTATGCAGCTTGGGAGGTTTTATGCACTTATGCAGCTAGCTGCAGAATTCTGCAGGAAGCTGCAGAATTCTGTTAGAAGCTGCAGAATTCTGTAGGAAGCTGCAGAATTTCACAAATTCTGCAGCCACCTGCAGAATTTCACCAATTCTGCAGCTGCCTGCAGAATTCTGCAGTTTCTTAAAAAATTCTGCAGGAAGCTGCAGAATTCTGCAGTTCTGCAGCTCCCTGCAGGATTTCTGAACCTCTGTTGTTTCTTCCAGCTTATTGCAATGCATCTGCAAAGTTCAGACCTCTTTGACATCCATGGGGTTAATTAGCCCTTGTAGAGGGATAGCATACCAGTGGGATACCCCAACCCCAAGGGAGCAGTTCTTTTTATTCTGGGTGGACATTTCAGTGTTGGTTGGAAGCATGTTTGTTTTGATTTTGCTCACCAACTTCAAACGGCCAGTGCAACATTATTTACCCACACATCCCTCTAAAACTTTGGATTTAGACACTATGAAACCTAAGTTTTTGATTGAGGAATGATACAACTCTGTATCTTGATTAAAAGTTGCCGAAAAACGTAATATTATCTCGATCTGACAATCGCGCCAGGCCAAGCCTATGAATTGTTAGGCCAAGCCTATGAATTGTTGGGACTACCTAAAAGGCCTAGAAAGACAACTATTTGGCGTACAGAAATGGCAGACCCCTTTTTAGAAAGCTGAGACGATTATCTGTTGATATGGGCTATTTAAAAAACCTTGACAGTCTTTCTAGCATTTAAACATGACAATATTTCATAAAATTACATCAAACAATATTTTACAAAACTGTAGAAACACAACATTTTAAACATCAAATTTGACTCATTTCCCATATTTCTTCTATTGGGTAACCCACTGGTACAGGGGGATCCCTCTGGCCTCTGGGTGTCCTCTTGGTCCTCTTTCTTGTTTGTGTATGTTGGGGTATCCCACTGTAGAGAGCCAGTATCGAACTGATATCCTCACTGTCGACTAAGAAAATAAATGAGCGATAATACTTACTTTCTGTTACCGAAATTGGTCGTGGTAGTGACTGGTATCAACATTTTTCTAATTTTATTTTTCTGAATTTTTGGTGGTGTTCAGAGTCGTAACATTAACACGGCAAAAAGCCATACTTCCTGTCTATTGACCAATCAGAGGGGGTTATTCTGGCAGGAAGCAGTAAGAAAATAGACACAAAAAAACGCCACAAAGTGTTGCAATGGCCGAAATGGAACATTAACTTTTCATAGTGATGTCCTCATTCTTGTGTGGGCATCCCAGTACAGGGTATCTCAATGGGAGGTCATCTTTCTTGTAAGCTCTTGTATAGGTATGCTGGGGTATCCCACTGGTACAGGGGTATCCCACTGGTTTCCTCACTGTCCTCCTCAGTCTTGTATAGGTATTCCACTGGTGCTGGGGTATCCCACTCATAGATTTACGTTTATATGCCTACGATCCCACTGGTATCCTCGCTGTCCTCATTCTTGTGTGGGTATCCCACTAGTATGGGGGTATCCCACCTGGTGTCCTCTAGGTCCTCATACTTATGTAGGCATGCCGGGTATCCAACTGGTACAGGGGTATCCCACTGGTTTCCTTACTGTCCTAATTTTGAAAAAAAGAACTGCTCGCTCAGGGGTATCTAACTGGAACATACCAGTGGGATGCCGGGATCCCACTGGTGCGGTCCTCGCTACCTCAAGAATAGCACTGCTCATAAAACCTCCCAAGCCGCGTAACTCCTACAGAACTGCTGCAGAAACTTACAGAAACGCTGCTGAGCCAGACGAGCACCAAAACCCCCCAACCCCCCCCCCCCCCCCCCCCCCGACCCCCAAACCTGGGTAGCGGCAACATGCTGGTCAAAGAGGTCTGAACATTGCAGATACATTGCAATAAGCTGAATGAAGTAACAGAGCTTCAAAAATCCTGCAGGGAGCTGCAGAACTGCAAAATTCTGCAGCTTCCTGCAGAATTTTTTAAGAAACTGCAGAATTCTGCAGGCAGCTGCAGAATTGGTGGAATTCTGCAGGTGGCTGCATAATTTGTAAAATTCTGCAGCTTCCTACAGAATTCTGCAACTTCCTGCAGAATTCTGCAGCTAGCTGCAGAATTGCATAAAATCTCCCAAGCTGCATAACTCCTACAGAATTACAGATTTTGCTGCAGGGACATTTCAGAAATGCTACAGTGACAGAGGACCAAAATTGCAGAACTGCAGAATTCTGCAGCTTCCAGCAGAACTGCAGAATTTTGTGCAGAATTCTGCAGGTGCAGGAAGAAATTTAGGTGTACTGGGATCCTTTCCCTCTGGCTGCTGAACAACATCATCAGAATGTGTGCACATGCATAAGATATATATGCAAATTACATGCAAATGAGGTCACCTCAGGTCACAGACCTGTTTGTGGCTAAAACTCACTCCATAGGCCTGTCATTCCTCTGAAATGTTAATAAACATTATTTTTCTACTCTTCTGCTTAACGTGCAAACAAACAGCTCCTGTTTCTTGCTGTTTTACATCTGTTTGAGTACTCCTATGCAAATGAGAGGCACAGAGGTCACCTGGGGTCATCCTCCCTCATGGCCTGTTTATTTCTAATCACCAACTCCACAGGCCTGTCTTCTGCCGTTTTATTGCATTCTGCCTCAGAGAACTCCTAAAACTGATTGTTTATTGCAGTTTTACTGTTGTTTTGCCACTGTTAGCCATGCTAGCCATGCTACTTAGTTCCCTGTTTCACCACACCATGGCACTGCAATCAATTGAAAAAAAAAAAGAAAGCATAACTGGAATTCATGTCGCAAGCAAAACGCAACAAATGTAGTACAGATTGATACTACTGGACTAATAATTAGCTCTTTTTTCCCTATTAAATTCTCTATCTTGGGTCAGTTTCTTGTTCTGTTTATCATATGAATAGAGGGAAAAACAAATATATTCAAAAGAAACTGTGCATTAATCAATAATGGCTGTGGCTGGGGGCAATGCTAATCTCAAGGGTGCCGAAACAGGGGGGGGGGGCAATTGCCCCCCTGCCCTTGGCCAGGAGGGGCAAGGGGGGCAAGGTTGCCCTTTTCATCTCCAAGAAAAAACATTATTAGGCCTTAATTTACAGTTAATTATGGCTAAAAAACTACAAGTAAATACATTAAAAATTATTATTGGTGCTACATTAAATTTTTATCATGCGAATTAGATTTGCTCTTTCTCGACCGACCGCCCCTGCCGCCCTCGTTTTCTTCCCCCACCCCTGGTCAGCCTAATAATACTAACAAGGCATACACCAAGCATGTAAGTCAACAGCCAAAATGCTGCAGTGTGAAAATGCTATCAGGCACCAAATATGAAAATAATAAATGAAAGATTAGCCAAAAATCACTCTGAATGAATTATAGATCAAATTTTGACTATAACAACTTTTGCTAATTTTCACATTGTGTCACATTGCTTGGTATAACTACTTGGCAAACCCTTCACATTCAACACTCAAGAAACTCAAAGGCATG